>CANTUR010000228.1:600000-880000 GCA_947683625.1 Mallotus nudiflorus
GAGAAGGCACCAAACATAGTCAACAGCACTGCATTCAAAAGGAACCCAAATCAGCATCTCATGCAGCTGCCTGGATCGGTCCGTTAGATCTAAATCCACGGCCTCTTCCACGACTTCCTCTACCACGGCCACGACCTATAAAGATAACACATCATGATCAACATTCAACCATCGCATATGTTTCCGCATGATTGGAAAAAAAAAGGTGGCATTGGCACATTTTAAATCTCAAACTTCACCTATGTAGAAGGGAAATGTGAAAGGGAGATAGCAACTACAACTATCAGCCCATAACTTACAGCACCATAATAAGGCATAACAGGATTCATAACAGGTTGTATCTGTATGATACAACTGCCAAAACTTCAATTGTATGGCAGATATGAAAGGGCATACTAAAAATGTTCCTTTCAAGCTACCAACCACTCTTATTCATCACATCAATTCCAGCTACTTTAATCCCAAACTTTCACAGTCATTATGTTTATAAGTATAGAACTTTGATAATGCTCAAATTGCAGCTCTAATCAACAGTTTACAAGTTGAAGGAAGTGCTGATAATGATGAAGTCTCAAACTCTACGATACTAGAAATCCTACTAAAAGACCTAAATCACATAACCTATAAAAAAATTATAGGCGTTAAAAAAAATGTACCACGGCCATGAGCAGGTGCATCGTAATTGAGGCCTCCATCTTGCTGCATATCAGAATGAGGTGGCCCATTATATCCTCCCCTCCCGCGGCCACGGAAACCACGTCCTCTTCCTCGACCCCTACCCCTGGCAGGGCCCCTGTTGCGATCCCAGCCACCATCTTCATATTCAGCAATATATCCATTTCCTGAAGAAGAATGTAATTGTCAATAGAAGGTATAATTGATAATCAAATAGTCAGGAAATATAAACTCATTTTATGTTTTAGGCTAACATCTATTCTGATTTCAATTAAAAAAAAAAAAAAAAAAAAAAACACTGCTGAATAGTTTTATGGTAACAAACTCCCAGCAACGGCATTCTCTCACCTAACCATGAATCCTCAGTCAGATACTACTTCAAACTAATTAACAGAGGCATTGAATCCTCAGTCTGATACTACTTCAAACTAATTAACAGAGGCGCAAATAAAAATGCCATGCCAATCAACTAGATTTTAATTGCACAACAGGATCAGCCAAATGTTGGTTTTGTAGCAATATAACAAGCATGTGGCAAAAACCTATTTAGACATACCTCTACCACCACCACGACCCCTGCCTCTACCACCACGGCCTCTGCCTCGATTCGGTGATCCCTCTACAGCACAAAGCTAGCTTCAAATAAATGTGAATATGAAAAATTAGATATCTGAGCAGATCATAAAAGAGCTCACCTCCTTCATAATCAAATTCTACGGATTTCACTTGTTCTGCAGGCAATGGAGGCTGATACCTGAAAAGAACGGTAGTCATGATTAATGACATACATTTCCTGCCCAGAGGCAGCTTGGCACATTCAATTTAGTTAAAACTTCATTGTCACACACATGTATTACCAAGAGGAAAAAATAACCCAAATAAATAATGACATCATGAAATTCAAAATCACTTTTCTTACAACATCATGCACTTTTTGTTGCAGAAATCACATAATCTCATCATCACATCTCAGAACTCTAAACCTAGTAAAATGTACATCATGAAAGAATTTACAGCACAAAATGCTGCTTTGTACTAGAACTATACAGACTCACCCAACGGCAGATGTATTCATCTCCTTCTTGGAAAGGGTAATTGTAACCATAGAGACATGCCTTGTGGTCTCCAAACTGTACAAAATTGTATTAACATAAGATAAAATACACAAGAGGCATGACAAAAAAAAAATGCTACTATTACTAGGCATTGAAATTTTTTTTTCCAGACAGTTCTTACGGAAGGAGGCCTTCTTCAAGGGGCTCCCATGTATCAGTAATGTCCGTAGATCCAATTGCTGTGATCTGATGGAGACCAACAATTCTTCTCTGCATCACAAATTAAACCCCAAAAAATTGCATTGCCATTAATTATCAAAACACCAAAAGTGCAGCCATGGCTCTTACTTGGTGTGAAAAGGAGGAAAGAAACCTTAATTAACTCCACAATAGTCACAGTCTTATTGATGGCTCGTCCCATTGCTTTGAATATGATCTCATTAGACCCTCTTTCCTGCAAAGTTGGGGGAAGAAAAGAACAAATTACACTGCAAATAAAAATTAAAAAATAATAAAATGGTTCCCACCAAGACTCCAAAAATAAACACACGTTACCTATATCAATTATAATTATCATTAATATCAAAACATAATTAGCCAGCCATGACACTTCTCAAAAAAGACACTACGACCTCTCTGTCAAGTGTAATATCATTAACAAACTTCTAGTGACTGACCAAATTCAAATTTTGGCTCTAAAATTTCATGAGAAATTTTGATTTACGTCTCACAGATCCTAGAAAAAAAAAATTGCTGTCCATTTCCGCATCTAAGCAACCGAAATAACAGAAACCAGAGTCCATAAAATGATAAAACAAAAACAAACATACTTGAAGCAGAGTCATGGCATATGAGATATAACTGCGCATCCTTCCTTGACTAGTAATACGAATCTCATTCTCATCAATTGGTGTATCCGCTTTTGGTTTCTCCACTCTATGGTACCGATCCATCTACAGTAACAACAATTTACCAAAAACCAAACAAAAAATCAATAACAGAAAAAATTAAAAGCAGAAGCTACAAGGAGAAACCATGAATTTTTGGAAGAGACGCTGTTTCTAAGTGAAGAATCGTTTGGTAAATTAGGGTTTTGGATAGATCTTGAAGAAAATAATGTAATAACCTTTGAAGACTTTGGAGATAAGTTTGCTCGGCCAAGAAAGAGCCCTCTTCTACGGCTTCGTTTCTTCTTTTACGCCCTAAACCGATTGATGGAAAGTCTTGCGTGTTATATACCACCACCACCATTAACAACAACTCTTCCAAAACTACCCTAACCAACTCTTCTTATCCGGTTCATACCGGTTTAATTCAACCGGATCGTGTCTGGTTCGGTTTCATATGCTGCCACGTTTAAAACACCTTATTTTTTAGGTTAATTACATCCACAGTACCCAATATTATCATTATTTTCCATTAAACGACCCCAATTTTATTTTGTCCTACAAAAGTGTCTTGTCATAGAATCCGGTCATCAGTGATGACGTGTCATCTGAAAAAAAGTAATGGCTATATCAATTGAGGGTTAATTACACCTACGGTACTCAACTTTTTCACTAATTCCCAATAAAATATCTAACTTTAATTTAGTCACTTAAAACCTCTCAATATTTCTCATAAATCTCACAAAACTACTGAATGACATTTCGATCGTCGGTGATGACATGGATGTTGATGTTCAAGTTTTTCAATAACTTAAAATTTGACAAAAAAAAAAGTAGTGATCACGTCAAGATGACGTGGCCCACTACTACTCTCTCATTGCCAAGCTTCCCAAAGAAGTTTTAAAGTCATCATGATTTACAGCTCACTTTTCTTTTTCATGCATTATATTAAACATCATAGAGAATCCTCAAACACCAATAATTAGCATACATACTCTTCTCCTTCTCCTTCTCCATCCTAAGTTCACAGCTCCCCAATATGTACTTCGGGTCTTATCAATAAAAATGTTAATTGGATATGTATTTTATATTGAATAAACCTAAAATACATATCCAATTGGAATGAATCAGAAAAATAAAAATTGACACGTCAGCATCTGTATCATCACCAATGACTGGAATGTGTCAATAGGTAGTTTTGTGAGATTAATAAGAAACATTGGGAGGTTTTAAATGACTAAATGCAAGTTGAATATTTTACTAGTAATTAGTGAAAAAGTTGGGTACCGTAGATGACACATCAACATTCATGTCATCATCCACATCATCATCGGTGACCGGATCATGTAACGAGGCACTTTTATGGAATCCATTTGAACACTTGGCAAGTTTTGTGGAACAAAACGAAATTTGGATTGTTTAATGGGAAATAGCAATACTATTGAGCACCATAAATGTAATTAACCCTTTATTTATTAATTTTTCCTATCCATTATTAGTTAGTAATTAAATGCATGGCTAATGGGAAAAACATTTATAAAGAGATTTTTTTTCTTTAAAATAGTAGTAATATTTTATAATCATATTTATATTATAGGCAAGGAATTAAATATCGATTAATTATATAATAAAAATATGAATGACTGTTAGATTTTTTTTCATTAATACATGCAAATAATTATTTATTAGTTACCTCAAATTAAATGTTCATTAGTTAGGAGATAATCATGTCAGGTATACCACTGTTAGATTCTTTAAATGCCCTTTTGTTACTACTGTTTCTTATTAAAATTTGCATGTTCAAAAGAAGTACAATACAACTAAAATAAAAAGGATAATAACAAGTATAACATGCCTGAAATGGCAGACATTTCCTTTTTGTTTTCTCTTTCAAATCTCATAAGCTATTTATTTGGTTAGCTCAATCTATGCATAACTTTTATTAGCATCTTTCTTAAATTTCTAATGCCCCTTTAAGATTAGTGGCCCTTTGTAAATATTAATTGCCTTAATGGCTCTATTGGTTAATGTAGACACTCGATTCGATCGACTCGTAATAAAGGGTGAATTGTGAATGCTCAGTTTGATCAGCCCGTAATGAAACCCAATGATGAGAATGTGCAAAACTTGAATGCAAGAGAAGCCTGAAACCTCCTTGAAAATGAACTTAAAAGATTAATTTTTATCCTTATAGAGCCCAAGCCCATTTTGACCCAAAAGCCCAATCTTGGATTAAGCCTAATGAGGAGTCACCCTAACGATGAGGCACCGCCTCTTCACTAGCCACTTGCATCTGCATTAAATGCAGAGCTGACAATGGAGGCCTGTGGTTGGATCCCACACCCTACAAGCCTGAGAGTTGCGTGAAAATAAGACTTTTTAGGTAAGAAAAAGTAAGGAAAAAAGGAGTAATAATGAGGAATGAAAAGGGAATGTCTTGTCTAAGCATGAGGGCTTAAAAAGGGGAGAGTGGAAAGAGAAAAAAAAAGGAAGTTAACAACCATTAGCAATTAAGGAAGCTTAAAGAAAAAAGAGAAAGCTCTGAAAAAAAAAGATAAAATGTTCTTGGGAAGGAAGGGTAAAAGTTAGCTTGAAAATCCATTTTCTTGAAGGAAGAAGGATGAGATCTTGTATTCAAGTGAAGCGTTGGATCAAAATAACTTTTGAGGGCCAACTATTTTTGAAAAGCAAGCCTATAGAGCAGTAAGAAGCCCCATATTTCTTCATTAAGCTTTAGTTTTTACATAAGTTCTTTATTGTTTATTTGTTTACTTTAGTTTTATTGCTCATATTAGAAACTGTCCATATGTCACGACCCAAACCCAAAGGCACGTGACCAGCACCAAGGAATGAGAAAGCGTATAGCTTCCAAAACCCGTAGTAAGCCTTAGAAATTTTTTGCAAATAAAATCGATCAACTTAACAATAAAACCATAATTCATAATAAATCAACCACAGTCAAATACATATATCTTAAAATAAATAAAGTCCATAAGACAAGTGATTCAAAACCATCTGCTACTACGGTGTCTAAAATTTAACACACAATACAAATGTTAAATAGACCTACATAGAATAGCCTGAAAAGATGAAACCTCGCGTAAACGATGACCAATATCAGACTGATTGTAAGATCCTAATCAGACCTCACTTAATGAATCAATTTTACAAAATGTATGTGGTTTTAAAATATTTATTAAAACCACTTTTTAAGATAAAATAAAATAAAATAAATATAAATATTAAAAGTCCATTACTTTCCTCAATTACCTTTATATAAAATTCTTTTCAAAATTCACAATTCCCTTTTATATAAAATTTTCGTACGAAATTACATAAATTAATTGTTTTAGTGGAAAACATGGTAGAACACCTAAACTATCAATTCTAATGGTCTTTCGACTCTCTTTAATCCAAGTGGCTATAGTCCCAAGAACAAGCTAAACTGAGTTACATCTCATTTTTGGCCTAAGATCATTAACTCCACTGAGCTCAACCCATACTTTGCTCAAGAGCACACGCTCCACCAAGCCAATCCATACTTGGCCCGAGAGCACATGCTCCACCGAGCCAATCCACATATTCTTCTATACTTAAGATCTCAACTAGTGCACACATGGTCTTAATGACATCCACTAGGTAGCATATTCTATCATTTTCTCCAAATCAATTTAAATTATAAATAAATAAATAAAACAAAATAAAATAAATTCCACTAAAACATCCTTTTCATGATAATAAAAGAATAATCATGCATGTGGCACAATATATATATCTGATCAATTCCATGATTTTAATAATTTTGAATAATTTTTATGAATTTATCTGTTATATCATATAAGCATGTTTTAAATAAATATAATTTATTTAGAGAACTCGGAGGTGAGAGCTGCAGTACTTGGACATCCGAGGATAAGTTGTCCAACACTCTCAACCTATGAATTAATTTTATGGAATGTGTGTTGCATATATTTAAATTAAATTTTCATGTGGTTATAATAATATTGAAGTTGATTATATGAATTTATTATGAAAACATCTTCAACACACATTTCATAAAATTAGCTCATAGGTTGAGCGTGCTAAGCGACTTGTCCTTGGCTACCCAAGTGTTACAGCTCTCGCCTCGGAGTTCTCTAAAATAAATTATATTTATTTAAAACAAGCTTATATGATATAACAAATAAATTCATAAAAAAAATTTAAAAATTATTAAAATCATGGAATTGATGAGATTGACTCGATCTAAAGCACAATACTATACAAACTCAAAAACTAACACATACCGATGTCACATTTTACGAGAAATCTTCTAAAAATTCAAACGGACATCTCTCTACTAAAACTACAGTCATTCCTACCCAAACAACACTCATGTAATCTCCACAACTCAACAACTTGGGTTGAGCCTCGAACTACACTTTATGCCCAACCGAGAATCAACATAGATACACATATAGACATAGCATGATTTTTATCAAATTTACTAATATATCACAAAATAAAATTTAGTTAAACCATTTCAATTAACTCGTTTAAAAATTAAATATAAAGGAAAACTATTTTTCAAAAAATTAATAAAATCAATAGTAAAATTCTTATTTAATATCACCGAAATCAACTATTTAAAATAATTAAATTTATAAAACTTCCTTTAAACTTCCTTAACTAAAATTATTTTTAATTATAAATAAACTATTTAAATAATCCAAATATATAAAAATATTAAAAAACTTACTTTTAAACTTTTAAATAATAATAATAAATATTTTCTGAAATTATTATCAATTAACTAAAAATTACAATTTACTTATAAAAATTATTTTCATACTTTTATTATTTAATATTAGTAATAAACATGTTAAATAACCTTAAATTCAATTAAAAATTTAAATAAATAATAAAATATAAATTTTCTCTAAAAATACATATTAAACATAATTTTTAAAAAATTTATATCTTAAATTCTATAAGAAATTTCACAAAACTCCCTTAAAAAAGTTTAATCTACACAATTTATAAAATTTATTAAAAATATAAAAACATTCGATTTTCTGAACAATAACCGAACTCGAAATATTACCCAAAAATTAAAAAATTTCAAAAAATTAAAAAATATATAAATTGATAGATCTCAACTCCAATTTCAATTTATATAATTACTACCAAGCCTAATTTAGCCTAATTAAAACTTAAATTAAATAAATTAACCAAGAAAACCTATAATCAATTTACCTCAAATCAAGATGGTTGTAGGTGCTACCCGCTGAAATTGACTAAGGGGTATCATTACCTGGAGGGAGACAAGTCCAACGAGACCAGTGGCGATGGTTGGTGATGCCGAAGCCAAAGGCAACAACCCTTTTTTTGTTTGGCCAAATGAAGAAAAAGAGAAGAGGAGGTGGCCGGCCGGAGTTAGGTAGTTGTTGGCAACATCCCGAAGTTGCTGCGACATTCAAAGTGGTGGCTAGTGGTACAGAGGTGGCATGGCAATAAGGTGAGTAGGAGGAAAAAGAAGAAGGAAAAAAAAAAGGACTAAGAGAAAAAGAAAAAGAAATGGTTATATATATAAACATTGAAGTACAAAAAATATTTATTTTTATTTTTTTAAATAAAATATATTCTCATAAAGTATACATACACACACTATACATATATATAAAACATACATTTAATAATTAATAAATCTATTAAAACACTCATAAAATACTCATTTAACACTAATTTAATAAATAATAATTAAGACTTTATAATCCACATTTTTATATTAACAAATAAAAATACGGGTTTGTATACCATAACATGATGTCTAAATATTGATGTAAGTATAAAGTTGTTTATATCTATGATTTTATTAACTTAGAGGTCAAAAAGTTTGATTAAATAATTTTGATGCCTGAACATCAGGCAGCGTCTCTTCAAACAGGCGTCACCCCTTTGGTTGAGGCGATATGAAATCACCTCTATGTCTAGAGGTGACGCCTCATTAATGAGGTGTTGCCATATCAACATAGTCTAGCATACTTTGGCTTTCGACTTTAAGTTTGTTTTTGCATGATTTATATATATTCGCACCTTTATATTGATAGTTTATCATGCTTAAATCAAAGTATTCATGAGTTTTTCTTTTTTTTTCTCTTTGTTTATGTACATTTGGTGTTATATTGATCTAACTTTGTGGGTTTATTTTGTAGAAATTTTCTTATCTTCATAGAGACTAATATTGTGCTTTATTATAGAAAATCTTGAGTGACTCACAGTAATTAATTGAATATTCACTTTTTTAGTTTCCTTAAGTTTGCTTATTTAATAGCTAGTTTATTTTTCGTTATTTTACTTTTACTTGCACAAAGTGTTATAATCCTTAATCTCTTCCTCTATTTTATTTGAATGTACAATTTTATGGTATTTTATGATGAATATTAGGACTTATAATGTATAAAATTGAATTGATGTACAAACTTGGGATTAAACATAAAATTCGATAATTGTTTGGAGAAAATTACAATTTGCATGTTAATATTGAAATAATTGAATAGTCAAAGGTAATAAAATACAAAACACAAATGGAAGCCAACCGCAAGGTTAGGTGGGCATTCCAAAAGCTCGTACCTAGTTTTTAAACCCATTCTCTGATGACGGCTTCTGGGAACCTCCGTCGGCTTTTATCCAGGTGGCGACTCCTTGTCCTATTTAGACTTTATGCCTATTTTGCATTTTCTAGTGGGCCTCGAACTCATACAGTGTCATGGTTGTTAAACACTTTGGTGTACGCTGAACTCCACCGCTTACAGTGGCAACTCTACTAGGGATACAGAAACTGATTCTAGTGTTTTGCATTTTATCATTTTTTATTTCTTTTGCATTTTACTACATTCACTAGTCATTTTCACACATTGAGCACTTCAGTCCCTAAATACCCGATAATGGTCATAGTTTTGCTGCCTATGTTTCACTCAAACCTTGTGGTGAAACATTTGATTATTATCACTCACGACATGTACTTATCCACGTCGTATGGATCCTTAAGTGGGGAGATATAATGGAGATATATTGTTGTGGGAGTCGAAGCCTATTATCTCAAAACTTAAGCTTATGTAATGACTTAATAATTTCCCTTAGGTTTTTCTTAAATGCATGTGTTGTATGTCATATAGCGAATTTTCTAAATAAATCCTATTCCCATTCTAAATGGACATTATCAAAATGGGTCTCTCATGCCTATTCAAGCCCAGTATAAATGGACCTTGTCAAGATTCCTTTTATGTTTATTTTACCTTATAACTTAGACCTTTAAGGGTAAATTTTAGCCCATTAAGAATGGATTTTGGATTTATATAAGGAATTCACTACTTTTTTTAACCATCTTGAGAGTTTTCACATCTATTTCAGTTTTACCATCCCTTGTTGATGCTTAAGGCTTAAACCAAAAATCCTAGAAAAGAAAATTGTCATTAAACACATAAGTGAGAGAAATAAGTGTGGAGATTATCCTTTTATAATTTTCTTTGCTATGTGTGAATAGATTGTGTATTTCTTTTTCTTCTCTTTAAATAATAAAATAAAATGAACCTGTATATAATGCATACACACGTTATGCATCAATTCTAACCAATGGTGGTTGCATATATAGATTCATGATAGTTTTCAACTTGGACATGGTCTGGCACTAGTCGTTTAGTTAGAACTCCTAGAGAAGCAGTGATGGAAAGTGGTTTCAATCCTAAAGATTTCAAGGAATAGTTAAAGGTAAAAATAACCGAACATACCCGTTCAATCATGTGAGAGATAATGACAGAGATGATGGGACAAGCTAAATAGCAACCAAAAGCACAATAGCCACAACCTTTAGATCTCAAAGCTGAAATTCCTATAAGGTAATAAGTGGTAGATGATCTTGAGACTTTAGTAGCCGAACTAGTGGCTCGACATAATGTGAATCTCGCGAGAATATGGAAAAGGCTTATTAGGCTAAAGTTATTACTAAAGCTATGGCTCAGGTAGAGATGATGTTGAAAGAAAAAGGGATTGATGCCCTGATGGATTATATCAACCTAAATCTGGATGGAGATGGTGATCCTTTACCCCGGAAGTTTAAATTTCCTGATATGAAAAAATACACTGGCACTGATGATCCTCATTTGCATTTAAAGCAATATGTGACTCACATGAAAACAAATGGCTTGACTAAGGCACATATTGTGAAATAGCTTCCTTTGTCTCTAGAAATGGCTCCTATCCATTGATATTATGCCTTGGAATCGTATGTGCAAAGTGATCGGAAAGAGTTATATGCTGCTTTTGTAAAACAATATGGTTTGAACATAAAATGGAGGTATCTCTCAGGGAGTTACAGAATATTAAGCAATAATTCAATGAATCCTTTGCCAATTACTTGATTAGATGGAGAGGAAAATTGGCATAAATGAAGTACAAACCCATCGAAGCTTATCAGCTAGTAATAGAAATGGAAGGATGTGCCCTTCCACTTTCCAAAAAGCTAAATGCTATTGAAATTCAGAATTTTAAAGAGTTATATAGATTTGGGGTGCAAAAAGAATCTGACTTGGCCCAAGAGAAGAAGTTCTTTAATGGGAGATCTGTAGGTAAAGAAGCAATCAATTCATGTAGCAATGTGCAAATTAGTGTTATCAGACAGTCGAGCAGTAACATATAGATTAATGCTATTAGATAGCCTTTGAGGCTTTCAAACTTGGGTAGACCCATGTCAAAAGTTTTAGAAAAACTGATAGAGAAGAACCGTTTGCAACCTTTACCCTAATGACCACCTTTACCAAATGCCAACCCAAAATTCTATTGCAAATACCACCAAACCATTGGACATGATATTGATGTCTGCACCCGACTGAAGCGTGAAATCCAAGTCCTAATTGACTCAGGTAAGATCACTGACCCAAAACCCAAAAATTAAACATTTAAAACAATCCTTTGCCCAACTACTAAAATGTCTTACCATCAAATGCACCCATTTTTATTATCAAAAGGTCTAACAAAGGAGCAAGTCTTAAGCTTTTTCACTGATGTTACACCTAGCTCACTAAACCCTGAACCTAAAGACCTAAATCAGAATAAAAAACTTTAGGAGCTCAGTATGAATGTCTTGGATATTTGGAGTTCTGATGATGAAGAGGGAGGACAGGTTGACCTATGGGAAGATAAGGAGAAAAAAAAAAGTCAATCAGTTGGAAAAGTTAAAAAGAAAGAAGTAGAAACTAAATCGATCGAATCTGAATTGAAAGAGAATGAAGAGCGTTCAAAAGGGGAAGTGAAGAAAGAAAAGATTATTGCTAATGTTTGGCAGTTACTTATACATTCTCAGGATCATCGCAAAGCACTGGTTTTGGTTTTAGATCAAAACAAGATATGTACAAGCTGCATTCCTGAGCAAATGGTTGGTTCATTAATAAAGACCCTCTAAGGTGCTATTGTGCTTTCTAACGAGGATCTACCATTAGAAGGAAGAGACCATCACAAGGCCTTATTCATTAAGGCTGAGGTAAAAGGGAAACTAACTTGCTGTATGATGGTAGATAAAAGTTCTGTTATTAATATATGTCCATTGAAGATTATACCGAAGTTGGGATTAACTGTGGCTAACTTAAAACCTTATGAGGTGATTATTGAGGCCTATATTGATATGAAAAGGCCAGTTGAGGGAACATTCATAGTATTACTTAAGACTGGACCTATTGAGACTTAGGTCAACCTATATGTGATTGACATTCCTGTGGCTTTTTCTATCCTACTTAGAAGGTCGTGGCTTATCCTTTATGTGGTGTGCCATCCACTATCCATTAAAAGATAAAGTTCCTATATGAGGGCAATGTTGTTACTATCTCAGCGGAAACTGAGGCCACAATAGCTGCTCTAAAGCTAGCCCCTAAAGAGATTATAATAAACCTAAATTTTGATGTCCGCATGATTTATAAGAATGAGCTAGATAAGAAAGTTATGAGCATGATAAAGAATATGAAATTCATGCCTAGTTTGGGACTAGGAAAGGATCAGAGTGGACCGCCTGAGTTTATAGAACCAAAAGTCCCTATTTTCAAGTACAGGATTAGGTACTCTAGGCCTATAAATTTTAAAAATGAAGAAGAGGTTGCCTCTGAGACTAGAAAATAGGGACTATGGGATGTGTTTGCTAAAGAAGGCACCGATTATCCATATACGAGGACTCTTAAACCTCTTCTAATGGCTGGGGAAGTGATTCCAAGATTTGAGATCTTTATCGAGTATATGAACAAAGTAAAAAAAAAGCTATTGCTGAGGAAAGCTTTGAGGAAGAGTTGGTACCAACTAAAGAAAAATCTGAGGAGGTTATTATTGCACCGAAGTTTAAGGATGTCATTGATCAAAACGAGGAGCTAGATCTCAAGACTTATATCCTAACTTCTGTCATGGATCTTTTCTATAATGATTTTGATATCTCTCTCTCTACCTTGTTTGAAACTGATGACTTGTTCTTTTTTAAAGTTAATGTAATGAAGTCTGACTTTATTTATTTATTTATGTGATTTGTTTCCTAATGGTTATTCTATTTGTTATGATTATTTCATGCATATGTTTGACATTAATTCTATAAAAATTGAATCATTTAATTTAGGCACAGATGATAGCCCTAAGAATATATTGATTGCTTTTAATTTAACTCATGATGAGTGAGAAAAAATGAAAGAAATATTAAAAAGAAGATAGAAAGTATTTGCTTGGGGCTATAAGGATATGCTTGAAATTGATGAACATAGGATCCTTAGATATCCTCACACATCATTAATAAAGCAGAAGAAGCATAGGTTAAGTCTAGCATAGGCTCTTTTTGTTAAGGAAGAAGTTGAGCAGCAGTTGAAGGCAAAGTTCCTAAAGGTAGTAGAGGACACCTAATGGTTAACAAATAAAGTTTTAGTCCCCAAGAAAGATGAGAGGGTTATGATTTGCATGGACTATAAAGATCTAAACAAAACTTACCTAAAAGATGACTTTCCACTGTCGTTTATTGACATGCTTATTGATAATGTAGCTTTCAATGCGATGTACTCTTTTATGGATGGTTTCTCAGGATACAACTAGATTATGAAGGCAGTAATTAATAAGTTAAAAATGTCTTTCACTAATGAATGAGATATCTACTCTTACCTAGTCATGTCATTTAGATTAAAGAACATAGGGGCTACTTATCAGAGAATGGTTACAACCCTACTACACCACATGATCCATAAGGAGATAGAGGTATACATGGATGATATGATGGTAAAATTTCTTACCACAGAGGGACATTTTAAAGCCTTAGACAAGTTCATTGTGAGAGCTAAAAAATATAATCTCATATTGAACCTAAAGAAGTGTGTTTTTGGGGTAACATCTGGAAAACTACTGGGGCACATCGTCAATCAGAAAGGGATAGAAGTGGACCCAGACAAAGTTAAAATAATCAAGGAAATTCTTGCACTGAGAAATGAAAAAGAAGTCAGAGGATTCATTGGACAATTGTAATATATTAGTAGGTTCATAGCTAAGTTGACTACTATTTGTGAGCCAATCTTCAAGCTTTTAAAGAAGATCAACCAATGATCTGGGATGATAAATGTTAATAAGCTTTTGAAACTATTAAAGATTATTTGATGAATCCTTCAGTCCTACAGCCGCCAAGGCTAGAAAAGCCCTTAATTCTTTATCTGGTGATTGAGAAGGATACAATAAGCATAATGTTAAATCAAGAAAGTGAAGGAAAAGTTGAGCATGCATTACTTGAGCATGCATTACTTGAGCAAGAAACTTTTACCGTATGAAGCTAATTATAGCTTGGTAGAGAAGACATGTTTAGCTATAATATGGGTAACTAAGAAACTTCAGCATTATTTTCAATCCTATAGAGTATAGGTAGTCTCTAAACATGACCCTTTTAGATACCTTAAACAAACTCCCTCGCTTATGGAAAAATTAGCTAGATGGTTGGTTTTACTCACCGAATTCAACATAGACTACGTGGAAAAGAAAGTAGTGAAGGGGAGCAAAAATATACTTTTTGGCTCAGAATTCAGTAAATGACAAACACGAGTAAAAGTTGGAGTTTTTAGATGAACATCTGGGGTAATAGAAGTCCATGGATGGAAAATGTATTTGATGGAGTTGTTAATAATAAAGGGGTAGACGTTGGTGTAATTCTGATCACGCTAGAAGGAGAGATTATCCCAATGGCAAAAAGACTAGAGTTTGACGTGACAAATAATCAAGCTGAATATAAGACCTGCATTTTTTAGTTAGAGGTACTTCGAAATGTAGGGGCAAAAGATGTCGTTGTGTATGATGATTCTATGCTTGTTATAAAGCAAGCTTCTAAAGAATGGGAAGTAAAAAAAGATAAGCTACATCTATAATATGACTATTTGGCTACTATTTTATTATCTTTTACCCAATGCAAGTTTGTTCATTTGCACCAAGATAAAAACCAACTAGTTAATGCTCTAGCTACTTTAGCTTTGATATGGGAAAGTAGAAAGCCAGTAAGTGTCAAAACCCTTATTTTAGTAAGATCTTAAAACCTTTATTATGGAGAGATAAGGGTGATGTCGGTTGATATTCCTAAAAAGCCTTGGTTTTATGATTTACAGCAGTATTTAGAAATAGGAAAATTCCCTGAGGATGTTGATAAGAAGGAAAGAATGTCCTTAAGGATGTTGTCATGACAATTCATTAGCTACAATAGAATGTTGTACAAAAGGATGCCAATGGGGTTCACTTGAGGTATTTTGACAAACATGAAGCCCAAAAACTTATAGAAGCAGTGCACGAGGGAGTATATGGGCTATACATGAATGGGATAGTCCTAGCAAAGAAGATAGCTCGACAAGATTACTTCGGGCTGACCATGGAAATAGATTATATTAAGTTTGTAAAGAGATGCCATAACTGTCAGGCCTATGAGGATGTCAGCCAATTGCTGTGCATGGAGCTTCAAGGAATGACTTCTCTTTGGCCATTCACAATTTGGGGTATTTATATTATAGGAGAGATAAGGCTAAGAGTATTAAATGGTCTTTGATACATTGTGGTGGTGATTGATTATTTCTCTAAATAGGTGAAAGCCAAATCTTATACCACTATTAGCTCAAAACAAATGGCAAGGTTCATTGAGAAGAACATGATTTGCACATATGGATTGCCTCATCATATTATTACTGATAATGGGGTTCAGTTTTGGGTAGAGACAGCTACATTGTTAAAAGAATACAAGATTAAGTATCACAAGTCATTTCGGTATAGGCCATAGACGAATGGGGCGGTGGAAGCTACAAACAAAAATGTAAAGAAGATCCTAATTAAGATGATAAAGAATTACCGAGATTGGGTGAATTATTTACAATTTGTATTGTGGGAATATAGGACTACTATTAGGACCTCGACTAGAGGTCTGTCCATATTCCTTGGTGTATGGGTGTGAAACTGTATTGCCAGTAGAGGTCAATATTCAATCATTTAAGGGTTCTCTTAGAATCTAAAATTCCTGAGTACTAGTGGGTAGAGAGCCGATTGGCGCAATTGACACTGTTGGATGAGAAGAGAATGAAAGTTATGTGTTACTTATAGTTGTATCAGAAAAGAATAGCTTAGGCCTATAATAAGAAAATCAAGCCAGGAAAGATCAAAGATGGTGATTTAGTATTGAAACTCACTAGGCCAATCATGACTGACCTGCAGGGCAAGTTCAAGCCAAATTAGGAAGGTCTGTATTTGGTGAAGAAATTATTTTCCAAAGGTGCTGCCATTTTATCAGACTTAGAGGGAAATGAATTCAGAGAGCCCATTAATCTAGATAAGCTTAAGAAGTAATTTTTGTAAAGTCTCGCTAGGGAGAAAACCTAGAAAAGAAGCTTTCTAGACAAAAATTAAAGACTAAAAGTGAAAAAGAAAAATAAAGTCTTGTTGGATTGAAAACCTTGAAAGAGGCGGTCCATGCAAAAATTAAGGACGTGTAAAAAGAGAGAGAAATAGAAAATAGTTAGTTGGAAAACTTGCAAGGGCAAGCTAACTGACAACTTGAGATATGGTAGAAGCAAAATTTATATCCATATTGTGCTTAAATTAAATGAAATAGATTGCATTGATTATTTTTAAATGTTGTGTTAAGTGTCTATTACAAACAGTTTAACTAAAAAAGGGAAATTTTATCTAACAAGAGGGAAATAATGACTTAATTCATAAACTAATTTTTTTTCCTTTTCTTTTGATAAATACCCTGAGCACTCAACAGTTGCAACTCTTTTATCCTTTTGTTTATAATGAATTCATCTTTTTCTATTTGTCGTAATTGAATCTATGCCTTATACTGATCATTAATGGTCGAATCTCTATCGTAGTCAATGTGCCTATGAATGATTCTAAAAGGCCAAGTAGTGACCAAATTATCTAGGAAGTTTTAAGAGAGAGGTCCTAGTTTAAACTCATGTACTAATCCCACGATTAGCTATTTCTGTCTATACTGATGGCAAAGATAAGTAGGATTGTATAAGGTAGTAAAGTGCAGTCCAAAAATTGGAACACAATGGGTATAAGATCGAATGGTCACGTACTATAATCTCCACCATAGGCACATCCACTGGATTAGAGTATCAGGGAATATTGACGGCCAACTTTGAACATCTTCTGGTATAGGATGCAGCCTTCTAGTTCGACAATTCTTGGCTTTGTAGTGTGCAATGTCTTGGGGAGGTTCAAGTAATTCTAATTTCTCATAAAACCATATTTGTAAAAGTTTTGAGTGAAAAAAAAATACCAAAAAAGCGGAAGGCGAGAATAAAAGAAGAAGAAATTTACCTCCAACAGGAGTGGACTTTCAAAGAAGCGCTTGATTGCTCTAAAGTTGTCTAGCCTAATGATGATTTATGCTTAAATAAGAGGGAAAGGATTGAGCCTAGCTTCCACTTGATCCAGGATGTGGAGGATTTTTTAATCATATTTTCCTAAAGAGGAAATAAGCAACAATTGAGCATATAAGCAAAAAGCAAGCATCTGTGGCCAATAGACCTCCTTTTTATCTATACTTGTAATGAGCTGAAGGAAAGACCCTACTAATACTTTATTATAGAAGATGTGATGAAAGAAAGACTGAGGTGAAAGATTGAATAACCTGGCCATTTGATATTGAATGAAGTGCAAGTTTGGAGTTCCGGCCTAAAGGATTGCAATCTGATAAGTAGAATCCATATGACAACCTAAAATAGCTTCAAATTCTTCTAGCAGGGGGCATAGTTCCACTATATTGAACTAGAATACATGTTTCTGAGAATCTTTGAATTGATTTACAACATGGAGAAAAGGGAAATTGATTCTTCTAACATGCTGAGATCTGAAGATTGATAAGTGAAATGGCTCCAATTTTGCCCATGATTCCCTGTATAAGCTTTTCAAGATTGGTTGTAGTTGTTTCAAGCTTCTTTCAGTCATTTTGGGAGGTAGGGGTATTGTATAGAGAGAGAGAGAGAGAGAATTAAGAAGAATGGTGAAAAGTATGGAATTGGGAATTTTAAAGGAGAGTTGGGGATTTAAGTGGCTCCAACTTACTATTGTAGAGGCATTTGCCTTTATGATTAAGCAGCTCCTTTTCGTGTTAAGGCGACTCCCCATCGCCCCTTCATAAAGAGGCATCCCTTCAATGTTGAGGTAACACGTCTTTAACAGTAGGCACAAGAACATATTGTTATACTAACATTAAGTGATTGACATGAAAATGTAAAACAGTTATCGAGAAGTAGAACATTTATAATAAAAAATATTTTCAGTTAATTCAAATTCAGTTAAATGAAATTAGGCTCAGCATTCAGTTAAAACGAAATGTAAAACTTCTAAAATAAAAATCAATTCGAAATATCATAATAATATAAAAACAACAGTTCAAGATGACAAAATTTATCCTATGTTAACACTCACATGAGGTGGCCTTCTACTTATCGTCTCTAGACTCATCATCTCCCTCACCAACAGGATCATCTCTATGATCATCTCTATCTCCCTCATCTATGGGATCATGGGTATGATCCTCCTCCTCTACATCACTGCCTTCTTCATCATCTTCATCATCATTATCAACTTAAAGGGTAGTCAGCTGGCACTCTAAAGCAGTGATCCAGGCCTAACTAGCCTCATCTCAATTCTGTCAAAGCACAATAAGAGGTGAGATATCATAAAAGAATGCATACATATAAGAATAGGAAATGATTGATACCTTTCATTGTTGTATCATGCTCATAAAAAAGTCTCACTAGGCCTCAATCACTATGTACATATACTCTCCTTGGTCTCGAGGTATCTGCATGATTCATGAATTATTAAAACTAACCTCGTGTTAAGTTAAATTTGAGAATAAGATTTTAAAAGGGTAGAGAACTTACATGTGTGGAGGCCTCTCGAATGAACACTGGCTCTAAGGTCTCATCTAGTGTCAAGAACTAACAAAGGCATCCAGCATTGAGTCAGTAGGTCTGGAGGGGCAGCCAACCTACCACCTATCACTTGAGATATGGAGTTGGAGGGCTCTCTAGTAAAAGGCACATCGGAGGAGGTACCCTTACCATTAGGCACGATACGTGGGCGTTGAGGATGTCTCTCCTATGCAGTAGGCCTAGGATGAGCAACTGGTGCACTAACTAGTGCTTGGGGAGGAGACTAAGTCAAGAAAATGATATTTACATATGTGAATATGAAATTGTATGCTTAATAAATGACATGCTTACCTGAGATGTGGATGCAGGTGGAGGAACACACTATAAGTACTAAGTCTGCGCAAACTCTGCGTATCAGGACTTTCTCCTCTCATAGTAATCCTCTACATCTTCCACCTCCAAGGCCTATTCAAGCTCGTCTCCCTCCAATAAGTGTGTCCAGAAAATGGATTTAGGAGGAGAAAGAGGTGGTCATCTCATTTGAGCATCCCGATGCCAATTATATATCCTCTTACTAAGGTACCAAACTCTGTAGTCAGGTCCTCTGAGCAAGACCCTCCTCCCAGATAAAAAAATTGAGCAGATCATGGCCTAGGACCATCCAGCCTGAGGACCTTATAAATTTGGGCACAACTATGGAAACAAACTTGTAAGTGGATGAATTAGATTAACAGATGTGTTACTAATTATAATTATGTTTGCAAGTACCTACCTCATCATGCGTCAAGGTGCTCAGCCTCTCACGATGGATGTACACGCGAGTAATAAGCCTCCTCTAAGCGTGATTGGGGCCCCATCTTGCTATAGCAAGGAAGGGAGTGTCACAGATATGGGATATCCTGACAATCAACTCTAGCTCTAGAGCCCAATCCTGCGAAAGAGAGAAAGATGGTTAACAAATCATGATAATGGTATTTTAGATGAACCTAATAAAATGAGGAAAAAGGGGAACATTCCAAAATAGCATGCCCGAAACTATAGAGTTGTCTGGCTCTATGCACCAACTCATCCATACTCTTATATAGGTAGATTAAAGCACAACTGCCCTAATCATACGAAGCCACCATATCCATATCATTCAAAGGCATTAAGAAAATTAGATCTATGGAACTAGTAATGTCCATAAATATTATGGTGCCTAGTAGGTAAACTAGGAATGCCCTCACTACTTCATCAATCTCAAAAGGTGTGGTAGTTGCCTCAACTCTGGTGCTGGTGTAATAGCTCCTGATAGAATCCAGCTTCACCGTGTGTGTCCCCTTCATATTTGGGACCATGCCGAGTAGACGCTTGATGTAAGCAAGATGGTCTAAAGATAGTTGATAGAGACTCGTATCAAAAGGAATAGAATCTCTTGCACAGGTGATGCCAGTAACAGCAGTAAAAGAGACCAGCTCCAGAGTGAATTCACCAAAAGGAAGATGGAATGTGTAAGTAGTGTCGGACCATCTCTCTATCAGAGCATGAAGAGGCTGATAGTCCATATGCCTCTACTGCATCTCGAATACAAGTCTTGATATTGTCTGTAAGCTCATCATACCAGGCTCGTGCCCCATTGAAATACTTGGCACTTTTGAGAGTGTGTGCATCAAGCTACATGATAAACAAGGAGTTGAATTATCAGTTTATTCGAATAAAATATTAAAATTTTCTACAGAGTGTTGCCAATAGTAGAGGTGGTCGTCCCAGCGAAGAGATAATGTCTCTTTGTGTAAAGGTTATCGAATCCTCAGTAGATCGCCTCGACATGATGAGGCAACTACCTCTTTAATTTACTTATAGTCGGGGGCGAGCTGTGGATTTTCTATGATCAAAGTATTAAAATTGAAGGACTACCTCTCAGGTTTGTATACCTGAGGATGACGACATGAGTTTCCCATTTGTGATAAGTGGTGTATTGGGCTTGATAGATTTTTTGAGGATCACGTTTCAGATGAGTGAGCAATTGGGCTTGATAGAGTTCTTGATAATCACGTTTCAGATGAGTGAGCAATCGGGCTTGATAGAGTTCCTAAGGATCACGTTTCAGATGAGTGAGCAATCGGGTTTGATAGAGTTCCTGAGGATCACATTTCAAATGTATTAATGAGTTACTTCTTAGTTCAATGAAGTTAGGATCCACTATTCAAATATTAATGATGGTTGATCGGGATGAACTTTCAAGGATCACGGTCACGTTTCAAATTGAAGAATTCACTCTCGAGTAAACCTCATAGGATAAGTATGTCCTTTACCGATTGTCGCTTGTATTATGCATGTTGCTTTTTTAAAAAATTTGATTGGATGAGTTTAGTTTTTAAAAAATCAAAGGGATAAATTGTGGACAACCAGTTCGATCAGCCCATAATAAGGGGCGAACTGTGGATGCTCAGTTTGATCGGCCCGTAATGAAGCCCAGTGATGAGAATGTGCAAAGCTTGAATATAAGAGAAGCTCGAAACTTCCTTGAAAATGGACTTAAAAGCCCGATTTTTATCCTTATAGAGCCCAAGCCCATTTTGGCCCAAAGGCCCAATCCTGGGTCAAGGCCAATGAGGTGCCGCCTCTATCAGATTAGGCGACACCTCATTGAAGAGGTGCCGCCTCTTTACCAGCCACTTACATCTGTATTAAATGTAGAAGTGACAATGGTGGCCTGGTGGGTGGACCCCACACCCATGCAGGCTTGAGAGTTGTGTAAAAATGAGACTTTTTAGGGGAGAAGCAATAAGGAAAAATGGAGTAATAATGAGGAATGAAAAAGGGATGTCTTTTGTAAGTATGAGGGCTTAAAAAGGGGATAGTGGAGAGAGAAAAAAAAGGAAGTTAGCTACCATTAGCAACTAGGGAAGCTTAAGGAAAAACGAGAAAGCTCTAAAAAAAGAAGAAAAAAGGTTCTTGGGAAAGAAGGGTAAAAGTTAGCTTGAAACTTTATTTTCTTGAAGGAAGGAGGAGATCTTGCATTCAAGTGAAGTTTTGGATCAAAACAACTTCTGAGGGCCAGCTATTTTTGAAAAGCAAGCCTATAGAGCAGCAAGAAGCCCCATATTTCTTCATTAAGCTCTAGTTTTTACATAAGTTCTTTATTGTTTACTTGTTTGCTTTAGTTTCATTGCTTATTTTAAATACCATGTCCATAACATGATGTTTTATGCTTCTAAGTATTGATGTAAATGTAAAGTTGTTTATAGTTGTGATTTTATTAACTCAGAGGTCAAAGAGTTTGATTAAATAATTTTTGCGCTTAAACATCAGGCGGTATCTCTTCAAAGAGGTATAGCCCCTTTAGGTTGAGGCGATCTGAAATCACCCCTATGTCTATTGGCGACGCCTCATCACATCAATAGAGTCTAGCATACTTTGGCTTTCAACCTTAAATCTGTTTTTGCATGATTTATATGCTTTTGCACCTTTATATTGATTGTTTTGCTCTTACATAATTATTTCATCATCATACTTAAATCAAAGTATTCATGAGTTTGTTTTTTTTTTCTCTTCGTTTACGTACATTTGGTGTTATATTGGACTAACTTTGTAGGTTTATTTTGTAGAAGTTTTCTTATCTTCATGGAGACTAATATTGTACTTTATTACAGAGAATCTTGGGGTGACTCACAATTATCAATTGAATATTCCTTTTTTTAGTTTTTTTAAGTTTACTTATTTAATAGTTACTTTATTTTCCATTTATTTTACTTTTACTGGAGCAAAATGTTATAATCCTTAATCTCTTCCCCCATTTTATTTGAATGTACAATTTTGTAGTATTTTGTAATAAATATTGGAACTTATAATGTATGAAATTGAATTAATATGCAAACTTGCGTTTAAACATAAAATTCGACAATTATTTGGAAAAAAATATAATTTGCGTGTTAATAAAGAAATAATAGAATAATCAAAGGTAATAAAATAAATAACACAAATAGAAGTTAACCGCAAGGTTAGGTGGACATTACAAAAGTCCATACTCAGTTTCCGAACTCGTTTTCTGATGACGGCTTTTGAAAATCTATATGGGATTCAGTTATTGTATAGTATATCCTGACTTTTATTCGAGTCACGACTACTTCTCAATTTGGGCTTTATGCCTGTTCTATATTTCCTAGTGAGTCTCGAATTTATATAATGTCGTGATCGTCAAATACTTGAATTCGCACTAAACCCCACCACCTGTTAATATATTTATTCTTTTCAAAAGAAAAAAAAAATATTGATTTGTAAAGACTGTCAGGGATTTTCTCGATGTCTATCCTGCTAGCTGATATCATTAATTATTATTTTTGATTATGGAACGAATCAACCTAAACTAATTGACACCACAAATAAGAGTAAATTGTGCTAACAGATTTTAAACTGTACTTGGCTAGTTAAATTATCCGTGCAATTAAGGCATTGATCACAGACACATTTTCTTCACATCATATGGCAGAATAAAAAAAGTTGATGGGCGAAGTCCTGTCTTCTGCTATTCACTTGGTATGACTCAACTAGTTCAAGAGCAATCTTAATTTTCAATTATTAAAAACCTTTCATTTTGCATTACCATAGTTTCACCGCTCAATAGAACAGTGCTGATTATTTCTTGTGATGATTTAAGTTGCAGAACACAAATAAACTTTCAAGCTAAGTTCTTCATAACAATAAATGCAGAGGTTGCCTGCTTCTGCTATTTGTTGCATTGATCAATGGATCAATGAATTTTCTCCAGCCATTATAATCTAGGGCTGATCCAGAATCAGGCAACACAAATCCGTTGATATAGAAAGTAGGCGTGCCAAATACCCCTCTTGATGTACTATACTGCATTACCACAAATTTGTTCAACGTCAATGTTGAGCACAAAATGAAAGCAAAATAATGTATGACAAATTCAGCATAACAAGTTGCAGGTTTGTAGCTTGAATAGCTGTTGAACACAAATAGCATGTCTATAAATGAAAACAAAATGTACTAAAATGAACCAAAAAAAAAACAGTTGATAGTTTGCAAAATACAAGAACCAGCAATTTTCATGGATATCAGAAATGGTAGCAGAAAAGGACTAGGTTCTTTGCAAAATTCCAGCTCATAAATATAACGGAATCTCATCTTACCTTGAAAGAGACTCTTGTTTGGAGATCAGTTTGTCTGTCATTGAAGCCAGATTCAATTGCAGAATAGTAGGAATTTCCAATTGCTACACTTGCAAATTCCACAATTTCTTTTACAACAGAAACTCTTGATAAGTTGTGTGTTTGAGCATTGTAGAACCTCTCCTGAAATTAAAACACACGACAAGTTAGTCCAAGTCAAACTCAAAAAAGCTGTATGAACACAACTAAATTCTACTAATTAGACAAGCTTGCCACTGCATATTCTGTTCAGCATCAAGCAGGAGCTAGCCAACCTAATCAACAAATAATATCCAACATCCATTCTTAGAAAAATTGTATCTTCCTAGGAATGTAAATGTTAAATGTTAATCAGTTTCCCCAAAATAGTAAGATTGGTATTTGATCGAGCTACTGAAGGAGATGCAGCATTGGTGGTAGGAGTAAGTGATATATAATTGCTGGCAAAATTAATTATAAAGAATATGCATTGGTTACTGGCAATGAGATTGGATCAAACATAAGTAATGGAATGACCTAGGGCCAGATGATGAAGAAATTGGAGTGAGGTCAGCAAATGGAAAGAAAAGAGAATATATGCAAATATGCAACTCAACAAAACCATACCAACAAAAAGCTACTCAAGTCATTATGAAGCTTGTAAAGTGTTATGAAGCATGTAAAGAGAGACCAGTTCCATTGTGAATTTGAGACTATATTAAACACATAAACATCACATTCGTTAAGTGAAGCATAACTGAAAGTGCACCCGAGTCTAAACTAACTCACAAACTTTTTGAATTAGACTCCATACGAACCATAAAAAGGAATGGACTACAAAGCATGAAGCACAATAATACCTGGAGGAATCCATAAATTTGATCCTCTAAAGAGGATAAAAAATGGAAAAGTACACCATATGGCGGTGACTGAAACGTGTTGCCGTATAAGTGGTAAAGTGACTTGGGACCATTTACATTCCAGTAATAATAGATGTGGGTGTTTGCCATCTGCTACAACTTTCATGGCAATAAACCAAAACATGTTGAATTCACATTTTCTTTCTTACTTAGTGTGGAACATTTTCTTTCGATTTGAACTGGACTAGCCGATATAAGATTGTTCAAATTGAAGGTGAAACCCATCAGAAGTCAACAGTAGGATCGATCAAGGAGTAATTAGGCCATCACAAGTTTTGATGGAACAATAGTAGAAGGCAATTAAACCACAACATATATGATAGCATTCAAACACATCACTATACTTATGCATAGTACAAGAGGCCTAATGAGTTGCCTTGGCAAGTATACATGTGAAATACAATACGTCTACAATGTTTTTATCAAGTTAGATTCAGTTTCACTTTCCCCCAACACCATATACAACTATAAATTCATAACTTGACAGATTATATATAAGATTATAAAGACTAGTACCATCGATACTAAAAGCGCTGACCTGATACTTAAAGAACCGCTCTAACAAGGGGAATGTAGAGGAAGAATTCAGCACATTTGCAATATGCAAAGCACGTGAAGCAACATAAGCATTGTCGTGGTATCTGCAATCAAATCAATTTTCCATAGACATCAATAATTCTTTTAATAGAATGTCAATAATTCGAGGCTTAAGCATCATCACCAATTACGAGTTCAAAAAAAAAAAAGCTCCAATCATCAATTTCGAAAAGAGAGAAGATACAGGGAGGGGATATAGATACTGACGGTAAAGGGAGGAGATGAAGTAGAAGAGAAGTGCGATGGCCGTAGTAGTTAAGAGCTTGTTTAAGAGGAGGCCAAGAATCTCTGCTATCGGGGCAAACAGGGTCATAGAAAGCTTCAATCAGGATGGTGTCTGGATGACGGCCATGCCCATTCTGGTACAAGAACCCGTCGTATCTTGCAGGCGGCAGTGTCTGAGCATGCGGGCCCCACTTAGAGAGGTTAATAACAAAGATGATGAAGAGCCAAATCGGAGCGCTGAAATTCGGCCTTGGCATGGTTGATGATGCGCTCTGGTCTTTTTTTTTTCTTATTTCTGAACAATATTCGCTCTGGTCTTGTTTGGAATGGTGCGCCGTTATCTGCGGTTTTAAATGATAATATAATAATAATAATGAGTAAATACTAAAATATTAGAAAATGTCAAATTCTCCTTTCATTGATAATCATAGTTTTTTTTTTTTTTTGGAAAAAAATGCATTATATCGCAATTTGAGTTTAATACATCTGCTTCTAAGAGTATAAAGGAGAAAAGAGTTTTTGGTAATTAAGTGAAAATGATTGTACTTGGCTGCGGTTGTGGGATAGATACAATCTCTTCTATCTATTTCTACTTAACATCTCTGAATTAGAGGTAAATAAAACAAAATTAGTTACTAAAATAACATTGGAATCATCTGCAGTTCAAATTGCAATCCTAACTAAGCAGAGATATTTCATTTGCAAGAGTAATTGAAACATTCTTAATTTATTTCCAATCTCTCAGACCCAGCTTATCAAAGCACCATTATCAGCTACTGCTAATTTTTCAAGGTTTTACTTCTCTGATCAAAGTTAAAATTAAATTATTTAATTAAACATAAATTTTCTTTTAATAAAAAAATATTGATAAGTGAATAATAATAAACTATAAAAGGAATTCTAAATAAAAATCATTAAAATTATAATAAAACTAGTCGAATCCGAGTGTTGCATGACTGCTAATAGAGTGTATATGTATAGCACATAAGGTGATTTTTTAAAAATAATTATGTATATTTTTTTAATTTTTGAATTTTATTAGAATTATAAATAATTAAATAATTTTTTAATTTTAAACTAAAAATATATATATTCTAATAACTAAATTAAAGCGAGACTACTTTAAAAATTATTGGACTAGAATTCAAATTTCAGCATATTCTAAAATCTTTGTTTAGTACTTCAAAAAAAAAAAAAAACCTTTAACATTAATAAATCCGTTACACATAGGGAGTCGTACAACCGTGATACAATCTCTTTCAATCATCGTTTGATTTGCTTAACAATGCAAAGGGATAAGTATACCATCTCTCAAGCATATCAATGGTAGCGTGCTTTTAGGAACCTTAGATATGCTTTTAGCATCTTGTTAAAATTGGGAGTCATAAGCAATATAAAAGCAACATAATCACTACGAATAGAATTTAAAAGTCAATTTTATTAGTTTACATAGGCAATTTAATTAGACTATAATATAATATAATATAATATAATAGTTTAGATCTAATATAGGATTCTATCACTAGTTTTAAGTTTTAAAAAAGTTTATACTGCAACCAAATAATGATTAGAAGTCAATTTTATCAATTTGGAGAGGCATTTTAATTAGACTATAATATAATTGTTTATATTTAATAGGATTCTATCACTAGTTTTAAGCTTTAAAAGAGTTTATGTTGCAATTAAATAATAATTAATTTTTTAAATTTTTTAAGAAAAAATTAAAATTTTTAATAATATTACACATAAAACTTTCAAGATGAATACTTAAATATGAGATAGGACACTTGTCAAATTTTGACATTAATAATTTTGGAACTCAATATTTAATATATACTAGTTGTAAATCTGTATGATGTACAGATTATAAATTAATATATATTTTATTAAATTATTTTAAAATCTTAAATAATTTGACTAATTAAAATTTTTGTTATAAATATTATTATTAAATTGGCAGTTATGGATTTTAATAATAATTATTTATAATTTAATTTTAAATTTTATTACAAAAGAAATTTCTTTTTTTGCTTAAATTTTATTTATATTTGAAGTTTCTAATTTTTTAATAACCAAATAGGAAATTTACTATTATAGTAGAACTATAATATTATGAACTGAACAAATTAAAATTTTCTACATATTAAAATAATTAATAAAAAAATAGAGTAAATGATACATACAACATAATTCAATAGTAATTTAATTATTATCATAATAATAAATAAGTTTTAATCTAATAGAGATAAATTATACATATTTGTGGACTATGGTTTAAGCATTCACTCATATAATATTAAAATTCATAATATTTTAGTTAAAAAAATCACTTTAGAAATCTTATTTTATTTTTAACTCTCTATTCACTATTCCTAACTATTTACTTGTATAATAATGTTTTAATTACAAAAATTTTTGAAAATAGAATTTTTATTGGTTTAGGGTAAATGATTAAGTGATTTACATATTATATAAATACTTTTAAAATTTGAACAGGATTAAAATATGTATATTAATATTTTAGTTAAAAAATAATATTAAAAAATTATAATAATAAATATTTTATTTTAATAAAAATTAAAATTTTTAATAATTTGACAAATTAATTTTTAAAATGAATATTTAAATATAAAAATAGATTTTTATCAAATTTTTTATTTAATGACTTTAAATTTTAACATTTAATATATATATAAAATACATTTTTAAAATTATAACTACACGAATAATAATAATTATAATTATCAAAATTTTGGGACGTTGCGTGCGGGGAAAATAAATAGCATACATGAGATCCTAAGTCTAAGTTGAATAGTGGTCCAAAGCAATATCATTACGGCTAGACCTCTGTATATGCTGCCAATTTCTCCTATCATTTTTGTCTGTAGGCTTTAAATCAGGCTTAATTTCGTACATTTTAATTTATTTCTTTCTAATTGCATAATTTTAATTCATTTTTCATCTACTACAATATTTTTTGACTAAATTTAATGACACGGCAATCAGGATAGTCATATTTTAATTTTGGTGAGATTATTGTCTGTCCTAATCATCCTCAAATTTATTTAATCTCTTGTATTGATTAATGATAAACTATACTGGATAAAAATATGATATATGATATAGTTATTCTGATAGCTACGTCATTAAAATTTAATTAAAAAATATATATTAAATTACTTTTATGCGAAACATAAATTAAAGTTAAATAATTAAAACCTAATTTATCCATGCAATTTATAGTATAAAATCCATAGAAGGTGATGAATGGGGAAAGAATTACAATTCCAACAATTAAAATACTAGCTAATATATCATTTAAAAAATAAAGAAAATGAAATTATACCTTTAACATAATGTAAATAAATTAAAACTATTAAATTGAAATAAGAAAAGTAATTATTCACCCTTAATTTCGTATAAATCTTTCAATTATTATTAAATCAAATAACAAATAACTTCAAATGTTGTAACAATAATAAATAAATAAAATTTTTTCATTTTATATTTTTAAAAAATGAGGATTTTTTTTTTACTTTAATTTGTTTATTAAGAGTCTAACAACTTTTTTAAATAAAATATTTTTTTATACTTATTAATCATTAATAAATAACAAGTTTATAATACTTATAATATATTTGTAACATCAACCAAAACAAAAAAAAAGTATCCAAAAAAATCAACGAACTGAAACAACTAAAAGCAATAATTGAAGCAGCAAAGCAATAAAATTTTATAGTTGTTGATTTTTATTTTTGTAAGGACCCTAATTTTTAAATTATTTTAATATATATCGAGATATGCAGTGTTAATAAATTTAAAAGTTATATTTATTTAAAAGTTATATTTATTTATTTTATTATTTTGTGATTAATAATTATTATTTTATGTTAAATTATATTTTTCTATGTAATTGTGATTAATAATTATTATTTTATGTTAAATTATATTTTTCTATGTAAATATTTTATTTTAGAAACTTATTATTTTAAATAACTAATTTACATTATTGATGTTTATTATTTCGGATAGTATTATTTTAATAATATTAATTTTAATACATTATTATTATTTTATTTTTTTATTGATTGACATTATTGAATTATTAAATTATTTTATAAATATTGTTTATATTATTGTTATTTTCAAATGTTGTTGTGAGTTATTATTATCATGGTATTATTTTTATTATCATTATTATTATTCTTATTGTTTAATATTATTAGGAATATTATTTTTATTATTATTCAATTATTTTATTAATATTATTAATTCCAATTGTCAATATTATAATATTTATATTGTATTAGTACATGTGTCTATATATATATAAGCTTTAGAAATGGGGTCGGTATAAAATAATAGCTGGCCATTCTCTTATTTTCTTTCTCACATCTTCCTGCGTTTATTTTCTTCCTCTCTATGCAAAGAACCGAACCAGAGCATCCTTCACCCGCACTCCCGATGCCATTATGCACCATCCTTCATCTTCATTACCTTTTTTCTTCTTTTCTTGCTATTTTCTTATTCCTATGCATGCCGGAAACGTGACAAAAAGGGAGGAAGCAGCAGTGGCAACATACTCCTTCACATCGTCGGAGTCATTTCCAACGGCGAGAGCTCAACTTCCTTAGCTTGGTCAACTCCTTGAGTTGAGGGGAAGATGATTCTGAGCTTGATTGAAGCTCAAAGTTGTCCGATAGTGAGTTTTATATAATTTTTAGTTTATGTCTGATTTCATTTTTTAAATTTTTTTTTAGCTTGAATTTGGTTGATTCTTGACAATTTCTTTTTGAAATGTTGATCTATGCATCTTAATCTACTCATAGGTATTTTTAGTTTATTTTTCTGATTTTATTTGATTTTTAGTTAATTATTGAATATTTTAATAATTAAAAATGAATTTTTGTAATTAATTTTTGTTAATTATTGATTTAATTAATTTAGTGTTATTATAGTATGTTGGTAATTATAATGTTGAGAAAATAATTTTTGAATATATTATATAATTTTTAGGAATATATTTTGTATTATTGGAATTTTGGGTTAAATAAGCATTTTTGTTAAAAATATTATTTAATTATATGTTTTAGATAATTTTGGTATAAAATATGTTGGTAAAATTATTTTTGTGATTTTATATAAATTTTTGAGGAATTAGTTAGTATTATGCCATTTTTTATTATATAGGTTAATTGTAATGATCCAATATTTTAAATTATTATAATAATATTATTTTGGGATATACAATATTAATAAAATTTAAATTTTAACTATATATTATCATTAATTGTTTACATTATTCGTTTATTTTATTCTAAATATTTTATTTACTTGAAATAATTAGTTTGTGAGTTTTTTTATTTAAAATACTCAAACTCATTTTCATTACTATTATTTTTAATATTATTATTATTATTATATTTCTATTAATTTTTAATAGTATTAGTGTTATTATTTTATTAGTATTATTAGTATTATTTTTATTGTTGTTATTATTATTATTGTTATTATTATTATCATTTTATTACTATTATGCATGTGATATTATTATTATTATTATTATTATTATTATATTGTATTAATAACATGTGTATGTGTGTATTTGGTTCATGTATTGTATATATATGTGTGTGTGATTGTGATAAGTGGTTATATATATATATATATATATATATATAAAGAGTCAAAAGTTATTCGGGTCAACAATTTTTTTTTTCCTTTCTCACCTTATCTTTTTTCTTTTTTTCTCTTCTTTTCTTTTTATTTTCTTCTTCCTCTTCTTCTTCTCTTGCCTTCCACCATTGCCGACTCCCAAAGCTTCACCAGCCCGTCGTCAACCACCATGGACCACCACCAAGCTCCCCACTTTCCTCCTCTTCCTTCTCGTCGCCTCCAGAGAGCTCCGGTCGTCGAATTTTTGCAAGAAACCGTGGGTAGTTACTGTAGCACCAGAATTTTTTTGGTGATTTTAGGTCGAGTTCTTGGGCTCGTTAGACTCCTCATGGCATGTACGTTTCAATTCTCAAGTCGGTTCAAGCTCACGACGTCCGGATTGTAAGTTTTCTTCAATTATAGTTTATGTCTATTTTGGTTTTTATTTTTTTTAAGGTTGAATTTGATTGTTTATTGATTATTTCTTTTGGAAATGTTGAAGTATGCATCTCAATCTACTCATATATATTTTTTGTTTATTTTTCTAAACTATTTGAATAAATGGGTATTTTTGAATATTTTATTATTATTTAGTGAATTTTTGAAAATAAATTATACAAATTATGAATTTGGTTAAATTATTGTTATTGTATATTGTTATTAATTTTGGTATTGAGAAATTAATTTTTGGGATTATTATATAATTTTTACGAATATTTTTAGTTTATGTAAATATTGGATAATTGAGTTAAATGAGTATTTTGGTTGAATTTAAAGTTTAATTGTGTGCTTGAGTTGATATTAAAATGTTATTTATTGATAAAATAATTTTTATGAATTTATATAATTTTTATGGGATTTTATACAATTTATGTGTATTTTGGAATTTTTAGATTAAATATGTATTTTTATCGAAATTATTGACTAAATAAGTGTTTTGGTTGATATTAGTATATTATATGATGATTAAATAATTTTAATGATTTTATATAATTTTTGAGGAAATTATTTAGTATATTGAATACTTTATATATAGGGATAAATGTGTAATTTTATGTTAATTATAGTTAAATATTATGTTTAGTTGATTTTATAATTATTTAAGGTATTAAAATGATTTTTACAAATTTATTACTATTTTTAACTAATTAATACTATTTTTCAAAAATTATTTTCAAATAATATATTATATATTATTTTGGAAATAAAATGGGTTTTAAACTAATTTTATTATATAATTAAACTATTTAAGCAATTAAACGTGAACTTTGTTATGTTATGTTGAATAATTGTAAAATTAAATTTTTATTAATATTATATAATATTTGAGATCTTATTAGTTAAATTGTGATAATTTTGGGAATATTATATAAATAATAAGTGTATTTGTTATTTTGAGATTAAATGTGTGTTTTATTATTTTTTTTGTGATGATAAATTGTGATTTTAAATGTTAGTTGCAATTTATGTTAATTTAATTATAAAATGAGAGTTTTATTCCATTTATGAATTTTTATTATCAAATATTATTTAAATTTAACTTTTATGTTTTAAATGGAAAATAAAGGTTTTTAAATATTTTTATGGGTTCTTGATAATTTTTATTATTTTACTGTTTAATATTGTTTGTTTGTGTATTGTGAACCTCGGTTGGGGATTTGTGGAGTTTTGGGATCTCAATCCGAGGTATTGTGTTTTATGATTTTAAAAGTGTGTTTTTTTTTTTGTGCAGGATCGGCCCTACTTTTGTAGAGAGATGTCCGTTTTACAGAGGAGATTTTGTCGAAATTTCGATAGATTTCTCGTAAAACGTGACAATCAGTCCGAATCTAGTTTTGAATTTTTGATTGAGTCTTTCTATAGTAATCCTAGAAGCATAGAATTAGAAGTTTATTCTAATTGTTTATGTTATTTTATTTTTCTAGTTGCATTGAAACCGAGGCCTAATAGACCAGACCCACCGAGTCTGTCTCGTGGAGTGTAAATCAGTGAGTTATTATACTGTATATATATGCATTGCATATAGAATGCATGATTTATGATTTTTCATTTTCATTATATGCTTTTAACAGTTATTTAAATTATAATATGATTTGGTATAATTAGATTTATTTTTAGTATATTTTAGTACATATACATGTTTTAAATGTAAGTTTATTTACAATTGTTTATTTAAATGATTAGTATACTATAGGTATATTTTTAGTATATTTTAGATATATTCTTAAATAAATGCATGTTTAATTGTTGATTTAAACTTAACATGTTTATAATATACTATTGGTTTATTTTTTTTAGTATATTTCATGTTTTATTTAGATTTATTTTACATATATATACTTAAAATATACTTAGTTTATTTTAGGTATATTTCTAGTATATATATGGTTTATTTTATCATTATGATTATTATTCTGCATTATTTATTTATCCATATGAATGATTTATTTTAAATGAAGGATATCAATAGAACGTGCTTCCTAGTGGGCAGCACTAGGACCGTGTACGTACCGATGCGATAGATTTTGGTATGAGTGAGAAATTAATTGTGGTGATTATGATTTGATTGAGATATGATGTGATTGAGAGTGTGATTGCTGGAGCTCGGTTGATCAAGTGTCGAGGGGCCAATCACACTGACAGTCAGACTACTGGAGCTCGGTTGACTTAGTGTCTCGGGGCCAGTCTACTGTCCATAATGGAATAAGTAATCTATTTGGATTTAAGTAAGCCTATATGGTTAGAGTGATGATATGATTGATTGAGGTTATGATTAATAGGGTTCTATTTGATCTTTCATGTATTAAAATAAATGTTTTCTGCATCTATTATATTTATAAAAATAGAATTTGACATTTGTGTGAAATGCGTGTATATACATATATATATAAGAATGCCTGATTGTTATGATTTAGTTTGCATGTATATATAGTATAATAATTCACTCAGTGAGGTCTAACCCCCCTCAATTATTTTTTTTCAAGAGATCCCATATCGTCAGACCTTAGTTGTAGAGTTCCTCGTCAGTGTTCTTCAGTCCCGGCTATTTTATGCAAATGTATATTCTGAACTTTGAATTATATTCTAGAAACTGCAGTAGTAGTGTTATTATATTGGAAGTGTATTATTTTGTTTGGATATTAAATACTCTGAGAATTTGTATTTGAATATTGTACAAATATGTATTCATTTATAAAAGGATTTTGAGTATTTATTTTATTTATTGATTAAGAAAAATTTTAATTCGATCGTACTTTTATTTAATTATGGCATTTATTTTATTTTCTAAGGCTTGCTACGGGTTCCGGATTCGAAAGAATTCTCGTTCTCTAGCGCCAGTCATGACTCCTAGTCTGGATCGTGACATTAATTATGAGTTTTTGTTGAAATTGTGGTTAAATTATATGTTTTAAATGATTTGAACTAATAATTGGTATTAAAATGATTTTTACAAATTATTTGCTATTTTCAACTAATTAATATTAATTTTTGAAAATATAGGTTAATTATGGATTTTATTAAAATTATAGTTAAATGTTATATTTTAAATGATTTTTCTGATTATATAGAGTATTAAAATGATTTTATAAGTTATTTGTAATTTTTAACCAATTAATATTAATTTTTGAAAATTATATTCAAATATATATTATTTATTATTTTGGTGATAAAAATGGGTTTTAAACTAATTTTATTATATAATTAAACTATTTAAGCAATTAAATGTGAATTTTATTATGTTATGTTGAATAATTGTAAAATTGAATTTGTATTAATATTATATAATATTTGAGATTTTATTAGTTAAATTGTGATACTTTTAGAATATTCTGTAAATAATAAATGTATTTATTATTTTGAAACTAAATGGGTATTTTATTATTTTTATGATGTTAAATTGTGATTTTTAATATTATTTACAATTTATGTTAAATTAATTGTAAAATTGGGATTTTATTCATTTATGAATTTTATTACCAAATATTATTTAAAAATTAGAATTTTATATTTTAGTTGGAAAAATAAAGGTTTTTAATATTTTTATGGATTTTTGATGATTTTTATTATTTTATTATTTAATATTGTTGGTTGTGATTTGTGAATCTCGGTTGGGAATTTGTAGAGTTTGGGGTCCCACCCCAAGATGGTGAACTTTGTGATTTTAAAAGTGTTTTTTCTGTATAGGATCGGACCTTACTTTTGTAGGGAGATGTCCGTTTTATACAGGAAACTCTGTCGAAATTTCGATAGATTTCTCCTAAAACGTGACAACCGGTCCAAATTTAGTTTTAAAATTTTTGATTGAGTCTATCTATAGTAATCCTATAAGTGTAAAAAAAAATAGAAAAATTAGAAGTTTATTTTGATTGTTGTTATTATTTTATTTTTCTATCCGCGCTGAGACCGAGGTCTATTGGATCAGGCCCACTGAGTCTGTCTCATGGAATGCAAATTAGTGAGTTATTATACTATATATATATATGCATTGCATTTAGGATACATGACTTAGGATTTTTTATTTTCATTATATGTTTTAAAAGTGATTTAATTTATAATATAATTTTGTATAATTTTGGTTTATTTTTAGTATATCTTGGAATATCTAGAGCTATTTTGATATATGCATGTTATATAATTAGGTATATTTTTAGTATATTTTTTATATATGTTCAAATTAAATGCATGTTTTATCTTCGTTATAGACTTAGCATGTTTAGTATATTTTAGGTATAATTTTAGTATATTTTCAGTATATTTTGAAATAAATGCATGTTATACTATGGATTCATACTTAATTGTTTTTAAGAATAGTATTTGTTTATTTTTGTGTATTTCATGTTTGATTTGACTTTATTTGACATATATATACTCGAAATATATTTAATTTATTTTAGGTATATTTCTAGTATATATGTGGTTTATTTTATCATTATGACTATTATTCTGTATTTGTAATATCCCGAGTTTTTTAAATATTTTTATACTACATCGGGATATGCGAGTGTCAATAATTTTTGTATATAATATTGATATTTTATGAGTTTGTTATTTAATTAAAGCTAATTTTAATTGTTTTATATTATTTTAAGTATTTTACGTAAAATTTTTCCGGGACTTGCATTTTCGGGGAAATTGATACGTAAATTGTTTATTATTAATTATTTTAAATAGATTTCCTCATTTGCATGAACTCATATATATTTTTAAAGTACTAAATAAAGTGTATATATGTGTGTATTTATTTAAATTAAACTAGGGTTTAATTAATTATCCTAATTTTTATTATTTATTATTTAGTTTTAATATTATTTAATTATTTTTAGGTGTATAAAATTGTTAAAATATTAAATTATGTGTGTGGAGTATATTTAATGTGTGGAATTTATATTATTATAATATATAGTGTAATAATACATATACATATATATATACATATTATAGTGTTAAAATCAAAAATTTTTGCCAAATTACAATTCTGCCCCTCCCTCCTTCTTCTTCTCTCCTGACGCCCTACACTCACTGCGCCTCCAGTTTTGGCACGCCAGACTGCCCTTCGCCGCCATCAGCTGCCGCCAACCTCCTCCCCCTTCCTTCCTCTTCCTCTACGATGTGACCAGGTCGCCGGAAGCTCGCTGGAACGCCCGAAATTTGCAATGGCAACGAGTGAAGCTCTTCGCCGTCGATCGCAATTCCAGCCACCATTTTGTGCATCGCCGATCTTCATCTACTCCTTGAGCTCTGGTGGTTCCTATTCTACGCTCCTTTTGGCTGGAAAACAAGTGGTTGATGAGGTTTGAGCTAAATCTTCAATTCGGCCATTTTAGCTTTTCGATTTTTTTTGAGCTTCAATTGATCGATTCATGAAAAATCCCTTAACAAATGTTGATCCTAGTAGCTTAATATTCATGTGTGAATTTTTATAGAATTTTTGGAGTTTATTTTGATTTTTGGGTATTTTTTATTTTTTTATTATTATTTTCTAATTTTCAAAAATTAATTAATTAAATTATGAAATTGTGTTTATTGGTGATTATAGGTGTTGAAATGAATTATAGAAATTAATTTGGAATTTTTGTGTATTTTTATGTATTTATTTTGAATTTAATTAGTTTATGTAATTTTGAGAAAATAGGGTTAATCGTGTTTTTAGTTGAAATTAATTAGTTAATTGAGTTTATTTATTGATATTATTGATAAATATGTTGAGAAAATTAATTTTTTGCAATTATATTATTTTTGGTGAATTTTTGGAATAATTTTAGTATATTTATATATATAGGGGTATTTTGGTAATTTTACCCTAAATTGGCTAAAAATATAATTAAATTGGTTTTAATAGTTATTTAGGGTATAAAAATTATTTCTACAAATTATTTAGTATTTTTAACTAATTAAAACTATTTTTCGTAAATTATTTTCAATTATATATATAATATACGATTTTTCTAATAAAATGAGTTTTTATTGATTTTTACTATGCTTTAGGGTTAATTACGTAATTTATACTTATTAAATGTATTTCTATGATATAAGGGTATTTTTGGTATTTCTATATTGTTTTGTGGATTGTGGACCTCGATCGATAAACTGTAGTTTGGAGTCCGATCGAGGGGTTGTGATTGTGATTTTGTGTCTATTTTTTGAAGTGTGTTTCTTTACAGGGCCAGCTCTATTCTTTGAGTAGAGAGATGTCCGTTTTATAGGGGAGGTTCAGTCGGATTTTTGATAGAATTCTCGTAAAACGTGATGTCTGGTCGAACTCTAATTATGATTCTGTGTCTAGTAATCTAGATCGAGTTTTTAGGAGTTTCCATTAGATTTATTCTGATTTCTGTCGTTATTTGTTTGTTTAGTTGCGCCGAAACCGAGGCCTAGTGGATCAGGCCCATCGGACCCATCTCGTGGAACGCAATAATTGTGAGTTACTATTTTATATATATATGCTTTAAGGTGCATGATTTATAAATGTATGTTTTATTTTGATTAAAAATACATAAATAATTTAATCAGTACTTAAGTTTATTTATATATACAAGATGAGTTATTGATTTAAATCCCGTGGTGGATTATTATTTAATTATTTATGATTTTATTTCCACTGCATAATATTTTACTTAATTGTGTTGTTATTATTATTATTGCATATTTTATTTTATTTTAGGCTTGCTACGGGTTCGGGATTCGAAAGAATTCCCGTTCCCTAGCGCTGGTCATGGCCCCTGTTTTGGGTCGTGACAATATTGTTTATTTTTTTCCATATGAATGTTTTATTTTAAATAAAAGAATCGATAGAACGTGCTACCTAGTGGGCAGCACTATGACCGTGTACGTACCGGTGCGATGAATTTAGGGTTGAGTGAGAATCATTTGTGATATTATGATTTAATTGAGACTGATTGATTGATGATTGATTTGATTGAAATATGGTATGATTAAGTAGTGTGATTGTGGGAGTTCGGTTGAGCTAGTGTCTCAGGGCCAATCACACTGACAGTCAGACTGTTGGAGCTCGGTTGACTTAATGTTTTGGGGTCAGTCTACTGTTCATATGGATTAAGTGAATTTATTTGGAATTAAGTGAGTCTGTATGACTATAGTGATGCTATGGTTGATTGAAGTTACGATTTAATAGGGTTTTATTTGATTCTTCAATAAAAATGAATATTTTCTACATTTATTATATATATAAAAGCAGAGTTCGACATTTACGTGTAATACATGTATATATATATACGGGTGCCTGATTGTTATGGTTTAAATTGCATGTATATATATTATAATAATCTACTCAGTGAGGTCTGACCCCTCAATTATTTTTTTTCAGGAGATCTTATATCGTCAGATCTTAGTAATAAAACTCTTCGCCTATGTTTTTCCGTCCCAACTATTTTATTTAAATGTATATTTTAAACTCTAATTTACATTCTAGAAATTGTAGTAGTAGTGTTATTGTATCAGAAGAGTATTACTTTGTTTTTGATATTTTGTACCCAGAGTATTGTATGAACATTAATTTATTTATGAAAAGATATTGAGTATTTATTTTTATATATCGATTTGAAAAATTTTAATTTAGTCGTACTTTTTATTTATTTATTGTGCTTTTATTTTTCTAAGGCTTGCTACGGGTTCTAGATTCAAAAAAATTCTTGTTCCTTAACATCGGTCATGACTTCTGGTTTGGGTCATGACAATTTTTTTAAATTATTTTTTCATTATTAATATAAATTAAGGTGATAAATAAAATTTTACCCTTTATTAGTCTTAATGATAAAAAATAATAAATTTTTGATATATTTCATTTTTTTTATTTTTTGTTGTTATTTTTTATATTTTTAACAAAAATTAATAAAAATTGCAGTTGTTGATTTTTGTTATTTTTTCAAAATTTTCATTATTAATAATAAAATTAAGGGTATAAATAGAATTTTTACTTTTATCAGTATCAATAATAAAAAAATTTATTTATTTGATATATCTCATAATTTTTTTGTTGTTTTTATTGATAAAAATAAGTATTGAATACTATGGATAATTTTTAATTTAATTAGTTTAATTTATAAATTCTAAATAATTATGAAAAAATAATTATTGAAGAATATGAATAATTTTTTAATTTAATTAACTTAATTTTTATATTTTAAATAATAGTAAGTTTTAAAATTAAAAAAATTATTTAGAATATAAAATTAAATTATTTAAAATATACAAATTAAATAAATAAATATAATTAACTTAAAATTAAAGATGCCTTCAAAAATAAAAAATATGTAAAAAAGTTATAGAAAAAATGAAAAAAAAAAAGAAAAACGCTGATTTTACAAAATGAAAACACGAAGCAAAAGGTGGTCAAAAATGAAAAAAAAAAAAAAAAAAAAAAACTCAGGTCATGAAAGAAAGAAAAAATAACTCAGGTCTTTCTAAATTTTTTTTATCAGTAACTCATTCCTATTACATGTCTTTATGATTGCATTTTATTTTATTATTAATTATTTAATAACAAATCATTCTACAATACAAAATATGTGTATATATATAAATAAAATTACAACCATTAATTAATTTAATAAATATACTTAAACTCTAACAACTGTATTTTTAAAAATGTTTCAACGTTCTAATACCGATAGGAATTTATTCGAAAAGGGTTTTCTCTTTTTAAATTTTTATTCACTTATTTAGGAGCCGTTTTAATTATTTACTCGTTCTTAATCCTAATTTTTCTCAATTACAGCTAAGAATCACTGAATCAATAGATGACCAAATCTCATCCAGTGAATACCACTTCAAAGTTGAACTCAGCTGGCGAATTCATCACTTCCCACACTCCTCCCACATTAACCCAACGCACCCAACCTTTGCCTCTCATTATTTCATTACTTCCTACACTTCCTTGACAGCTACGAAACGAGACGTTTCAAAAAAAAAAAAAAAAAACTCACTCACAGCGTTTAGAAACGCCGAAAAGAAGACTCGGCTATCTCCGTTTTTTTTTTTTTGAAGAGAGAGGGGGTCGTTTGCTTACGTCACTATCCACTCACGCTATATACCTGATTAGCAAAGGCCAATCTATCTTCACCATTTTCTTTCCCATTAATTTTTCTTCAATTAATACTCTCCTCCGCACCTCTATAATGCACCATGATGTGCATTACGCACCCCTCGCTCCTCTTCCCCCTTTCCTACCTCCTTCTCCGCCTCCCGCCATCGTGAATATTGCTCTTCCTCTACCTCCTCCACATCCAATCACCACCGCCGCCGCAAACCAAAACATGCTTCTGTCGGTTTTTTTGGCGCTTTTTTTACCATGTGTTGGAATGAGTGCTGTTTTCTTAGTCTATATCTGTCTCCTCTGGTACGCTGCTAATCGTCATTCGGAAATTGCTGCTTCGCCTGTGAAGCCTGCAGCAGAGAAAGGATTATCAGCGTCTGATCTTGAGAAATTGCCCAAAATGATGGGTAAAGAACTGGTGTTGGGAACAGAGTGCGCTGTTTGTTTGGATGAGATTGAAAGTGAGCAACCTGCGAGACTTGTTCCTGGTTGTAACCATGGCTTTCATTTGGAATGTGCCGACACTTGGCTTTCCAAGCATTCTGTTTGCCCTGTTTGTCGGGCTAAACTTGATGCCCAGTTTTTCAATGCTTCGAGTGAAAATTCATGTTAATTGAATTATCTCAACAGCAAGAAGACGACGACGGCGGCCTGTTGTGCTCTGTTCTGGTGTTCCGGGTGGCATCGCTGTTTGTATAGGAGTTGGCCTGGATTGAGCTTTTTTTTTTTTTTGGTTAGGATTTTGTACGCCCAGATAGTTAACAAAAATTATGTTGTGTCTGTTAAATTTTTATTATATTTGTTTTCTGTCCATTATTTAGCTCAATCAGAAATTTCAGATAGCAGTCTAATGGTTGATAAGTGATTATGATCATGACGAAGACGACGATCATGAGCGGTGATTAGCGATCAATAAGCAGAACCCAGTACCAATCAATGGCAATAAGTGTGTCTATATGGATCTCTATAGATATCAAGAACAAGAAGCACGAGAGGAGAAAATATAAAGAAATTTTTGTTGCACACTGTCGCAGTGTGTTCTTGGCAAGGCATATCCTCTTCGTTGAAGATTTTTTATCATCTTTTGTCGCATTTGCCTCAGGTGGGACGGTTGTGGCTATGGCATTTGTTGTTCTGAGAAAACAACGTGAAATTTGGATTCAAATTGCTAAAGCTATTTTCGGAATTGAAGGAGTTTTGAATAAATTTCTAAATAAAGAGAGCGTAGATTTAAATGAGAGAGTGCATGGAGATTGGTGGTGGTGGCAGGCTGGCGGTGCATAGATTGTTTAAATCAGAGTGCTGGAAACTCCTGCCAATCCCGCAAGTTTTTCTCGAACTGTGTGTTTTATACCTTTGAGAATCAGTAATCAATTAACCATTTCATTTATTAAACACCCAGTCACCCACACACCACCTGAATAAATTTTAGTTCATCGCCTGCACCATCTGTCTATATAACCATGACAACATTTGCTCTACCACCCAACCGCCCCTCCTCTTGATTGTTAGTAAGATCTTCACCACATGTCCAAAATTGAGGTACTGATATATATATTAGAAAAATCCCTGCATTAAATTGGGGTTTAAGTTTTCATTTCTTGAGTCAGGACAGTGCATTTTCCACTTCAAGCAACTCATTTGGCAAATTTGATGTGGATGGACAGCCTACTACTAGTGCTACTCAAGATAATCCAAGTGATGTACAGCTGCTACCAACCTATATGTATTTTTTATGTAGAACAAGGAATTGTTAGCACCGTTCATTTCTGGTTGATATCCTGACAAAATAATTTTTCCATGACTGGCATTGCTGCCATGGTTCTCTTCCCACAATTTAATGCTTTATTAGGCAATTTCTTGGACTCTAGTTATTATCTTAGTTGCAATTTCTCAATCTTTTCAAAATTTTGCTCCCTTTTTCTCTTGCCTTCTTGTAAAGAAAAAAAAAAGGCTTTATTAACGGAGAAAATTAGGACATGGCGCATCAACATCATAATCAAAGGGCAAATCCAGATCTCCACTATGAGTCAGCTAGCTCACCTAACCACTACGAAACAAATAAAAAAAAACTGCATCATATACATGTTTTCAGCCTAATCTAATGCATTTATCTGAGCTCCTTCGGCTTTTTTTGTTTCCTAGAGTATTTTTACACATATCTGAAAACATCATGCTCCACTTTTCTTGCTTTATGTAGTTAAAATTACAAAAAAAAAAAAAAAAAAAGATCCTTGACATATCTCTACAAGGTGTAAAGAAGAAGCCAGTTATTGACAGAGAATTGATTGAAATTTGAGCAAATGATTAAGTATTAGACAGGGTCAGGAGCGCCTTTGAATCGATAGTGACTGGAAGCTAAAATGAGGGAACTGATAATCAATCAAGTAAAATCTGTCCAGAGGACTTCAAATGGTCTAAAAATAAAGCCCAGGCTGGCCGAATATGTCCTCAAAGTGAGTAAGATCTACCTTTATTTGTTTCTTTTTTTTAAAGCCCAAAGTCTATCTGTTCACATTCAATGGGGCCTTGTGGTGTTGATTCGTTTTGGACTATAAAAGGCAAATTCCCAACACAAAAGGCCACATTTACCCATTTATACTTTTCTCTAATTCTCTTCTCTTTCAAAAAAACAAAAAAGAAAAGTTTAGGTTAATTAATTACATTTGCAATGTTAGAATAGTTTATCTAATATAAAATAATAATCATACTAATAATATGGATTTGGAGATAATTTTTGAATAGAAATTGAATGCGAAAATGTTCATATATAATTAAATCAAATAAGATAGTGCTGCGACAGCAGCCATCTTACTCCTTCAACACATCCAATTTTCATCTAAATTCCACCCAAAGAGTTCTAAACACCCACAGCACACTCAAGAAAAATAAATCTTAAAAACAATAATAACAAACCAAATAAAGCATAAAAACTACCTATCTTATTAAGATAAACAACCTAACTAAGAACGCAATTTTCACAGAGACAGATGGATTGATAGAAATACACATGAAGTTTTAGTGCTTAAAATTATTGATTGGGCCCTTGAGGACCATGATTAATAAAAATGACTGAGTGGCGGCAAAGTCATGAAATGGGAATTATAAATGAATAATTTGAAGCAAGTTTCACTTCAATTAATCTATTAATATAATGTTCATTTAAAAAAACCTTGTATAATACAAGAATGGTGTGGACGAGTTTTTTTTTTTTTAAACAATGTATATATCGATTACAATTGAAATATTATATATATCATCTAATATTATATTATTGATCAAAAACTATAATTTTATGTATCTTAAAAATTAAATTTATAATCTCTTAATTATAATGTCTTACTTTTATCACTTGAGTTAGGCAGAATCATTGACATGTGGATGAGCTTTGGGTTTGGACTAAAGTCACCTAAAACTGCTAAGTGTATTATTAGTGAAATAATGAAAATTTTGACTTTTTCTATTATAATTCGTAATGCCATTAATCATTAAAGAGTAGATTCGATGGCAAAACACTCTTTGTTAACAAGAGAAAACAGAGAGAGAGAGAGAGAGAGAGGGCTGACCTGCTGCTCTTTCTTTCTTTGTTTATTAACAAGTCCTTCTAATTGAAACAGAAGCGGCGTGTCACCAAACAAGCGTACAGAAAGTACCACGTGTAAAAATCTGAAGCGTACACGCATGCAATTTATAGCTGGAAAGCAGCTCTGGTCTTGAGCAAGTCGGACACGGCAGTACGGGAGAGTGGGACACGTTTGCATAGGTCCTGGAATTCAGGCCCAATGGTGAGTGGATCCCACCAATCTTATTTATTTAATTTTAAATACTTTAATGACGAATACATATATCTATAACTATTTTTTGGAAACTAATGAAATATTCAACTAAAAAAAGAAATAATTAATTTTAATATTTTATGACAACTAATAAAATATTTAATACCTTCAAGAAGCATGATTAGTTAACTAGACGACTAATAAAATATTTATAATTCATTCATATTTGAAACATAAAATTAATGCAAAACACTAAAAATACTTATCAACCATCTAATAATTCCGTAATTACGATGCAAAACATTAAAAATATTTTATCATCCATCTAATAATTCCATAATTAAGATACACCTAATAATCTCCCTTCAAATAATTCAAGCTTCAAACAAGCAAACTAGTCTTGTACGTCTGTACTTGACACCTGTACTCTTTATTTTCTACACGTGTCCATTTTCAAGCAGGTGAGCGTTTCAAGATATCTCCCCGACCCTCCTCGTTGTCTCGTGTTCACAGCATTCCAAAAAAAAAAAAAATCTGAAATTTTTTGGCCTCTGTTTTTCATTTAATAAATACATACTAATACAATTCTTTTTTGGTAAAAAACTTATTTATTCACTTAATATTTCTAATAAATATTTAATTAAAAAATATCGTATATCATCCATATATTTAATAGGTAGATATATTATAAATATTTACTACGTTTGTGACTCATTCAAAAAAAAAAAAAAAAATTTAAATAGACGGAGAGGAAGTCTTCTCAATTAAAGACTGCCAAATGTGAGCCCTAGAACAATGAAGCTCGGGTCCCACTAGAGAAAACCTTATTTTAAACTATTAAATCTGTTTGGCTTGGGAACTAGACATTTGCAATGTCAGAACCAGCAGTCCATTCCATTCATAGGCGCAATTACAAAGCAACCCCGCAAGTGACACTATTGCTTTATATTAATTTTGTCAATCGCTCCTCCATTTGTCAGCGCCGTTAGATCAATTTTAGTAAATCAAATGCTACGCGATGCGATCGCCAGCCAGCCTCGTACGTAAACCCACCTGCTTTTTTTATAAATTTCCCAGAAAAAAGCAGATCTTGAAAAGAGGAAAAGATGAAAATTTTCTTTTTTTTTTTTGTTAAAAAAAGAAAAAAGAAAATTGTTCTGGAAATGCGACAGGTGTCCCTAATGTTAGTTTAAAAAAAGGAAAAAAGAAAACTGTTCTGGAAATGCGACAGGTGTCCCTAACGTTAGTTTGCAAATCAATAACATCAATTCAAAAGTCATTTTTATTTATGACACCAGGCACCATGAGGAGCCAATTTTTCAGTGTGCAATCACTCACACCAAACATATATCACAACATACACGTGGATGAATAGATCCACGGGAAGAGGGTGTAGTTTCTACTTTCTACTTTCTACTTTCTACTTTCTACTATAGGGAGGGACAGGGAGTGCTTGTGAAGAAAAGATAGCAAAGTGTATGTGGGAGCGCTACGTGTGTGTGGGACGCAGAGAGTGATTGATAGGTGGAAACAGTGCTGCAATGTAAATGTAAATGTAAATGTAAATGTAATGGTAATGTAATGTTTTGATGTTGATTGTGGAGAGAAAGAGAAAAGAATATTGTTATTATAGTATGGTATAGTATAGAGATAGAGCTACACAAGAAAAGGAAAAAGAAAAAGAAAAAGAAAAGGAATATTAAATTTACAATAATAATAATAAGCAATTCAGGACAGAAAGTAGAGGCTGGTGTGTGTGGAGTGTTTTTTCACCTCAAAACCAAAAAAAAGAAAAAAAAAAAAAGAAGAGATATGAGAAAGGAGATGATGGATTTGGTGGAGGAGGAGAACGAGAAGAAGGAAAAGGAAGACGAACAGCACAACCGCCTTAGATTCTCTTCTCTTTTGGCTTCAAAAGATCGTGACTTCCTTATCTCGCCCGACGGAACTCAGGTTTTTCTTCTCTCGTTTCTCGGCTACCTAGCTAGCTATATATATATATATATATATATACATAGCATAAAAACGTTTACAGAAACCAAGCTACCTAGCTTACATCGGCCGCTGTAAGGTTTTACTTCTCTTTAGTCAGATTTCATGCAGTCGTACGCTTTCTTTCTTTTTTTTTTTTTTTATTGTTTTTTTAAATTCTTGATGTGTGCATAAAGGTTTGGAGTAATTACTGGCATCGGTTTTTTGTTTTAATTCTCTTAGATCATTTCATGAGCTAGCGAGCTAGCTATGAACTTTGATTAATTTAACGTTTATGATTTCCAAAATCCACAAAAATTTTACAACTACATAAGATAATAGCTAGTTTAAAAGTAGGCTCGTTAATTAATTTCCTTCATAATATTACTACCATTAAATGGGTGGACTTTGTACTATATATTCCCCATCTAATTCAATTTCTTCTGTGATGATTTTGAATGTTATCTTTTCTTTGCCTATTATCTTATATCATTATTGTTACTTTTTTTTTTTCCTCGGTTGACCTTATAGTCAACACTTATATATACTCGGAAGGTTGAGAATAACTTGCCATTATAGTTCAGAGTGTAGTTAAGTATGTGGTGTTTTTGGTTCCATTGATTAACGAATTATTCTATGCGTAACAAAATAGAGAAAAAAAAGAACAAAAACACCATATCTAAATCTTTCCATCCCCTCTTGTTCTTTATCCTGTCGGCAATGGCCGTAACGACGTTGGTATAGTAGAATACGATATTCTCGTCGGTGGGAGTAGTGGGTGTCGTTTTTGGTTCCAACGACCTAACTCCAGACAAACATAGTGTCTTCATCATCAGTAATATGGGCTCCTTACGTCTTCCTCTTCCTCCCACCTAGCGGTTGTCCGTGAACCACTATGCTGACTCGACATGTGTCATTACCTAATAATTCCTTTAGCCTTACATTTGCGCTATAAGGTATAACACGCGTCCCATCCACAACTCTACAACTATATACTCATCACGTCGGGTGATATGTTGTTTTCAGTAAACTGAAATTTTTGTATCATCCATTTTTTTCCTTATTTAATTTTTGTTTTTTCCCTCAGAGTTAATCAATTTAAGTTCTCTGTGTTATTATCTGCCCAGCGGTTAAATTTGCTCTTGTAACTCCAAAATCTAAGCATTGAGGTTAGGCTAATAATAGAGTTTAGTGGTAATATGAGATCACTTCAGATCGCATTATAATCTTGATCTAAGCATTAAGATTATAAAGACCTGAATGCAACCTCGAAATCTAATCGTTAAGATTGAGGGATTAGTAGATTATAATTTGTTAGCAGTTTGTTTGAGTTTGTTTCTAGAGCCATGAGACTACGAGTGTTGAACTGCAATTGAATAATAATAATGTATATGCGTATCTATGTTGAAGGTCTATTATCTTATGTGGGAGTTGGGTTTTCTAGCAGGTGAAAATTTCTGAGCTTGAAGGGAAGGTGATAGCCCTGTACTTCTCAGCCAACTGGTACCCTCCATGTAGAAACTTCACTCAGTTGCTAGTTGGTGCATATGAGCAGCTAAAGAGAAATGGGTCTAATTTTGAGGTTGTCTTTGTTTCATCTGATGAGGATGTGGATGCCTTCAACAACTATCGAGCACTGATGCCATGGCTTTCAATTCCATTCTCTGATCTGGAGACGAAAAAAGCGCTGGACCGGAAATTCAACATTGAAGGTATTCCTTGTTTAATTATTTTACAACCAAAGGATAATAAAGGTGAGGCCACATTGAATGATGGAGTTGATCTCCTTTATCGTTTTGGAGTCCAAGCCTTTCCATTTACCAAAGAGAGATTGGAGGAGTTGAAACTTCAAGAAAAGGAGAAGCATGAGAGCCAGACCTTAACCAATTTACTAACAAACCATCGTAGAGACTATCTTTTTGCTCATCCTGCTTCTAAACAGGTCAGTCCTAGTCCTTGCCTCTTCTTGAAATTAAACTTGATCTCTCATTTGAGGCCATTTTGATTTTAAGCAGCCGGCAAACTTTGCCAATCCGTTACCAATAGTCTTACGCCTAAAATCAAAAGCTGTTCTGAAATGAGTTAGTATTGTAGAATCAGTGACAGATCACTTTATCTTGTAGCACAGAATATGCTGAACATTTCTTACCAAGGAAAAGTGTGATAGAACAAGTGATTCTTTCTAGAATTTTGTAAATTGTCTGTTTAGGTAAACTATAGCTAGTATTTCAGATAGGTTCATCTTTTCCAATGAAGTGATTGAATTACTTTTATTTCCACATGTAAAGTGGGTTTGTTTTTTTTTTTTTTTTTTTTTTGCGGCTATAGAAATTCTAGTTCCACCAACTTTTTAGACCTTAGTGGGCCAATCACTTGCTCAATATGGCATTCTCTAGAATCTTGTAAACTAGCTAATAATGTGATGTAGATCAATTTATTTAAGAGAAATGAAACATGGACAACTGGTAGACATGTGCTCCATGCACACTCTTTCATTAGATATAGATGTCCCTGTGAATCCTACTATGTCTTAATCCTGGGACCATATTCTACTGGCTTCCTTTTTTTTTTTTTTTTTACTACCCGTTTTGTCAACACCATACACAGTTTTGCCACACACACACACTCTCTCTCATTGTCACCCAATGCCCACTCATCAGTGAAGTTACAACTCATCATCTGATGTGTAGGATAAGATCCAGGTATCTACCTTGGGGCTGCCTAAATTATAAGGAGAGTGGAGGTTAGCTTTGTGTTCCTGTGGTCCATTTAACTTTGTCGTGGGTAGATATCCGTACTCTTAGCAACGTTTGTGGGGAGGCAATTAACTTGTTTTATGAGGCAAAATGCAATGCCTTAGCTGGAGTGAATCCACCCACTATTGAGTGGGAGACCATGTTGAGCAGGCGAGTCCATTTTTGCAATTTAGATCCATAACCTGCTATTTTTGCGAATCAAAGCGTATTTGATGATGGGTAGAAGTGTTTTTGGCAGGTGCCAGTTGCTTCACTGATAGGTAAAACAATTGGACTATTCTTCTCAGCTCAGTGGTGTCTCCCAGGCATGACGTTTACTCCCAAGCTAGTCTCTATCTACAACAAGATCAAGCAGATGCTAACTGAGAAAGATACTGAGGACTTCGAGATTGTGTTTGTGTCAACTGATCGTAATCAAGAAGGATTTGACTCCTACTTCAGTACGATGCCATGGTTGGCATTGCCTTTTGGAGACCCTACAATCAAAACCTTAACCAAGTATTTTGACGTGCAGGGTATCCCTTGTTTAATAATTGTAGGTCCTGATGGTAAAACCATTACCAAGAATGGGAGAAACCTAATAAACTTGTATCAAGCAGATGCATACCCTTTTACCAAAGCAAAAGTGGACTTGCTGGAGAAACAGATGGATGAAGAGGCTAAAAGCTTACCACTATCAGAGTATCATGTTGGACATAAGCATGAGCTGAATTTGGTATCAGAAGGAACAGGAGGGGGACCCTTCATTTGTTGTGCTTGTGATGAGCAAGGGTCTGGTTGGGCGTACCAGTGCCTTGAGTGCGGGTATGAGGTGCACCCCAGGTGTGTGAAAGTTGCGGACCCGGCCTCCTTGCGTGAGAGATGAACAAGTTTATGGGGCTATTTATGCTAATTATAGTGTGCTAATTCAGCTTTGATGTTACCGCGTGTACTCTTAGTTATGTAAGGTGAAAAACAGTGCCAGCAAATCTATTGATTTCTGCTATATGGAGTTTCGATGTTCTTTAACTTTAAACCGTTGCAATCAATCGCATTATGTCAGAATGCATTTTTGTATAATTTTTTTTGATGGGTTGGGTTGGGGTGTGGTTGCTAAAAACGCCATCATGATGAATGGATTAATTACAATCTTTTTAGGATTGATTAAGAATTAGTATCTTTTGTAGCGGATCAAATAAAACTTTCATGTGTAACTTTGTAAAACTCTACAGTGTTTTAGGTGGGAATTTGGTAAAATGTTAGGTTTGATTATACAAAATGTTTATAGAATTTCAGGATGGAGCAATCTGGTAAAATCAAGCCCATGAATAATTGTCCCAAAAAAAGCTAGCCTATGTACACCAGGCAATGTATGGCGCTGTCTAGTCTTCAAGTCAACTCTATAGCAAGGATGAGACTGTTGAGCATGAAACAATTGAACGCAGAACAGCAACATGCTATCTCATTATTCACTTACAAGATATATGCAAACATGAGCATTTTCAGACATAGATAGCACTTGGGCCACTTCCTTTTTCTCTTTTTTTTTGCATATTATTATGATACATATGTATGCATTTGATAATGTCTCTACTGCACACCATCGTTATCTTGTGTTCCCTTTCTCATCATGGCTGCAAACTCCTCATTGTTTATTTTTCCATCCTGCTGCCACCCATCACAGAATCAATGTCATATATATAGCTGATAGAACAAGAGGTTAATAAAGAAATTAACAAAGGATTGATAATTACTTTATTAGGATCTATATCTTCGATTATTTCATCTATTGTAGCATCATCTCCCACTCCATATTGAGACATGGCTTGTCTCAGTTCTTCTCTTGTGATAAACCTGCACATGAAGTTAAACAACACTCAAAACTAATCAATGTCACATAGAATTAGAGCGAGAGATACTGAGATAGGCACACATGCAGCTGTTTACTTACCCACTGTTATCTTTGTCGAAGTATTGAAACAAGTGTTCTTCCTTCTCAAGTCTATGTCGATGCATTGTTGCTGTGGTGAATTCAACAATATCAATCGTCCCGCTCTGGTCAACGTCAGCATGAGATTGAGCTTATTATTTTAACACATGGTCTTGCAGACCTTCTCCAGTTAGCTCTGCTATGAAAAATGAGCTTTTTACAATCCAACAAATATTTTTATCCCTTTATATCACCAACTTAATAAAAATATTTAAAAAATAAAAGAGAGAAATACACAATACAACTACGCTATAAAATATTTAACTCTCACACATATTCAAAAATTCAAGCACATCCAAGAAAATTTCTCTTTAAATTCTCTACTAGTATAGCTAATAACTTCAATGATACACTAAATATTAAATGGTGATTGACACACTTAATGAAAGAAACAAGAACTTTATTTTATAATCAATTAACCCCTTCTTTCCTTATCTTCTTTTCAATGTAGGATAACATTTCCCCATCCATCTTTTAATTTTTTTTATCATATTTTAACAATCTCTACCATGATTAAAAATTAAAAGAACAACAGCTACACCATCAACTATGATAGTCATAATTATAAAAACAAGAATTGTCATACTCCACCATAAGAGTATACACACTTGGAATTTACTAACTCTAAGAATTTTTATCTCGACCAGTTCATGTCGAAAAATTGCTAATAAGTTATGGTGTAACTTCCAATATTAACTTTCTAGGAAGTTCACTAGCCATTGACATCAATTTCACCACACACCTTACATCAACTGTCAACCAATGCCTGTGTGCAAACTGTAAACATACTGCATATCATACATCATTTTCCATTGCAACTCAATTGGTAGCTATCATGCCATAAGGATATATATCTTCCTTTGTATAAAAAGTTCATCATCTTCATTTTCAAAGACGACCATATTAGTAACATTACTTTTGGAGCTATTAGGCGAATTAACTCCACCATCTTTGCAATCCTTTTTTACATGCCCAGGTTGCCTACATCCCCAATAGATAATTTTCTTTCTGGAACCTTTATTCTTCTTCCCATTTCCACAACCGACAATGTTGTACTTTCAAAAGGCTTATTCTCTCCATTTTTAGCATTTTTTTTCTAGAAATCAGCTTATTTGTTACTTCTAAAAAAATTGCATTCTCTCTCCTATATATTAAAATAGTTTGCATGTGTTCATAGGAAGGTGAAAGAGACCATATAAGTCTGAATGCTTTATCTTCATTATCAATTTTCACTTCAATAGATTCTAGTTCAAAAACAATCCCATTGAGTGCACTAAGGTGGTTATAAATTTTTATACCTTCTTCCATTTGCAATTTGTGAAATTGCTCATTCATATATAACCTATTTGAAAGACTTTTAGCATGGTACATTTACTCAAGCTTTTCCTAAAACTCCTTTATTGATAACCATTTAGTAACATTAGCAAGAATATTTTTAGCTAAACAGAGATGAATCTGACTTGTTGCTCTCATGTCTAGGTCCTCTCATCCTTCTTCACTCATCTTGAATTTTCTTATGTCTTCATAGTTGTCACTGGATTTATCTAGCTCCTTTCCATTGAATAAAGAAGTTGACTTTCCTCTCAAGGTCTTATACAATCCATACTGGATTAGTATATCTTTGACTTATACTTGCCATAACCCAAAATTTAATCTCCCATCAAATTTCTCAATATCAAATTTGAAGCTCATTTTTTTCTCAACAATGCACAATACCTCCATATACTTGAACAGTACATCTTGTTACAGTGACCTCACATGTGATTAATGAGTGAACAATTGTGTCTACAAAATACACTAAGAAAGTTTTCAAAAGAGATTGGGAGGACACAAACAGTACCACTTAAATCCCAACTTCCTTACGCGAGTATAGCCTTTATGATAAAACTTTCTTGGTTGTACTTACTTACACAATACCACACTCAATAAACATAATATTGTATTTAAAGAATCTTTAGTTGGATCACGATAATGTTTAAAAAATCTATCGATGTGGAATAACAATTAGCCTAAGAAAAATTTTTCTGATGTAGAAGATCAGTCTAAGTCGCAACCACAAAGCATACTAAAATAAACCAAAAGCTCTGATACCAATTGTTGGGGAAAATGGGCCCTTTACAATTCAACAAATACCTTTACCCCTTTAGATCATAACTTGAACAAAAATACTTAAAAAATAAAAGAGAAAACACACAATAATTAACGTGAAAAACTCTTAAATGGAGAAAAAACACGGACGTTGTCGAAAGATAAACAAGAGAAAAATATTCACTATATAAAAAATTATTACAACCACACTACAAAATATTTAGCTCTCATACATACCCAAAAGCTCAAGTAAACCTAAGAGAATTTTCCTTTAAATTCTCTACTAGTATAGTTAATAGCTTTCAATGGTACACTAAAAATTACATGGTGATTGACACACTTAACAAAGGAAACAAGGACTTTATTTTATAAACAACTAACACTTTTTTCCTTCTCTTCTTTTGAATGTGGGATAACATTTCCACATCCATCTTTGAATTTTTTTTATTATATTTTAACAAGCTCAATGATATAAAATATATTATTAACCATTTGTATGATCAAACTCCCAATTTTAGACTTTGACAAAGACTTTAGATTCTAATGATTTCCTTTAAATGTGTAGGAAGTTAAATAATTATCAAGAATAATTGTTTAATGATTGGAGATAATGAAATACTCCTTGAAAGAGTATAACTATACAATTCGATGAAGTATCTCAACCTATACAAGTCCTTAATCTTTGAGAAGAAATTATATACCAAAAATATACAATTTTGATCTTACAGTAGTCTGCTCATGAGCCTCTCATGAGTCAATTTTGATAGTGTATAGGAGCGCATATTTGCCAAAACACTCAGTGTTACTCACGAGCTGCCCTCACGATTATGAGGAGCAGGCCTCAGCTTGTGAGGGCAATCCTAACAACATTCAATGGATATTTTTTAATGCAACAGTCCTCAAACTGACACTCATGAGCCAGGGTTTGCTCCTCATAACCGTGAATGACATTTTAACAGAAATAAGTCCAAAATGGTTTAAAAATCAATAAAAGATGTTGGAGACATAATCAATGCATCCAACAACCATAATCTAAGTTATTTATCTATATAAATAACTTTTGGAGTTCATTTAAAAGTTTAACTTGTTTATTCATTATACTCTCTTAAGCATTCAATTAAGCTCCTAAAACTCTTTTCAATTTCATTTTATATTTGTATAACTCTTGTGAGAGTTGGTGAGTGTTAGAATAGATATTCTTATTTATTTTCTGGGATTAAGAAAATTGAAAGTGAGATTCTATTCTAATGGAATCGATTTAAGTTTTACCATTGAAATACTTGGGATTTAGTTTTTGAGTGAGCCTTGTAAAACTCAAGTTGTCAAGTTGAAAGAGTGAGCCTCAAACTCTTGTGTAATCTTAATCTTATGAATAAGATTATGGGAATTAAAAATTCTAACTTGGGGATAAGTTAGGTGGTGACATAAGATTGTTAAGAATTCAAACTCCTTTAATTCTAGTGTTCATCATTTTTCTTTTTCAACATTCTTTCAATTATTGCAAAGAATTCTTTTAATTTTAGTTTATTGCTCATTAGCCTTATTCACCCACCACTCTAAGGCATTTTTAGTTAGTGTCACGACCCGAACCTAAGGGTACGTGACCAGCACTGGGGAATGGGTAAGAATAAGGCCCCCAAAACCCATAGTAAGCCTTAAAGAAAAGAAAAATAAAACCTTCAAATTTAAAACTTTATTTTATACAAGAACACATTATCAAACTGATTTTTCTAAAACTAAACAAGATCGTGTGCATTATAAAATGTTCTTCATTATCAAATATCATAAATTAATCTTAAACATTATACATAAACGTGATTCATTAAAACTCCAATACATAAGTATATTTAAGTTATACAAACTCATAGTACACACACTATTGCAGTATGCTAGAGTCACTACTACAGTACAGCTCACAAAGACCTACATAATATAGCCAGTGATGAATAAATTTGGTGTAGAGGTGGTCTGAGGTCGAATTCCCAAGTTCTTGAAAAAAAAAATTGAGGGGAATCAGACCTCACTGAGTAAGTTAATAAAAAGAGCTGTACGATTTGAAAACCTTATTGAAAACCATATAGTTATAGTGAAAATAATTTATAACTTATATATATAGCTTTTGAAAAATCTTGGTAGAACCCTAAACCATTTTTAAATGGCCAACTGGGCCCACTTAATCCACATAGATTGTCGATCCCCGAGAGCAAAGGCATCAACCGAGGCACCAAGCCGCAGTCATCCACTTAATTCAATTACATGGCATTGGCGGTCCTCGAGAGCTAAAGCATCCATCGAGGCACCCATCCCAGTCCATTATTAACTTTCCAATCACTGGCGGTCCCCAAAAGCAAAGGCTTCCGTCGAGGCACCCGTCCTAGTTTATATCCATAAGTCATACATATATCGGATCCATCTCTTAATCTTTACCATGTGCACACGATCCTAGTGAAACCCGCCAGGTAGCTCGTTCTACCAAAATTTCTTAAAATGAAGTTTAAATAAATAAAATGCATTTAAATCTTAAGTAGCAACATTTAAATTAAATAAATCATATAATGAATACTAAAATATGAGCGCACACATCTTTAAATAAAACACATGCACAGATCAATTTATCAACTTACAGGACGAGCGAGAAGTCTGACGACTGCGCGTCTGCCTCGATCCAACAGCTTCCGCTCCAATATTCTCTAGAAAAAAATATAACAGACCTATTTTAAAAACACGTCTATGGAATTAAAATCGAAAATCAATAAAAATAATGAAATTCTAGACTAACTCGAGGAAGACTGGATAAGATTCGATAGATAGGGAACACCCTAATTAACGCTAGGAATTTACGAAATATGTTACGTTTTACGAGAAAATCTATCAAAATTTCAGCAGAGTCTCCTCTATAAAACGGACATCTCTCTACCATAGGTAGAGCCATTCCTGCATAGAAAATACATTTCTAGTATTCACAGACATTCACACTCGAGTCGGGCTTCCAGAACTACACTTAGCCCTGACTGAGATCACAACTCAACCATCACAAAATTAAATCATTTATTTCCCAAAAATACACATTACATATAGATTTCCATAATTAATATAACTATATATATATATATATATCTATTATTTGGAAATAATACTCAAAATTAACATTACTTAATTAAAAATACCAATTAATTTATAAAAATCCTCTAGACCTTTTAAATATTAATACAACCAACTAATATATATATTTAACTATAATTAGCATAAAATTACATATTTACCCATATATTAGAAAAATACAATAATACTCAAAATATGACCTAATATATTATTTAGGATTAATTTTTTAAAAATTATTGTTAATTAGTCTAAAATAGTAAATCATTTGTAAAAATCCTTTTAAATTCCTTAATTATTATTAAAACCAACCACAATTTATTATTTAACTATAATTAACACAAAATTACGTTTCTACCCTTATAATATATAATCTTACATAATACACTATTATTACTCAAAAATTCCCTAAAAATTATACAAATACCTAAAAATTAATTTCTCAACATCAAATTTCTTAATATTATTAAAAACATAAAATTAACTAATGATTTCTTCCAAAATATAATTTTAACCTAATTATCCACATTTGACATAAACTTAAAATAATTTTAAAAAATAGTATAAAAATCACAAAGACCATAATTTAAGTTTTGAAATTAATAACACCTAATAATAATACCAATTATGAAAATTTCCTAATTTTTAACAATTAATTTTCAAAATTAATAAAATACCCCAAAATTCACCAAAATTCACAATTAACTCAATAATTTTCTATAATCTTAAATAAAATCAATATACTAAAAATAATTAACAATAATTTACCCTAATCACTAATTAACTCAAAGAAAAATCAAATAAAATAGAATAAAAATCAAATAAAATTCTGTAAAACCAAGAAAAATTAAAATAATATACAAAAATTAGATTTGAACAACTAAATTAGCATAATTCATCATCTAACTTATAATAATTAAAGATTAACACACAAACCAACTCAGATAACCAGAAAACAACCTAGAAACAACAAGAAATCAACTCTGCGCAACTCACCTTCAACCTCACTTTTCGACGTCGAAAATGGATGGTAGAGGCGAGGCTTGGCATCGACCGATGCTTGAGGAGGTGAGGAAGGTTGAGGGAGCAATGGCGTCATCGATCTAGCTTTGACAGAGGTGAGGAAGCTTTAGACTGAGAGGAAAAAAGCAACCGGAGGAAGAGAAGAGAAGGAGGAGGTTGCTGGCGGCGGTGATGGCTTCTTCGGGGACTGAGGCGCACTGGAGGGAGAGGGAAAACGGCAGTGATGGTGATGGACGGAGAGGGGGCAGCAACTATTGGATGGTTTCGGGAATTTAAGGGGTAAGTTTTCTACATTCTTCCTTTCATGTGTGTGTGTGTATACACACACACACACACACACACACACACACAAGCATACTACATACATATATACATATATATACACAATAATAAATTAATACACACACATAAAATAATAATTAAACCCTAATTATATATGTGTATATATATATATATATGTACATAATAACACATAAAATAACCATGCAATTAATGTAGTTTAACAAAATAATAATAATAATGATAAAAATAAACAATGTCATTTTAAATAATAAAATAATACTCATATATAATACTTACATCAAATAATAACCCCTAAAATAATATTAACATAAATATATCTCAATTAAATAGTTAGATAATTAACAACCGTATAATATAATTTAAAATTAATTATTAATAACATAAATTTGGAAATTACTTTATTTAAATAAAAATATAGGGTATTACAGTTGGTATCAGAGCTTAAATTCTAGAAAATTCATTATTGGAATACAATATCATGGGGAGTGAATAATAAAACATTTCTTCACTTAGATCATTTTTCGATGGTAGTGACTATCCTCATTGGAAGTTCAAAATGGAGCTATACCTTGATTGTGATTCTATCAAACTTTAGGATATTGTCCTAAATGGTTGGGAATCACCTATAACTACTATTAATGATGTGGTAACTACTCTTGTAAGAAGCTAATGGAATAATGAACAAAATGAGGAAAATCATAAAAATAAAAAAGCTATGATCACTTTAGTCTCTTCCATGACAAAAGAAGAATGAGACAAACTTCAACATTGCATGTCACCCAAGAAAATGTGTAAGACCTTGGAAAATCATTATGAAGGCAATATGCAAGTTAGAAGCAAAAAGGTTCAACTTCATATGTATAAATATGAACTTTTTAAAATGAAGCCTTAAGAATCAATCACGGAGATGATAACCTGTCTCAATGTTCTCCTCACAACCCTCAAGAAACTTGAAAAATATTTCTCTAAAGAAGAGGTTAATAACAAGATTTTAAGAATCCTACGTAAGAAGGATGAAGAATCTCAAGTCACTTCAATTAAGGAAGCTCAAGACCTCTCTACCTTCTCAACTGATGTGCTTATTCGTAAGCTCTTAAGGATTCGAGAGTAATCATGTAGTTATTTATATATGCTTTATGTTTATTTTTCGTATTTGATACCATTTAATAAATTCATGCTTAATCATGATTTGTATGGGTTTGGTTTATTTTGGTATCTAACACTTTATCATAATTATTTATCAAGAAAATTTAATGTCTATAATGTATAAATTTTGTTTTTAATGAATTTGTTTATTAAATAATTAATTCTTGAATTTTATTCAATATATTAATTATTTAAATCAAGAAAATTTATTTCATATACAAAAACATAATTTATTGATTTCCCATTTGCATGATTTAATTTTAAATATCTTTTATTAAAGATAATTATGTCAAAAATAATTATTTGAAAAAATAAATCTATCTTTCAATTTAATATGTTTCATTTATATTAATTTATGATATTTATTGAAATAACATTTGATTTAATTGCTATTTGATATGATTTGATGTTGATTTAAAAATTAAGGACTAATTTGAAATGTTTTTAGGATGTATTGGTAAAAATTTGGAAGTTTAAGGACCTCCAACATTTTTCGACACGAGCCATTAAGCTTATGACCGTTGGACCTCAATTGGTCTAGAGCCGCTCACAAGCAGCACTCATGAGCGGACCGTTTGTGAACTACTTTTAAGCAGCGATTTAACAGTCTAAAACCCTTATTTTACAAGGATTTGGTTTCTTTTTTGCATAAATTCCTTTTTAAAACGTTAACCTGCATTTATATATGACTTTTTAGCATATTTGTGATTATTTTTAACCCTAATTCATGCTTATATAAATCTTATAAACTCTCATTTTCATCCTCACATCATTATCTTTGCATTCAAACTCCTTTTAAAATAAATTTTTTTCTTCTCTAAAATTCTTCACTCTTAGCTCTTCCATCTCATCACGATGGCTCCCAGGAAGAAAACTCCAGATGCCTCTTCCTCCTCTAGAAGAGCTATTAAAGATTAATGTAAGAAGAAACCTCCTTTCTCTTATACTTCAACTCAATTTAGGGAAAGACTTGCTCAATTCAAGGAAAGGAAAATTACCTCCTCTAAGTACATGTCTCAAGCTACTTTGGAGAAGATAGGTTGTTTCAATAAGGTTAGAACTTTACTTGACAATGTGGGTTTATATGATTTTGCATTCAATGCTTTTTCTACCTATCCCTTTTTGGTCCATGAATTTCTTACTTCTTATCACTTGAGAACCCACCAGTTTAGTGAGCATAACCCTATGAATAATATGAGATTTAAATTGGGTAGGAGAGATAGATTTCTTACCTCTCAAGAATTTGATGGTATCTTTAATTTTAGATAAGGGGGTTTAGCTTCTCTTATTTCTTTTTGGCTTCCTAATCCTTTTTGGACTCAACATGCTAAACCTAATGCAAAACCTTTTGAAGCAGGGCACTCAGAAGCATATAATTTTGCTTCAAAATCTCTTTGGTATATACATAGGTTTATGTAATAACCTTAGTTTTGAAATTATTTTATTTTAAATTAGGATATGCAGTGTTAATAAAATTTAAAGTTATATTTGATTATTTGATTATTTTGTGGTTAATATTTATTATTTTATGCTTAATTATAATTTTCTATGTAAATATTTATTTTAAAGCTTATTATTTTGGGAATTTATTTACGTTATATTTACTACTTTGAAAAGAATTATTTTAATAATATTATTTAAGTACTTATGTTATTTTATTTATTAAAATGATGTTGTTTATTTTTATCATTATTATTATTATTAAATACATTATTTGCATGATTATTTTATGTGTTATTATATATATATATACACACACATATATTAGGGTTAGTATTATTTTATTTGCGTGTTATTATGTGTGTGTGTGTGTGTATATATATATATATATATGTATATACTTGGTGGAGAATTTTTATGTATAAAGTAGACTAATATTATAATATAATATAATATTATAATGTTTATATATTGTATAATATAATATTATATACATATAATACATTTACATAACCAAAAACAAAACACATATACATATACAAGCTCCTTCTTCCCCCACATCCGATCTTTTTACCGTCGGTGTGCCCCTCACCGTTTTGATGCCGGATAGCCAACCTCCTCCCTTTAGCGTTCGTCGTCGTCGCCTTCTCTGCCTTCTCCGGTCACCGATTTCATAGAAACAGCAACAGTAGTGGTGGAGAGTTTCCTTGTCGTCTATCACGTTTCCAACCACCATTCTTCTCACCGTCGGTATCTTTCTCTTCCTTGGACATCGGTGAGTGTGAATCCAAGCTCCTTTTAGCTTAAAAACTCGATTTGGTTAGGTGTTGATCAAGTTTTTGATTTTGGTTCATTAGGGTTTTTGATTTTTTTTATGGTGTTAATAGTTGATTCATGAAAAATTCCTTCACAAAAATTGATTCTAGTAGCTTAATCTACTTCCATGAATTTTTGTGTGATTTTTGGAATTTATTTTGATATTTGTGAATATTTTATTATTATTTTATTAATTTTTCTAAATTAATTATATAAATTATGAAATTTTGATTTTTAGAATTATTAGTAATTATTATTAATTTTAGAGTTGAGTTTGTAATTTTTGTGATTTTTATATAATTTTTATAATTATTTTTAGTTTATGTCAATTTTGAAAAATTAGGTTAAATATATATTTTGGTAGAAATTATGGGTTAATTATATGTTTTTGGTAATAATGATGAGATATATGTTGAGAAAATAATTTTTGTGTATTTATATAATTTTTATTGAATTTTTGAGTATTATTAGTATATTATGTGTATTTTTCAATATTAGGGTTAATTTTGTAATTTGGTGATAATTTTAGTTAAATATTATGTTTAATTGGTTTTAATATTATTTGAGGTATAAAAATAATTTTTACGAATTATTTACTAATTTTAACTAATTAATACTGATTTTTGAAAATTATTTTCAAATAATATATTATATACTATTTTTGTAAAAAAAATGGATTTTTAGTAATTTTTAAAATGTATTTGGACTAATTAATCTATTTGGATTTGTAAAGTGAGTTTTTATTAAATTATATTGAATTATCGGGAAAATTTAATTTTTTTAATAATATTATATTATTATTTAAGGTTTTTAAGTAATTATTGGAAAAATAATTATTTTTGGTGTTTTAAGGTTAAATATGTAATATTTTGATATTTTGAAGGTAGTTATGGTAATTGTTGATTTTTAATATATTTTATTATATTATGTGAATTTTGGTGAATTGTGGACCTTGGTTAGGGGAATTTTGTAGTTCGGGATCCTAACCGAAGGTTGTGTGAATTTCTATATTTGAAGTGTATTTTTCTTATAGGACCGACTCTACTTTTTAGTAAAGAGATGTCCGTTTTGCAGAGGAGGTTCTGTCGAATTTTTGATAGATTTCTCGTAAAACGTGATATTGAGTTTAATTTCAATTCTGTGTCTGTCTATATTTTGTACTCCTAGATCAAGTCTCTAGAAGTTAAGTTAGATGAATTCTGATTTCGTGATAATTTTTATTGTTTAATTGTGCCAAGACCGAGGTCTAGTGGACTAGGCCCGTCGGATCAGTTTCATGGAGCACATCCCTGTGAGTTGTTATGCGTTTAGGTTGCATGTTTTAGAATTATATGTTTTATATGTATAATTTTGCATAATTGTTTTATTAAATGCTTAAGTATATTTTAGGTATTTTTTTTTTGTATATTCTTGGTATATTTTGAAATAAATGCATGTTTTACTTTTGAATTATACCTGAACTATTTTTAAGGATGTTATTGGTTTAATTTAGTATATTTCATGATTTGTTTGAATTGATTTTACATATATATACTTGAAATATACTTAGTTTATTTTAGGTATATTTCTGGTATATATATGGGTTATTTGATCATTTTGAATGCCATTTTACATTATTTATTTTCGAATGTATGAACGAAGGATATCGATAGAATGTGCTTCCTAGTGGGCAGCACTAGGACCGAGTACGTACCGGTGCGATAGATCTTAGGGTTAAATTACTAACTTATTTGAGGAATATGACATGATTGATTTGATTGAGATGTGATGTGATTGATAGTGCAATTGCTGGAGCTTGGTTGACCAAGTGTCTTAGGGTCAATCACATTGATAGTCAGACTGCTGGAGCTCGATTGACTTAGTGTCTCAGGGCCAGTCTATTGTCCAGTTGGATTAAGTGAATTTATTTGGAATTAAGTGAGCCAGTATGGCTAGAGTGTTTTCTACTGTTAATTGAGGTTGTGATCATTAGGGTTCTATTTGATCCTTTAAAAACCTATATTTTCAGTATTGTGAAATAAAGTGATTTTCAGCATTTGTGTGTACATGCCTGTATATATATTTATTATATACATATGATTGTTTTCATTTGATATTTAGTAATGCGTGCATATATATTGTAACAATTCACTCAATGAGTCTGACTCCCCTTAGTTGATATTATTAAATGAGGGTCTTCTTCTTCAGACCTCAGTGGTAGGTCCATCCATCGGATTTCTTCCGCCCTGACTTTATTATGTAAATTATCTACTTAATTATTTATTATTTTACTCTAGAAAACTACAGTAGTTGTATTTGTATTAGTAGTGAGTTTTATTTTATTTTGTTGTATGAGATTTTAATTCATATATTTATTCTGAATATTGTATTAATACATTTCATGTTATGAAGGAGTTTTATTTTATCATATTAAATTGAAATTTTAATTATGGTATATTTATTTTATTTTACTTATTGTATGTTTTTATTATTTTTAAGGCTTACTACAAGTTCCGGATTCGAAAGAATTCCCGTTCCCTAGCATCAGTCATGGCCCCCGGTTTGGGTCGTGACAGTTTATTACTTATTCTATTCATGCTAGGGGTTTAAGTAATGAAGTTATTTCCTTTTCTAATCTTTTCCGTGTTAGATGTATTATTGAAAGCATAGATGTTGAGCTAGGAATATGGCTTTAATTAAGGTTTTGTCTAGCTAATGATACTGTTAGTAATGCCTTATCTGTAGGAGGCTTCATCACTAAAATTGCTCATCACTTTGAGATTAATTTAAATAACACTCCTTTTAATTCCGCCTTCTTTCCTTGATGATAACCTCTTAAGAAACACTAGGCAATTCAAGCTTTTTAGAAATACTTGGGTTTGGAAAGACAAAGTAAGAGATGAAGATGTTGATGAGGAGCTAGCACAAGACTTCGAAGATATTGAGCACATAGGTACTCTTTGTAATAATCTGAGATTTTAAATATTTTTATACTGTATCGGGATATGCAGTATTAATAATTTTACTATATATATTTGACTATCTAATTATTTTATTAATAATTAAAGTTAATTTTTAATTATTTTAAGTTTTCTACGTAAAATTTTCCCGAAACTTATATTTTTAGGAAAATAATACCCAAATAATAATTTATTTATTTATGTTAGTTCATTTTATTAAATTTCATGGTTTCATGCATGATTATATTTTGCATATTAATATACATACATATATATATATATATAATTATTTAGGGTTTAATGTTTAAATTATTTAAATATTATACTTTTTATTATTATATGTGTTACATATGTATATGTATATGTATATGTATATATATTTATTTGTGGTGTGTGTTTATTTTATATTATAATATTATTATATTATAATATTAAGTGTTAATGATATATATATATATATATAAACAAATAAAAATTACAAAAACTGCCATCATCCCCTACCTCACGCCCGACACCCTCCCCTCACCGATCACCACTGCAAATCCCTTTCCCCTCCGTTCAGTGTGCCTCCCGGAGTGCTGTCGCCTTCCCTAGCTGCTTCGCCACCCTCTTCCACCCTCTCCGGCACTGGTGATCGCTGTTGAACCCGAAGAAGCCGAAAATCGAGCCACCTCCGTTCAACCACTTTTTGGCCATCGTTTTCAATGATTCTGGTGCCTTTTTGCTCCTAGAACTCCATAGAAGCCGATTCCAAGCTTCCTTTAGCTTGAAAACTTGATTTGGTAAGGATTTATGCTTGATCTCATTTTCGGCCATTTAAGTTTCTTGATTTTTTTGAACTTTGATCTTAGTGATTAAAGCTAAATTTATTCATAAAAGTTGCTTCTCTTAGCTGAATTTACACTTTGAAATTTTTGTGGAATTTTTGGAATTTATTTTGATTTTCGTGAATTTTTTATTATTTTATTAATATTTTCTAATTTTCATAAATTAATTAAATAAATTGTGATTTTTGGTGTTTATAGAGGTTGAAATTAATATTAGAATTTAATTTATAATTTTTGTGTAATTAATATAATTTTATTTAGTTTATGTGAGTTTTGGAAATTTAGGTTTGATGTGTATTTTGTTAAAATTAATTGGTTAATTGAGTATTATTATTGATTTTATTAAATTATATGTTGAGAAAATAATTTTTGAGCAATTATATAATTTTTAGTGAATTTTTGAATAATTATAGTATATTATGTGAATTTTTATATATTAGGGGTATTTTGGTAATTTGGTAGTAATATTAGTTGAATATCAAGTTTAATTGGTTTTAATAATTATTTGAGGTATAAAGTGTTTTTTACAAATTATTTACTATTTTTAACTAATTAAAACTATTTTTCAAAATTTAATTTCAAATTATATATAATATACTATTTTTATAAATAAATGAGTTTTTAATGATTTTTAATATGTTTTTGGGCTAATTAAGTAATTTGGATTTATTAAATGAATTTCTATTAATATTTATGAATTTATCGAGAATTATGAATTTTTAATAATATTTTATTAATATTAGGGTTTTTAAGTAAAAATCAGTAAAATAATTATTTTCTGTATTTAAATATCTAAATTTCTATATTTTGGTACATAAAGGGTATTTTTGGTATTTTTGAAATTTTAATGTATTTTGTATATGTGTCGTGAATTGTGAACCTCGGTCGGTGGAATGGTAGTTTGGGAATCTAATTGAGGGGTTGTGTGGTTATCCTGTATTTGAAGTGTGTTTCCTTTCAGGACCGAATCCACTTTCTGAATAGAGAGATGCCTATTTTACAGAGGAGGTTCTGCCGAATTTTCAATAGAATTCTTGTAAAATGTGACATTCAGTCAAATTCCTATTCCTTGTCTGTGTCCAGTATTCTAGATTGAGTCTCTAAAAATTACGTTAGATTTATTCTAATTTCGTATTAATATTTTATTTGTTAGTTGCATCGAGACCGAGGCCTAGTGGACCGTCTCGTGCAGCGCACAACTGTGAGTTGTTATTTTATATATACGTGTATTAGGATGCATGTTTTTAGAAATGTATGAAATATGCATAAATAATTTAATAAATGCTTAAGTATATTTAGGTATATTTTAGTATATTTTTGGTATGTTTTAAATTAAATGCATGTTTTATTCTGGATTTATACCTAAAATGTTTTTAAGTATATATATGGTTTATTTATAATTGAACTGAATTTGTTTAACATATATATACTTGGTTTATTTTTGGTATATTTTTAGTATATATATGGATTATATTGCTATTTAAATTAATGTCATGCATCATTTATTTTACGAATGTATGAGTTTATTTTAAATGAAGGATATTAATAGAACGTGCTACCTAGTGGGCAGCACTAGGATCGAGTACGTACCGGTACGACAATAGAATTTAGGTTAAATTACTAACCTATTTGTGGATTATGATTGGATTGATTTGATTTGATATGAGGTGTGATTTGAGAGTGTGATTGTTGGAGCTCGATTGACTCAGTGTCTCAGGGCCAATTGTTATGACCCAAAACAGGGGGCCATGATCGACGCTAGGGAACGAGAATTCTTTCGAATTCGAAACCCGTAGCAAGCCTTAAAAATAAAATAAAATAAAAGCATGCAATAATAATAACATAAATAAAATATTTCACAGTGGAAATAAATCTCATAAATAAAATAATAATCCACCAACAGATTTAAGTAAACAAACTCATCTCATATATATAATATCTTTTAATACAAATTTTCATTTCAATCTGTTAAAATACAAATCTCATACAAATATAATACATAAATCCCACAACTTGACTACAACTACTGCAATGTCTAGAATATAAAATAAAATCAAGTGAGCAAATTACATAGTAAAGTCAGGGCGGAAGAAATCCGGCGTAAGGGCCTGCTACTGAGGTCTGAAGATGAAAACTCTCCTGAAAAATAGTCAACGGAGGGGAGTTAGACCTCACTGAGTGAATTGTTATAATATATATACATGCATAGCTAAATGACAAATGCACACATTCAATAGTATATATATCATAGATATATATACAGGCAAATACACACAGATGCAGCAAAATCATTATATATATATACTGAAAATAACATCCGTTTATGAAGGATCAAATAGAACCCTAGATGATCGCAACCTTAAACAGTGTTAGACAACACTCTAGCCATACAGGCTCACTTATTCCAAATAAATTCACTTGTTCCATTTGGATAGTAGACTGGCCTCGAGACACTAAGTCAACCGAACTCCAGCAGTCTGACTGTCAGTGTGATTGGCCCCGAGACACTTGGTCAACTGAGCTCCAGCAATCACACTCCTAAATCACATCACACATCCAATAAATCAATCCAATCGATATCCATAAATAGGTTAGTAATTTAACCTACAGTCTATCATTGTACCGGTACGTACTCGATTCTAGTGCTGCCCACTAGGTAGCACGTACTATTGATATCCTTCATTTATATGTAAAACATACATTCATAAAATAAATGATGCATGACATTAATTAAAATAACAATATAAACCACATATATACTATAAATATACCAAAAATAAACCAAGTATATTTCGAGTATATATATGTCAAATAAATTCAATTTAATTATAAAATAAACCAGAAATAAACTACACATATACTTAAAAACATTTTAAGTATAATTCAATAATAAAACATGCATTTAATTTAAAATATAACAAAAAATATACCAAAATATACCTAAACAATTATTAAATTATTTGTGCATATTTCATAACATTTAAACATATATTTCTAAAATATGCAATCCTAATACATGTATATATAAAATAATAACTCACAATTATACATTCCTCGAGACGGGTTCGACGGGTCTGGTCCACTAGGCCTCTGTCTCGGCGCAGCTAAACAAACAAACGACAATACGACATCAGAATAAGTCTATTGAAATTCTAGAGACTCGATCTAGAAATACCGAACACAGAATCAGAATAGGAATTCGATCGGACATCACGTTTTACGAGAAGTCTACCAAAAATTCAGCAGAACCTCCCCTGTAAAACGGACATCTCTTTATTCAAAGAGTAGAGCCGATCCTGCAAAGAAACACACTTCGAATAAACACAGTCTCACAACCCCTTGGTCGGACTCCCAAAATACAATTTCATCGACCGAGGTTCACAGTTCACGGAATATACACATAACACATGAAAATTTCAGAAATATCGAAAATGCCTGTAATAATCAAAATATAGCAAATTAGATATTTAAAACACTGAAAATAATTATTTTACCGATAAATGCATAAAAACCCTGATTTTGATAAAATATTATTAAAAATCGATAATTCTCAATAAATTCATAAATATTGACCAAAATACATTTTAAAACTCCAAATTACATAATTAACCCTAAAACATATTATAAATCGATAAAAACTCATTTATTTAGAAAAATAGTATATTGTATATAATTTGAAAATAATTTACAAAAAATAGTTTTAATTAGTTAAAAATACTAAATAATTTGTAGAAATCATTTTTATACCTCAAATAACTATTAAAACCAATTAAACTAAATTTTTTGCCAATTTACCAAAATACCCCTAGTATATATAAATTCACTATAATTATTCAAAAATTCACTAAAAATAGTATAATTACTCAAAAATTAATTTCTCAACATATAATTCAATAATATCAATAATTATACTCAATTAACCAATTAATTTTAACAAAATACCTAATTAACCTAATTTTATAAAAATCACATAAACTAAATAAATTCACAATAATTATACAAAAATCATAAAAATTACAAATAAATTTCTAAAATTCATTTTAACACCTATAAACACCATAAATCACAATTTTATAATTTAATTAATTAATTTACGAAAATTAGAAAATATTAATAAAATAATAAAAAATTCACAAAAATAAAAATAATTCCCAAAAATTCCACAGAAATTATAGAATGTAGATTGAGCTACTAGGATCAATCTTTGTGAAGGAAGTTATCTTGAATCATTAAAATCGAAGATCAAAAAAATCAAGAACACACATAGGCCGAAAATAGAAATTGGAAATCTAGGAAATCTAGACCAAATCAAGTGAAACCAAGCTTAGAAATGCTCTCATCGAAGCTCAAGGAAGAGATAGAGATAGGTGGCACTCCAAACGGTGGCCGAAAATGAGGTGATCGGAGTTGGGGTTAATTTTTGATTTCTTGGAAGAAAACCGTCCAAATGACACCGGAAAAGGGAAGAGAGGGCGGCGGAGGGAGCTTGGGAAGGAGGAGGACGGCTGAGAAGGACACCCACGGCATGAAATGGAGGTTACAGTGGCTGAAAACGATGGGAGGGCGTTGGGCATAGAGAAGGAGATCGGGTGGCAAAAATCGTAAATATGGGGAACTTTTGATTTTGTATATATATATATATATATAACTTTAATTTATATTATTATGATATATGAATATTATATTCATAATATTTATTCACCACATATTAAAATAATAATATTTACATACATATACATATATATAACACATTATTTATTAAAACTATACAATATAAATTTAATTAAAATAAACCCAAATTTATTTAAATATGTATATATACATGTATATGTATGTATATTAATACGACAATTAAACTCGTGCATGGACTCATGTAAATTCACAAAACCGTCTAAAATAATTAATAATTATTTCTTTAGGTTTTAATTTCTCTGAAAATAAAACTCTCGGAAAAATTTTACATAAGAAACTTAAAATAATTAAAAATGACTTTAATAAATAACAAACTAATTAAATAATATATATATATAAATTATTAACACTGCATATTCCGATGCAGTTTAAAATTATTTAAAAACTCGAGATATTACACCAATCTACTGTCCAAATGGAATAAGTGAATTTATTTGAAACAAGTGAATTTATTTGGAGTAAGTGAGCCTGTATGGCTAGAGTGTTGTCTAACACTATTTGAGGTTATGATCATTTAGGGTTCTATTTGATCCTTCATAACAGATATTTTTTAGTGTTATATATATAAAATGATTTTTGATGCATCTGTGTGTATTGCCTGTATATATATTTATTATATATTATCACGACCCAAAACAAGGGCCATGACCGGCGCTAGGGAACAGGAATTCTTTCGAATCCGAAACCCGTAGCAAGCCTTAAAATAAAATAAAACATGCAATAATTATAATAACATAAGTAAAGTATTATGCATCAGAAATAAATTCATAAATAATTAAATAATAATCCACCACGGACTTTAAATCAACAACTCATCATATATATAAATAAACTTTTAATACAATCCAATTCAAATCCTTAAAATATACAACTCACATAATATAATACATAACCCTTTAACAATTTTATAACTACTGCTGTGTCTAAATCATAAAATAAAACTCAAGTAAGCAGTTTACATAATGAAGCCGGAGCGGAAGAAATCCGGCGTATGGGTCTGAAGACGATGACTCTCCTGGAAATTAGTCAATGGAGGGGAATCAGACCTCACTGAGTGAATTGCTATAATATATATACATGCATACTAAATGACAATACACACAGTCAATAGTATATATACAGGCAAATACACACAGATGCAACAAAATCATTTTATATATTTTATGAAAATCACTGTTTATGAAGGATCAAATAGAACCCTAGAAAATCGCAACCTCAAAACAGTGTTAGACAACACTCTAGCCATACAGGCTCACTTATTCCAAATATATTCACTTATTTCATTTGGACAGTAGACTGGCCTCGAGACACTAAGTCAACCGAGCTCCAGCACTCTGACTGTCAGTGTGATTAGCCCCGAGACACTTGGTCAACCGAGCTCCAGCAATCACACTTCTAAATCATAACCCACACATTAAATAATCAAATCCAATCAATATCCACCAATAAGTTAGTGACATAGCATAAATGCTATCGGCGTATCGGTACGTACTCGATTCTAGTGTTGCCTACTATGTAGCACGTTCTATTGATATCCTTCATTTTAAATATAAAACATACATTCATAAAAATAAATGATGCATGAATTTGAAATAAATAGCAACATATCCATATATATACTAGAAATAAACCAAAAGTAAACTAGGCATATTTCGAGTATATATACTTCAAATAAATTTAATTTAATTACAAAATAAACTAGAAATAAACCATAAATAAACCTAAAAACATTTTAAGAATAACTTATTAATAAAACATGCATATAGTTTGAAAATATACCAAAATATACCAAAAATAACCATAAGTAATACTTAAATTACTTATGCATATTTAACAAAATAAATCATATATTTCTAAAATCATGCATCCTAAAACATATATATATAAAATAACGACTCACTGTTTATTGCGCTCCATGAGATAGGTCCGACAGGCCTGGTTCACTAGGTCTCAGTCTCGGTGCAACTAAACAAATAAATGACCTGAAAATCAGAAAAAATCTAACAGAAGTTCTAAAGACTCGATCTAGAATACTAACACAGAATTAAAATAGGAATTTGATTGGATATCACCTTTTACGAGAATTCTATAGAAAATCCGGCAGAACCTCCCCTGTAAAACGGACATCTCTCTACTCAAAGAGTAGAGCCGGCCTTGCAAAGAAACACACTTCAAAAATAGACACAGAATTCACAACTACAATCCCTCGGTTGGACTCCTAATTATAATTTACCGATCGAGGTCCACAATTCACAGAATACTATAGAAATACCGAAAATGCCCTTAAATAATAAAAATACATTTTATAAATCCAAATTACGTAATTAACCCTAAAACACATTAAAAACTGATAAAAACTCATTTATTTAGAAAAATCGTATATTATATATATAATTTGAAAATAATTTACGAAAAATAGTTTTAATTAGTTAAAAATACTAAGTAATTTTTAGAAATAATTTTTATACCCTAAATAACTATTAAAACCAATTTAATTACATTTTTAGCCAATTTAGTGTAAAATTACCAAAATACCCACATATATATAAATTTACTAAAATTATTGAAAAATTCACCAAAAATAATATAATTGCACAAAATTAATTTTATCAAAATATAACTAATTAATATCAATAAATATACTCAATTTACCAATTTATTTCAATTAAACACATAGTTAACCCTATTTTTCAAAATTACATAAACTTAATAAATTCCAAATAAATATATAAAAATTCACAAAAATTAAAAATAAATTTCTAAAATGCATTTCAACACCTATAATCACCATAAAACATAATTTAATAATTTAATTAATTAATTTTTGAAAATTAGAAAATATTAATAAAATAATAAAAAATACCTAAAAATCAAAATAAATTCCAAAAATTCTAAAAAAATTACATCATTTATATTGAGCTTCCAGGATCAAATTTTGTGAAGGAAGTTTTAATGAATCAATCAAATTGAAGCTCAAAAAAAATTGAAACCCTAAATGGCCGAAATGAAGAAATTGAAACCTAGGAAAATCTAGATCATTTTAAGTGAAACAAAGCTTGGAATCACACTCACCGGAGCTTAAGGAGAAGATAGAGACTGGTGGCATCGAGTTTTGTGGTCAAAATCATGTCAATCGGAGCTTGATCGATTTTCGACTTCTACTTGGTTTTCTGATCAAATCACGCCGGAATAGGGAGCTTCAGGTGTCGGGAATGGCTTGCAAGGGAGGAGGAAGGATGAGAGGCACACCGAAGGCAAGAAAATCAGCTTGAAATGATCGAAAATGGTGGAAGGGGCGTCGGGAGGAAGGAAGATGACTGAGTGGCATTTTGGTAAATAATACAAACTTTATAATTTTGATAAATAAATATGTATATATGTATATATATACCCACACTTTATATTATAATAATATATATATTCCCACACACAAATAATTCTCACCACACAAATATTTTATTATATTTAATAATTTATACTCTTATAATTAATTAATTAATATTAAAACTAAATAATAAAATTGAGGAAATTAATTAAACCCTAATTAATTTAAATAAATACACATATATACATTTTATTTTAGCACTTAAAAAAATTATGTATGAGTTCATGCAAATTCGTAAAACTAGTCAAAATAATTAGTATTAAATTATTTACATGTCAATTTCCTTGAAAATACAATTCTCAGGAAAATTTTACGTAAAGTACTTAAAATAATGTAAAACAATTAAAATTAACTTTAAACAAACAACAAACTCATAAAATATCATAAATATATATATAAAAATTATCAACACTGCATATCTCGATGTAGTTTAAAATTATCTAAAAACTCGGGATATTACAGTCTTCCCCCCTTACAAGAATTTGTCCTCGAATTCCAGAAAAGAATAATTACAAAATCAAGGAGGAAAAAGATACGGGTAAAAAGCTCGCATCTCAGCTTCAGTCTCCCACATATGCTCCTCAACTCTGTTGCTACGCCACAGAACTTTAACTATCGGAATCTGTTTCGATCGCAACTGTCGAACTTGATAATCAATGATCGCCACAGGTTCTTCCATAAATGTCATATCTTCATTCACTTTTACGCTGTCGGGTTACAACACATGTGAAGGGTCTGAGATATACTTCCTCAGCATCGAGATATGAAACACCGGATGCACCTGAGACATTCTTAGGGACAAAGCCAACCGATATGCAACAGTGCCAACTCTCTCCAAAATGTCGTACGGTCCGATATATCTCGGTGCCAACTTACCCTTCCTGCCAAATCTCATCACATCCTTCATCGGAGACACCTTCAGGAAAACAAAGTCTCCAACCTGAAACTCTACATCTCTGCGCCTAGGATCCGCATAGCTCTTCTGCCTGCTAACTGCGGTCTCTAATATGTGATTAATCACGATGACTTTCTCTGTAGCATCCTGAACCATCTTAGGTCCAGTCAAAGCTCTCTCCCCAATCTCATCCTAACTCAGAGGGGATCTACATTTTCTTTCATACAACGCCTCATACGGTGCCATGCCAATACTGCTATGGTAGCTGTTATTATATGCAAGCTCAACGAGTGGCAAATGATCATCCCAGCTACCTCCCAAATCCAAGACACACATCCTCAACATATCTTCCAGTGTTTGGATCGTCCTCTCAGATTGACCATCTATCTGAGGATGAAAAGCAGTACTGAAGTCCAACCTAGTGCCCATCATTTCCTACAACTTCTGCCAAAAATGAGAGGTAAAAATTAAACCTCTATCTGACACAATGGACACAGGTACTCCATGAAGGCACATAATATGCTTCATATACAGCTTCACCAATCTAGCTACAGAATATGTGGCTTTCATAGGTAAGAAATGTGCAGACTTCGTCAACCTATCTACAATCACCCATATGAAATCGTATCCATCCTTAGAACGAGGCAAACCAACCATAAAATCCATAGCTATCCTTTCCCACTTCCTCTCAGGAATAGGAAGAGGCTGAAGCTTCCTAGAAGGCTTTTGATGTTTAGCTTTCACTTGCTGACACGTCAAGCACTTAACAACATAATCAGTGACATCCTTCTTCAATTCGTCTCACCAGTATAAATCTCTAATACTGTGGTACATCTTAGTGACACCCGGATGTACGCTATAAGTTGTAGAATGTGCTTCCTCTAGGATCTCTTCTCTCAAATCATTCACATCAGGAACACACAATCTACCACTGATCCACAACACACCATCATCATCGAGTGTGAAATCAATGAACTTCCCTACTTGAACATTCTCTGTAAGCTCTTCTAGAATAGAATCTTGGCTCTGAGCTGCTTTAATCCTATCCCTCAGTACAGATCGCACCTTAAATTGAGCTAGCAGTCCACCTGACCTACTGATCTTCATCATCAGACTTTGATCCACCAATAGATGCAACTCTTGGATCAACGGTCTCCTCTCAACACTGATGTGAGCAAGACTGCCTGGGGATTTTTTACTCAAGGCATTTGCTACCACATTAGCCTTGCCCGGATGATATAATATCTCACAGTCATAATCCTTCAATAATTCTAACCATCTTCTCTGCCTCAGATTCAGATCTCTCTGCTGGAAAATGTACTTAAGGCTCTTGTGATCAGTAAAAATCTCACAAGTCACCTTGTACAGATAATGTCTCCAAATCTTGAGAGCAAAGATCATTACAGCCATTTCAAGGTCATGTGTAGGATAGTTCTGCTCATGCTTCTTCAACTGCCTCGAAGCATAGGCTATCACCCTACCATTCTGCATTAACACACAACCAAGACCAACTCTAGAGGCATCACAATAAACTGTGAACTTATCCACACTATTAGGCAAAACTAGCATTGGGGTTGTGGTCAATTTCTCCTTCAACAACTGAAAACTGTTCTCACAAGCTTCAGACCACTCAAATCTTACATTCTTCTTAGTCAAGCAAGTTATAGGGGCTACAATTCTAAAAAAATCCTGCACAAACTGCCTATAATACCCGGCTAAACCCAAAAAACTATGAATCTTAGTAATAGAAGTCGGTCTAGGCCACTCAGACGCTGCCTCAATCTTTTATGGATCAACCTGGATACCTTCTTTAGACACCATGTGTCCAAGAAAAGAAACACTCTCCATCCAAAAATCACACTTCGAGAATTTAGCATAAAGATGATGATCTCTCAGTGTCTGTAGTATAGTCCTCAAGTGATATACATGCTCCTCCACACTCCTCGAATATACCAGTATATCATCAATGAAGAGTACCATAAAATAATCCACATACAGTTTGAATACCCTGTTCATCAGGTCCATAAAAGCTGCTGGTGCATTAGTCAAACCAAAAGACATCACCAGAAACTCATAGTGGCCATATCGAGTGCGGAATGTTGTTTTAGGAATATCGGCCTCACTAATCTGCAGTTGATGATAACCCGACCTCAAATCAATCTTGGAAAAGAACTGTGCACCCTGTAGCTGATCAAACAAGTCATCTATCCTCGGGAAGGGATACTTGTTCTTCACTGTCACCTTATTCAGCTCTCTATAGTCAATGCACAGTCTCAGGGTGCCATCCTTCTTCTTCACAAACAGGACTGGTGCACCCTAAAGAGAAACATTGGGTCTGATAAAACCCTTATCCAATAACTCTTGCAATTGCTCCTTTAACTCTTTTAACTCTACAGGAGCCATTCTGTAGGGTGGCATAGATATAGGAGTAGTACCTAGAACCACATCTATACAGAACTCAATCTCTCTGTGAGGTGGTAAACTTGGCAACTCCTTAGAAAAAACATCAGGAAACTCACAGGCAACAGGAATATCTATGAGTGATAACTTCTCCACTGAAGTATCCCTAACTAATGCCAAATATCCCTGACATCCTTTCCTCAGCAACTTCCTAGCCGTAATAGCAGAAATAAGATTCTGAGGTGTTGAACTCCTATCACCCACAAACTTAAAATCTTCTTCATCAGGAATTCTGAAAGTCACCTCTTTATTCTGATAATCTACCACAACATAGTGTTGAGATAACCAGTCCATACCCAGAATAACATCAAATTCCATCACATCCAACAAAATTAAATTAGTGGGTAATTCTCTATTTCCCATGAGAACTGGACAACCAGAAAGAATAATATCGGCATCTAAGGAATCGTTCAGAGGAGTGGCGACAGACAAAGGAAAAGCCATCCTCGAAGCTTGCCAACAAGACTTGGAAGCAAAAATAGGAGAAACGAATGAATGTGTGACACCCTGATCAAACAGAACCCATAAATCCAGGTAACAGACAGAAATAATACCTGCCATGACTGCATTAGATGCTTGAGCATCCTGCTGAGTGAGATGGAAGACTCTGGCCTATCCTCGATCTCCCTGCTGGCTGGTAGAAGCTTGACCAACACCTCTGGCACCTCCTCTAGTACTTCTACCATGTCCCTGCTGCGGAACAAGCTGAGTGGAACTTTGATGCTGGGCTAGAGGCAACTGAAATGGAACAGGTATAGCACTAGCAATCGACTGCTGTGGAAATCATGGAATCTGCGGCTGCTGATACCCAAAATAAGGACACGATCTGGCATAATGTCCTGTCTGCCCACATCTGAAGCATGTCAGTGGTGTTAGGTAACACGATCCCTGATGGACTCTGTCGTAGGTCTGGCATACACTGGCAGCTGATCCAGAACTACGACCACTGTTGCTGCTCGAAGAACCTGACCTGAATCTGAACGGTCTACGTTGACCTCCATGGCCATGTCTATTGCTCTGATACACTCGCTGCTGCTATCTCTAACTCTGCTGAGTCAGACCTCTCTGCTGACTACTCGAACCGACATGAAAATTAGAGTATGGAGTAGCCTGCAATCCACTTGATTGAACACCCAGCTAGTAATAATCAAGCATCACTCCCTGCCTAACTAGCCTCAGCTTAATCTCCTTGGCCAACTCTATCACAGACTCCGGAGTAAGGCCCGTTGTAGGCATACCAGTAAATGCTGAACCTAATCTGGTGACATAGGTAGTAACTGTGAAATACTGATCTCGCATCAGATCCTCTGCATATCTACCCAGTTGAAGGAACTCTTGGGTGTACTCCTCAACAGATCGATCACTGCGAGAAATACTGGTCAATCGGAGATAATAACTCATACAGAGAGGCTCTGGGCAGAATCTCCTCATAAACCGCTCTCTGAACTGAGCCTAGGTCATCGTCATCATATAGGACTGGATCATCTGAATGAACCAGTCCAGGGCTGGTCCCTCAACAAAAAGCTCAATGATCATGATCCGCTGGTACTCGGTGTGAGCAGTCTGAGTCCTAGTCTCGATCGTATGCAGGAAATCTAACGGATTGGAAGTCCCATTAAAAGAAATCCTGCCAACTCTGGCATAAAATAGAGCTGCCTCAGGGTCAGACATACCCTGTTGATAGGCAGGCTGAACGACTGAAGGTACAGGATCCTCAAACTTAGGCTCTACAGGCTCCTCATCCTGTATCTCTCTCTGCCTATGGTGACCTGCCGCTCCTCGAGGTCTACCTTTACCATGACCTCTATGTCTAACTGGCTGCTCAGGAGGTAAAACCTCATCCTGAAAAGACTTATCATCCTCGACCTCAATGACCGGTGGAGCGACACGCACTCGCCTCCTCATTCTGAAAAGACAACAGAAGGGTTCAGAAAAAGCAGACAATGGAGGAATAACACAGAAAACTAAAGCAATGATTACTTATCAAGACATACTCGAACCTAATTCACTACAGTAGTTTCCAAAAGAAAACACAACTTTGAAAACTAGGGCCACGACTCACACAACTAAGCCCTGACACAGAACCCCGCTCTGATACTAACTTTGTCACGACCCAAAACAAGGGCCATGAGCGGCGCTAGGAAACGAGAATTCTTTCGAATCCAGAACCCATAGCAAGCCTTAAAATAAAATAAAATATGCAATAATAATAATAACATAAATAAAGTATCATGCAGTGGAAATAAATTCATAAATAATTAAATAATAATCCACCACGGAATTTAAATCAACAACTCATCATATATATATAAATAAACTTTTAATACAATCCAATTCAAATCCTTAAAATATACAACTCACATAATATAATACATAACCCTTTAACAATTTTATAACTATTGCAGTGTCTAAATCATAAAATAAAACTCAAGTAAGCAGTTTACATAATGAAGCCTGAGAGGAGGAAGGGAGGCACACCGACGGCAAGAAAATTAGCTTGAAATGGCTGAAAATGGTGGAAGGGGCGTCGGGAGGAAGGAAGATGACCGAGTGGCATTTTGGTAAATAATGCAACCTTTATAATTTTGATAAATAAATATGTATATATGTATATATATACCCACACTTTATATTATAATAATATATATATTCCCACACACAAATAATTCTCACCACACAAATATTTTATTATATTTAATAATTTATACACTTATAATTAATTAATTAATATTAAAACTAAATAATAAAATTGAGGAAATTAATTAAATCCTAATTAATTTAAATAAATACACATACATACATTTTATTTTAGAACTTAAAAAAATTATGTATGAGTTCATGCAAATTCGTAAAACTAGTCAAAATAATTAGTATTAAATTATTTACATGTCAATTTTCCCTAAAATACAATTTTCGGGAAAATTTTACGTAAAGTACTTAAAATAATGTAAAACAATTAAAATTAACTTTAAACAAACAACAAACTCATAAAATATTATAAATATATACAAAAATTATTAACACTGCATATCCCGATGCAATTTAAAATTATCTAAAAACTCGGGATATTACATATATACTATTGAATGTTTGCATTTGTCATTAATTTTTCATGTATATATATTATAACAATTCACTCAGTGAGGTTTGATTCCCCTCTGTTGACATTTTTTCAGGAGAGTCTTCGTCCTCAGACCTCAGTAGCAGGCCTATACGCCGGATTTCTTCCGCCCCGGCCTTATTGTGTAAACTGCTTACCTGAGTTTTATTTTGTATTCTAGACACTGCAGTAGTTGTTTTAGTGAGCTGTATGTATTATATATGTATGAGATTTAAATTTCAGAAGTTTGAACCGAGTATTTGCATTGAAGGATTTTATATTATATGAGATGGATTTATATTATTAAATGAGTTGATGGATTATTATTTTACATTCAAGATTTTAATTCCGCTGCATAATATTTTATTTAATTTAATATATATTTCATGCTTTTATTTTTTTAAGGTTTGCTATGAGTTCCGGATTCAAAAGAATTCCCATTCCCTAGTGCCGGTCATGGCCCCTGTTTTGGGTTGTGACACTCTTAGACTTAAAGGTGTCTAGATTAAAGAAGAAATCCCTCCAGAGCATGGTCCTCCTCAATCTCAAAGAAAAAGAGCAAGAGGATCTTCCACTTCTCAAAGTGTTGATGAAGAACCCACTTGGGTTGGAGGATTTTTTTATCGTCTCTCCATTTTTGAATGCAAGTTCAACAATAGGTTTGATCAAGTGGACATAAGACTTGATCATTTTGAGAATATGATGGATCATATGGAGTATGATATTCATCAATTGTATGCTCATTACAATATACAATGACTTAGAATCCTCCTTCTCCTCCTCCTCTACAAGACTAGATTTTCTTTGTTTTTCGTCAGTTTATGTTTGGTTTATTTATTGTTTATTTTTAGTTTTTTTAAGCCTTGAGATGTTAGTTTATGTCTTGTGTTTTTGTTGTTTGTGTTTTCATTTACAATTGATATTCTAATATCATTGCAACTCTATCCTTTTTTTTTGTTAATGCAATTTTCATTTTTTTAAAATTTCTTTTTGTATTTTGTCAAAGGAGGAGAAATAATTATTAGTTTGCATGTGTATAGTTAATTTCTTTTAAGAGAAAGAATATTTTTTTAAGATGATTTTGTTTATGCATGCATAGTAACATTGTAAGTGTGACTAGTTTTGTCGTATATCATATGTGATAATAGGCCTTGTTTTGCTTACTTTGTTTATGCATGACATAGATTTTAATAAAGATTTGATGTATCTTTATTTTCATTATTTTCGCTTTTGGTCCTTCCTTCCCTCTAGATTTTTTTATTCCTTTAGGTACATTTCCCTTTATATCTCTCTCTTTTCTTTTTGTCTTTAACAAAAGGGGAGAAGAAGCTATATGATAATTGTATTTATGATATGCTAAGTGCTACATGATCATGTATCTTAGCTAGCTAAGCTCTATATGATCATGTAATAGTGAGTGCTATATGTACTATTTTTGTGATATATTTAGTAGCACTACATGTATATACTTGCATATATGTTTGAAATTATTTCCTTTAGATCCTTCAGATTGCCTAACAATTTATTTTGATAATCATGCTATCATGTTTTTATATTTTTAACACATTTTTTATGTTAGGCTATGTTTGTTTTTTCCTCATGTTGAATTTTATATTTTTTTAATAAAAGGAGAATAAAATATTAAATTTACATTTCTTATCGTATTTATAAAAGAGGAGTAATAAAAAAATACATTTATACAAAGGAGAAATTTTTTTTTATCATCTTAATAATTATTTGTTATCCGTCATATATGCCATGCTAATTCAATTTCTTTTATGCTTTGATACATGATGCATTTTATTGAATTTACGCATATATTAAGGGGGAGGAAAATATTCTTTATATTGCATCTACTTTATTTGAAAGGGGGATTTATTTTGCATACTTATTTATTTATTATTGGCATACACACACCACTTATTTATTATCTTATCAAATTGGTTGTCAAAACCAAAAAGGAGGAGATTGTTGACCATTTGCATGATCAAACCCCTAATTTTGGACTTTGACAAACAATTTAGATTATAATGATTTCCTTTAAGTGTGTAGGAAGTTGATTAATTATTAAGAATAATTGTTTAATGATTGGAGATAATGAAATACTCCTTGAAAGAGTATAAATATACATTTCGATAAAGTATCTTAACCTATGCAAGTTCCTAATCTTTGATAAGCAATTATATACCAAAAATATACAATTTTGGTCTTACAGTGGTCCGCTCATGAGTGCCACATGAGCCCCTCACGAGTAGACCTTGTATAATGCCTCAAAAGCTCATTTTTGCCAAAACACTCAGTGCTGCTCATGAGCTGCCCTTATGATCGTAAGGACCAGGCTTCAGCTCATAAGGGTAGTCCTGACAGCATTCAATGAATATTTTTCAATGCAATAATTTTCAAATTAACACTCATGAGCTAGGGTTTTCTCCTCACAATTATGAGCGGCATTCTTACTTATAAGTTCAAAATGATTCAAAAATCAACAAGAGATGTTGCAGACATAATCAATGCATCCAATAGCCATAATCTAAGTTGTTTATATATATAAACAACTCCTAGATTTCATTTGAAAATTTAAGAAACTTGTTTATTCATTATACTCTCTTAAGCATTCAATTAAGCTCCTAAAACTCTTTTCAATTTTATTTCATATTTGAATAACTCTTGTGAGAGTTGGTGAGTGTAAAATAGATATTCTTATTCTTATATTTTCTAAGATTAAGAAAATGGGAAGTGAGATTTTATTCTAGTGGAATTGGTTTAAGTGTTTACTATTGAAACACTTGGAATTTCGTTTTTGAGTGAGCCTTATAAAACTCAAGTTGTAAGGTTGAAAGAGTAAATCTCAAACTCTTATATAATCTCAATCTTGTGAGTAAGATTATGGGTATTGAAAATCCTAATTTGGGGATAAGTTAGGTGGAGACATAAGATTGTTGAGAATCTGAACTCCTTTTAAATTCTTATGTTCCTCATTCTTTTTTCTCAATATTTTTTCAATTCTTATAAAGAATTCTTTTAATTTTAGTTTATTGCTCATTAGCTTTATTCACTCCCTTCTAAGACATTTTCATATATGTAAATAAATATACAGTTATTAATTACAACATCCATTAGCTGCTTTATTTTTGCTTCAATAAGCTTAGACGTTAGTCTCCCTAATCCATCTTTGATTTCTTCATATGTGATTGTACCACTTTTGCTAGTCTCCATGTTGTTGAACATTTACTTTAAGCCTTTGATTTCCTCTTCTGAAAGGTATTCTGCTATTACCTTGAACCCATTAAATTTTCCAATCATCAGAACTAGCAGCCTAACAAATACGAATGTTAATTAGTTCTACCCAAGTTCAGAATATGTAGTCGTCAAGTACACCTTTAGTGTAAGCTTCTTTAGCTTATTCATGCTATAACAAATTCACTCATGAGTGATAATATTTTTATGGTCACAAAATTTATTGTCACAAAAAAATTCAATAAGTGACATAATTTTTTAATATGTCACAACATTTAATTTGTTAATTTATCACTGAATAATTTATGACAATATATTAAATTGTCACAAATATAGTAACATTTTGTGATAATTTATCACAAAAATGTCACTAATTATTATTATAAAATCAAAAGTAGAACTTTTTTGTGACAATATTTTAAAATGTAATCAAAAATATTTTTGTGACAAGTTTCAACAGTCATGTAAAAGATATATTATTTAATACTGTCACTAAATTTTTCAATTTATAAGTGACAAATTTTAGTTGTCACCAAAATATATGTAATGATTTTTTTTTGTTACAAGTTGAAAATCATTATGAATAAATTTTAATATTTGTGTTAATTTACTATTATATTGTCATAAAATATGTTTTCTGAGTCACTTTTCTTTGTTATTGATTAATCGTATGTATCATTTTTTCATGTCACGAATTAAATTTTTTTTGTCATTTTACTTGTCACGAATTATATTTTCGTTTGTCACTAATAATTTTTTGTGTCAATTATTTATGATGTTACAACTTGAAAATTCACATTCAAATATGGAAAATTTCTGTCTCTATATAATGACAAAATTAAGAGGGACACAAAACGTCAACTTAGCAACGAACAACTTGAGATGGAAAGAAATTCATCGCAAATTTTGGAAGGAAAAAATTACAATGCAAATTATGACAGGATTTGTGATGATGGAAATGATTTCCATCTTTATTCTATCGCCAAATTGCCATAACAATTTGAAACGGATTAAGGACGAAAATTTCCGTTTCTAATTAAAGACATAAAATTTTTTGTCTCTAGTTATGGATGGTACAAGTATTCCGTCAATAATTAGAAACAAAATTAAAAACAAACTACTAATTAGAGATGGAATTAGAGACAACTTTTTGTTCTGTCTCGAATTATAATATTTTTTACTTTTTCATTTAGACTAATTTTGTAGAATCTGTACATATTTAATAAATAATACAAATTATAATTTTTAACTGATAAATAGAAAAATTTTAAATTTTAAATATAACTTAAAATAGTCTTTATCAGTTCTAAAATTTTTTGAAAATAAATTAAAATTATTTTTGTCAATATATAAAAAACTCACATACATTTTTGTCCAAATAATTTTATATAAATAACATATAACAAGTAATTATAAATAAAATATTTATATATGAAATTTATAATTATTTAATAATTTATGTATTTTTTTCAAATTAAATATAATTCTAATTTAATTTAAATAAAATTTCTTATTTTAATTAGGTTAACTTTTATTTTATGTTTAATAAATAATAAATTAATAAAAATTTTCTATAGTAAGCAAAAATATTATCAGACTAATTTTATTGTTAAAAGTATTTCTATTTTTATATATAACTTTTTTTAATCAAATATATTTTCTATATTTCAAATAATTATATATTGAATGTCTGAATAATTATTCAATTCTAATTAATTCCATTATATTTAAATTATTTATTAAGTAACAAATTTTTTTAATTATTAAATTCCTTACATATACAAAAATATTAATTTAGAGATGGGATAAGAAAATAAATCTATCCGTAATTATTTTTATATAATTAAATAATTTAAAAAAAAAATCTAACCTAATCTTTCTCAAAAAATTTTAATTCCCTCTCTTTTTTCCCTTACTCTAATCCTACCATTTTATATGTTTTCCAGCTTCCTTTTTGCTCTTATCCCTTCTCTTTCTCCTCCTCTATGTCTATATATCTATCTATTTTTCTCTTCTTTTTTTTTTTTTTTTCTTTTTGCATATCCATTAGATGTCCTCCGCTACTATTGCTATTGTCCTTGCATCCACTTTGCTATCCCATTACTCGGTTTTTTTTTTCCTAACGTACGTGCGTTTACGTGCCGGTTGTGTTTGTGCTGTGTGCTGGTGTGTGGTTGTGTGTCTGGGTGGGTGGATGTTTGTCTTTGTGTGTGTTTCAGTCTGTTTGTTTGTGTGCGAGTAAATTATACAAAAATGTATTGATAAAATATAATTAAATATCACAGTCCAAATTGAAAAGTCATAACCGACGATAGACAAACTTTAAAATAAAAATACAAATAGTAAAAATATAAAAATACATCAAAATTAAAACTTTAATTAAGATAAAATATATTTATATCATAACATAATAAAATATCTTTATATAATATTCAAATACAGGAAATATCTCTATATAATATTCAAATATAGGGTCTCGAACTAATACAACACAATACTACAACAAAAAACACTACTACTATAGCGATTACTAAAATATAAAGAAAATGACGATTCAGTATTTACATAAATTAACCGAAAATGAAAGAGTCTGACGAAAAGTTCTATTAGAAAGGTATGAAGTAGAAGATTCTAAAAAAAATATTGAGGGGAGTCAGACCTCATTGAGTAAATTACTAATATATATATATGCACGCAACCTAAATATATAGATACACAAGTATCAATATAATAATATATATTTATTTATATAAACATGCATTTCATTCAGATGTCAAAAATTCACTTTTATATCTGCAACCTCAATCATTGAACCTCACTGGCTAACAGACTCACTTAATTTCAAAATATTTCCCTTCTTAATTTTTGGACAGTAGACTGGCTTCGAGACATTAAGTCAATCAAGTTTCTGCAATCTCACTGTCGGTATAATTGACCTCAAGATATTAGGTCAACCGAGCTTCCACAATCATGCCACTTTCTCACTACAAACCTCAATAATCAATTATTCATATCTTTCATCGATAAATTCCATAAGATCAACCCTAACATTTAACGTACTGCTGCGCACACAGTCCTAATGTAATCCACTAGATAGCATGTTTTACTGTTATCCTGGAAAATATTTTTTCAAAAATAATTAAATAAATGAAATCATTTTAAATATGCAAAGCATCCAATTTATACAAATAAATATTCAACTTTATATATATATATATATATATATATATATTAATATATATATATATATGTATGTATATACATATATATACATATACGCAAACAAACATACATATATATTAACAATAATAAATAATTTTTAATGTAATATAGCATAATCAAATTTATATTTTTTAAGATGCCAATGATTTCTCTACATGCAATGCTTATATATATGGAAACATATATATAAATATTAACAATAATAAATATCATTTAATGAAATGAGTATAATTAAATTCATGTTTATTAAAAACATATAAATGCTCATAATATTTATCTGCATGCAATGTATACATATAATAATAACTCACAGTTATGCGCTTCTCTAAAATAATTCGACTGGTTTGATCCTGTAAGCTTTGATTTTGGCGCAACTATAGAAAAATAAATAATAATAATATAATTAAATTCCTAATTTTATACATTTATAATTTCTAAAGAACAACTTGTCTAAAACTCAAAACTCAAGATCGACCTAATGTCATGTTTTACGAGAATTCTATAAAAAATTTGGCAGAGTCTCCTCTATAAAACGGACGTCTCTCTACTAAAGATAGAGCCAATTCTGTTGTCACGACCCAAAACAGGGGCCATGACTGGCGTTAGGAAACGAGAATTCTTTTGAATCCGGAACCCGTAGCAAGCCTTAAAATAAAACATGCAATAATAATAGTAACATAATTAAAATAATCTGCAGTGGAAATACAATCATAAATATTACAAAATAATAATCCACCACGGGATTTAAATCAACAACTCAATCTCATATATATAAATAAATCTTTAATACAAATCCAATTCAAATATTTAAAGTACATATCTCATATAAATATAATCCAACAATCTCACAATCGACCATAACTACTGCAGTGTCTAGATTATAAAAATATAACTCAAGTAAGCAGTTTACATAAAGAAGCCGGAGCGGAAGAAATCCGGCGTAAGGGTCTGCTACTGAGGTCTGAAGACGATGACTCTCTTGAAAAAAATAGTCAACGGAGGGGAGTTAGACCTCATTGAGTGAATTACTATAATATATATACATGCATACTATATGACAATGCACACAGTCAATAATATATATAATAATATACATACAGGCAAACACACACAGATGCAATAAAATCATTTTATATATTTTTATTGAAAATCACAGTTTATGAAGAATTAAATAGAACCCTAGAAAATCGCAACCTTAAAACAGTGTTAGACAACACTCTAGCCATACAAGCTCACTTATTCCAAATATAATCACTTGATCCATTTGGACAGTAGACTGGCCCCGAGACACTAAGTCAACCGAGCTCCAGCAGTCTGACTGTCAATGTGATTGACCCCGAGACACTTGGTTAACCGAGCTCCAACAATCACACTCCCAAATCATATCTCACACATCAAATAATCAAATCCAATCAATATCCACAAATGGTTAGTAATATAGCCTAAATGCTATAAGCGTACCGGTACGTACTCGGTCCTAGTTGTCACGACCCAAAACAGGGGCCATGACCGGCGCTAGGGAACGGGAATTCTTTCGAATCCGGAACCCGTAGCAAGCCTAAAAATAAAATAAAACATGCAATAATAATAACAATATATAATGCAACGGAAATAAAAATCATAAATATAATAATAGCATATGCACCAACTGGATTTAAATCAAATCCTCATCATTTCATATATATAAATTCTTTTAATACAAATCTAGTTCAAATATAATACAATATCTCACATAAATAAAATACATGAAATCCCACAATTAATTTACAACTACTGCAGGGTCTAGATTATAAAAATAATACTCAAGTAAGTAGTTTACACAAAGAAGCCGGGGCGGAAGAAATCCGTCGTATGGGCCTGCTACTGAGGTCTGAAGATGTTGACTCTCCTGAAAAATAGTCAACGGAGGGGAGTTAGACCTCACTGAGTGAATTACTATAATATATATACATGCATACTAAATGACAATGCATACAATCAACAGTATATATCTAATATGTATATATACAGGCAATACACACAGATGCAGTAAAATCATTTTATATATTTTTATTAAAATCATCGTTTATGAAGGATCAAATAGAACCCTATGATATTGAAGCCTCAAACAGTGTTAGACAACACTCTAGCCATACAGGCTCACTTATTCCAAAATATATCCACTTAATCCATTTAGACAGTAGACTGGCCCCGAGACACTAAGTCAACCGAGCTCCAGCAGTCTGACTGCCAGTGTGATTGGCCCCGAGACACTTGGTCAACCGAGCTCCAACAATCACACCTCTAAATCATATCTCACACATCAAATAATCATATTCAATCAATATCCTCAAATAGGTTAGTAATATAGCCTATCTGCTATAAGCGTACCGGTACGTACTCGGTCCTAGTGCTGCCCACTAGGTAGCACGTTCTATCGATATCCTTCATTAATAAATATAAAACATTCATTCACAAATAAATGATGCATGAATTTGAAATAAATAGTAACATAAACCATATATATACTGGAAATATACCAAAAGTAAACCAGGTATATTTCTAGTATATATACGTCAAATAAATCCAATCAAATTATAAATTAAGCTAAAAATATATTTAAAAATATTTTAAATATAATTTATTAACAAAACATGCATATAATTTAATATATACCAAAAATAAACCAAAAATATACTTAAATACAAATCACATTATTTATGCATTTTAATCAAAATAAAACGTATATTTCTAAATCATGCATCCTAAGCATATATATATAGTATAGTAACTCACCCTAGTGCGCTCCATGAGATGGGTCCGACGGGTCTGGTCCACTAGCCCTCGATCTCGGCGCAACTAAACAAATAATAAATAACCGACATTAAAATAAACCTAACAGAAAATCCTAGAATTCGATCTAGAGTATTAAACACAGAATTGAGATTAGGGTTCGATCGGATATCACGTTTTACGAGAATTCTACCGAAAATTCGGTAGAACCTCCCCTGTAAAACGGACATCTCTTTACTCAAAGAGTAGAGCCGACCCTGCAAAGAAACACACTTAGAAAATAAATGCAAAATTACATTCACAACCCCTCGGTCGGACTCCAAACTATAGTCTACCGATCGGGGTCTATAAACACAGAACAATTTCAGAAATACCAAAAATACCCTTATAACATAGAAATACATTTTATAGGTAGAAATTACATAATTAACCTTAAAACACTATAAAAACCGATAAAAACTCATTTTATTAGAAAAACCGTATTTTATATATATAATTGAAAATAATTCACGAAAAATAGTTTTAATTAGTTAAAAATACCAAATAATTTGTGAAAATCATTTTTATACCTTAAATAACTATTAAAACCAATTAAATTACATTTTTAGCCAATTTCGGGTAAAATTACCAAAATACCCCTATATATGTAAATATACTATAATTACTTCAAAAATTCACCAAAAATAGTATAATTATCCAAAATTAATTTTCTCAACATATTTATCAATAATATCAATAATTAAACTCAATTATCCAATTAAATTCAATTAAAAACATAATTAACCCTAATTTCCCAAAATTACATAAACTTCAATAATTCAAAATAAATATATAGAAATTCATAAAAATTCCAAATAAATTCCTATAATTCATTTCAACACCTAATTTAACCATAAAACACAATTTCATAATTTAAATAATTAATTTCCGAAAATTAGAAAATAATATTAAAATATTCAAAAATACCAAAAATCAAAATAATCTCCAAAAATTCCACAAAAATTCATACATGTAGATTAAGCTACTGGGATCAAGATTTGTGAAGGGAGTTTTCATGAATCAAGCAATTCGAAGCTCAAAAAAAATCAAAAACCCTAATATGGCCAAAATTAAAAATTCGAAACCTAAGCAAATCAAGACCATTTCAGCTTAAACCAAAGCTAGAATCACACTCATCAGAGCTCAAAGAGAAGAAAGAGACCGGCGGTGTCGAAAACGGTGGCCGGAATCAGCTGCTACAGGCGACGAAAGAGGCTGGGGAAGGTGGTGGCACACTGGACAGCACACCAACGGCAAGGGAATGGCGTGACAGATGGTGGACGGCGGTGAGGAAGTGATCGGGGAAGAAGAGAGGGATCGGGGGCAAAAACATAATTTTCCAAAATATTTGATTTTTAATGTATTATATGTATATATATATATACTTTATACTATATATTAAAATAATATTAAATTACACACATTAAATATACACCACACACATATAATTTAATATTTTAAAATTTAATATTAATTAAAAATAATTAAATAACAATAAAATAAATAAACAATAATAAAATATTAGGGTAATATATTAAACCCTAATTAGATAAATAATTACATGTATACCCGATGTTTAGTATTTTAAAAATACGTATGAGTTCATGCAAGTCCGAAAATATATTTAAAATAATTAATAACAAATTATTTACGTGAAAATTTCCTCGAAAATAAAAGTCTCGCGAAAATTTTACGTAAAGCACTATAAATAATACACAATAATTAAAATAGATTTTAAACACATATCAACTCGTAAAAATATCATAATATATATACAAAAATTATTAACACTGCATATCCCGGTACAGTGTAAAAATATTTAAAAACACGGGATTTTACACTAGTGCCGCCCACCAGGTAGCACGTTCTATTGATATCCTTCATTATTAAATATAAAACATACATTCATAAATAAATGATGCATGTATTTAAACAAAATAGCAACATAAACCATATATATACTAGAAATATACCAAAAGTAAACCATGTATATTTCGAGTATATATACGTCAAATAAATCCAACGAAATTACAAAATAAACTAAAAATATATTTAAAAACATTTTAAACATAATTCATTAATAAAACATGCATATAGTTTAAAATATACCAAAAATAAACCAAGAGTAAACTAAAATAAACTCAAGTACTAATTAAAACCATTATGCATTTTTAGTCAAAATAAAACATAGATTTCTAAAATCATGCACCCTAGAACATATATATGTATATAATAGTAACTCACAAATTATTGCGCTCCACGAGATGGGTCCGATGGGCCTGGTCTACTAGGTCACGGTCTCGGCGCAACTAAACAAACAAAAATGACAGGAATCAGAATAAATCTAACAAAAGTTCTAAAGACTCGATCGAGAATACTAGAGACAAAATTAGGATTAGAGCTCGACCGACCATCACATTTTATGAGAATTCTACCGAAAATCCGGCAGAACCTCCCCTGTAAAATAGACATCTCTCTACTCAAAGAGTAGAGCCGGCCCTGCAAAGAAACACACTTCGCAATACACACAAAACATAACCATAATCCCTCGGTCGGACTCCAAACTACAAATCACCGACCGAGGTCCACAATTCACAGAATATTTATAAAATACCAAAAATACCCTTATATACTAAAAATACATTTTATAAGTAGAAATTACGTAATTAACCCTAAAACACAGTAAAAATCGATAAAAACTCATTTTATTAGAAAAATCGTATATTATACATATAATTGAAAATAATTTACGAAAAATAGTTTTAATTAGTTACAAATACTAAATAATTTTTAGAAATTATTTTTATACCCTAAATAACTATTAAAACCAATTTAATTACATTTTTAGCCAATTTAGGGTAAAATTACCAAAATACCCCTATATATATAATATACTAAAATTAATCCAAAAAATTCTCCAAAAATAATATAATTACTCAAAATTAATTTTCTCAACATATATTTCAATAATATCAATAAATATACTCAATTAACCAATTAATTTCAATTAAACACATAATTAACCCTATTTTCTCAAAATTACATAAATTAAATAAATTCAAAATAAATACATAAAAATTCATAAAAATTACAAATAAATTCCTATAATTCATTTCAACACCTATAATTACCATAAAACACAATTTCATAATTTAATTAATTAATTTTCGAAAATTAGAAAATATTAATAAAATAGTCAAAGATACCCTAAAAAATCAAAATAAATCCTAAAAATTATACAAAAATTCTAGCATAAATATTAAGATACTAGGATCAAATTTTGTGAAGGAATTTTTCATGAATCAATCAAATTTAAGCTCAAAAAAATCAAGAACCATAATAGGCCGAAATTGCAAAATCGAAACCTAGGAAAATCTATACCATTTTAAGTGAAACAAAGCTTGGAATCACACTCACCAGAGCTCAAGGAGAAGATAAAGACCGGCAGTGTCAAAAATGGTGGCCGGAATCACGTCTATCGACGGTAGCTTGAAGTTTCGGCTTTCTGGCCAAAACGAGCTCCTCCGACGTCGGAAACCGTTGCTGCAGGTGGCGGGAATGGTTGAGAAAGAAGGTGGCACACCGGGAGGCACAATGATGGGAAGAAAATGGCGTGACAGATGGTGGAATGGCGACGAGATGTGATCGGGAAGAAGGAGATGGAATCGAGGGCAAAATGGTAATTTGGTAAAGTTTTTGATTTTTAAACTATATATTATGTATATATGAATATATATATACTCACACTATATATTATAATAATATAAACTCTTACACACATTACATATACTCCACACACATATAATTTAATAATTTATATACTTAAAAATAATTAAATAATATTAAAACTAAATAATAAATAATAAAAATTAGGGTAATTTATTAAACCCTAGTTTAATTTAAATATATACACATATACACACTTTATTTTAGCACTTTAAAAATTATATATGAGTTCATGCAAATTCGTGAAATTGTTTAAAATAATTAATATTAAATTATTTACGTCTCAATTTCCCTGAAAATAGAATTCTCGAGAAAATTTTACGTAAAACACTTAAAATAACATAAAATAATTAAAATAATCTTTAAATAAATATCAAACTCATAAAAATATCATAATTATATACAAAATTATTAACACTGCATATCCTGATGCAGTTTAAAATATTTTAAAAACTCGGGATATTATATATGCACACAAATACATTTTAAATATTCACAAAAGCTTAACTTCTCGGGTTGGACTCTTGAACTACATAAATTGTCTAACTCGAGAATTAGTATACACAAAAATCAATAATATAATAATAAATATTAAAAATCACTAAAATCCATAAAAATCAATAAAATACCACAATTCAAATTATTTAAATAATAAAAACATTAAAAATATTTATTTTCAAAATAGTTAATAAAATATCAAAATAATTAAATAATATTAATAAAAATCCATTTTTTTTCAAATATTCAAAAATAAGTAGCATAAATTTCAATTAATTATTTAAATTGCTCAAATATATAATAAGAATAGCTAAAAATCCATTTAATCATAAAAATAATAAATAAAATTATTATTTGAATATATTTCCAAAAATTATTATTAATTAGCTAAATATACTAAATAATTCATAAAAATTATTTTAATACTATTTATTACTCAAAAATTATCCAAAAAATAATAATTAATAATAATCTCAATTAAAATACAAAATTTACCAATTTATACTCATTTTTTCAAAAATCCAATTTTTACATAAACATTCAAAAATTCATAATAAAAATTCGGAATTCAATTTCAATAAAAATGTCTTCACAAAATATGCTTGAAATAATTAGTAGAATTTATTAAAAATATAATTTTTCCAAGCTCAGAATAATACATGAACAGTAATCTCGAGCCCGGAAATTCAAATTTTTTTAGAAAAATAAATAAAAATCACATTTAACTTCTTCACAACCTCTATAACAATTAATCTCAAAGTGCCAATAGCTAATAAAATCAAATAAAAGCTTAAACTAATAAAAACTCAAAATACTTAAAATAGAAATATAAAAAAAACGAGATAGTACCGGAGTCGAAACTCGAAACGGTTCAAAAATTTCAGAAGTTTAGAGGATGAGGTTCTAAAAGAGACTAACTTCACGCCCTGAGGTGGTGGCATTGGGCAAGTGTCAGATGAGCGGGGAAGAAAGAAAGAAAAATAAAAGAAAGAAAGAAAGAAGAAGGGGAAGAAGAAGAAGTTAGGGAGGGGGCAAGCTACATGATGTTTTGACCAATTTTTTTTTTTACTTTAATAAAGGAGAAAAAGACAAAATAATATTTTAACTTTTTTAAAGTACAAATAGTACATATATAATAATATATTTTAAATAAAATATCCTCCACCAAGTATATATATACAAATAATAATATATACACAAATAATAATATCATAAAATAATTAAATAATAATCAACACTAATAAATTTTACAATTTAATTTAATAAATAATTAACAAAAATAATAATTAAAACTCAATTATCCTCACCTACAAAATATATATATACACAATATTAAAATACACTACACCAATAATTCATAATAATAAAAATAATAATATTAAAATAATATTTAACACAAAATCTTCAAATTTAATTTCATAAAATAATCATAATTTAACAATTTAATAAAATATTTATTAACATTGAATATCTTAGAAATTAATTTAATAATTTATAAAATATCGAGTTATAACAATCTTCTTCCCTTACAAAAATTCGTCCTTGAATTTTAAATAAAAAGAACAGATAATAAGAATTTATCGAGGAAAAAAGTAAGGGTAAGACATCCGTATCTCAGCCTCAGTCTCTCACATGTATTCTTTCACGTTGTTGCTTCTCCACAACATTTTGACCATCGGGATCTGCTTCAAACGCAACTAATGAACTTGATAATCTACAATCGCAGTTGGTTCTTCCATGTACATTAGATCTTCATTCACTTCCACACTCTCAGACTATAACACGTGTGAAGGGTCTAAAATGTACTTCCTCAACATCGAGACATGGAACACGGATGCACTTGAGACAAATTCAGAGGCAAAACCAACCGATATGCAACCATGCCCACTCTTTTCAGAATCTCGAATGGTCCAATATATCTTGGTGCTAACTTCCCTTTCTTACCAAATATAGTCACACTCTTCATTGGTGATACCTTTAGAAACACATAATCTCTAACTTGAAACTCCATATCCTTACGCTTTGAATCCCCATAGCTCTTCTGTTTGCTAGTTGCAGTTTTTAATCTCCTTCTGATCAAAGCAACATTCTCAGCTACATCCTGGAAAATCTTAGGTCTAGTCAACTCTTTTTCTCTAATCTCATCCCAACACAAAGGGGATCTACATTTCCTTCCATAAAAATCTTCATACGATGTCATTTCAATATTACTATGGTAGTTGTTATTGTAAGCAAACTCTACCAGTGGCAGATGATCATCCCAACTACCTCTAAGATCCATTACACACATTCTTAACATATCCTCAAGTGTTTAGATCATCCTCTTAGATTGACCATTTGTCTGAGGGAGAAAAGCAATACTAAAATCAAGCCTGGTGCCCGTTGCTTCCTATAACTTCTGCCAAAATTGAAAGGCAAACACTGAACCTTTATCAGATAGAATGGAAATAGGCACTCCATACAAACACATAATATACTTAACATATAGCTTAGCCAACCAGACTACAGAATAAGTAGCTTTAATTAACAAGAAGTGAGCTGATCTAGTTAACTTGTCCACAATCACCCAGATGGAATCGTATCTATCCTTTGAACGAGGTAACCCGGTCACGAAATCCATAGCAATTCTCTCCCATTTTCACTCAGGAATAGGAAGAGGTTGAGGCTTTCTAGAAGGCTTCTGATGGTCAGCTTTCACCTACTGACACGTCAAGCACTTAGTAACATAATCAACTACATCCTTCTTCAATCCATCCCACTAGTATAAATCCTTAATGTTGTGGTACATTTTAGTACTGCTTGGATGTACACTGTAAGTTGTAAAATGCGCTTCTTCAAGAATCTCTTCTTTCAAATTATCCACATTAAGAACACATAATCTACTACTAATCCATAAAACACTTTCATCATTAAGTGTAAAATCAGTGAACTTTCCTTCATGAACATTCTCCTCAAGTTCTACGAAAATAGGATCTCGGTTCTGAGCTGCTTTAATCCTATCCCTCAATACTAATCTAACTCTGAACTGAGCTAGTAATCCTCCTAATCTACTTATCTTCATCATCAAACCTTGATTGACTAACTCATGCAACTTTTAGATTAAAAGTCTCCTCTCCATACTAATATGAGCAAGACTACCTGAGAACTTCCTACTCAAGACATCTGCTACCACATTAGCCTTGCTTGGATGATACAGAAAATCACAGTCATAATTTATCAGAAATTCCAACCATCTTCTTTGCCTCAAGTTCAGATCTCTCTACTGTAAAATGTACTTTAAACTCTTGTAATAAGTGAAAATCTTATAAGTCACTCCGTATAAATAATGTCTCTAAATCTTAAGAGCAAAGATCACTATAGCCATCTCTAGATTGTGAGCAGGATAATTTTATTTATGCTTATTCAACTGCCTCGAAGCATAAGCTATCACCTTACCATTCTGCATCAACACACAACCTAAACCGACTCTGGAAGCATCATAATACACAGTGAAATGGTCTTCTCCATTTGGTAAAGTCAAAACTAAAGTTATGGTTAACTTTTCCTTCAATAACTTGAAAACTATTCTCATGCATCTAACCACATGAACTTCACGTTCTTCTGAGTTAAGTGAGTCATAGGTGTTGTAATTCATGAGAAATCCTGCACAAATCTCATATAGTACCTAGCTAAACCTAGAAAACTTTGAATCTTAATAACTGATGTCGGTCTGGGCCATTCGAACATTGCTTCAATCTTCTATGGATAAACCTGAATACTATCTTTAGACGCCATATGTCCAAGGAATTGAATACTCTCCATCTAGAAATCACACTTTGAGAGTTCAACATAAAGTTGATGTTCTCTCAATGTATGTAGCATTATCCTCAAGTAATATACGTGCTCATCCATATTTTTCGAATACACCAGTATATCATTAATGAAGACCACTATAAAATAATCCACAATGGTCTAAACACCCTATTCATTAGATTCATAAAAGCAGTTGGTGCATTAGTTAACCCGAAGGACATTACCAGGAACTTATAGTGACCATATCTAGTATGGAATGTCATTTTAGGAACATTGGCTTCACTTATCCGTAACCGATGATAGCCTAACCTCAAGTTAATTTTGGAAAAGAATTGTGCACCCTGAAGTTAATCAAATAAATCATCTATCCTCAGAAGAGGATACTTGTTATTCACTGTCACCTTATTCAGTTCTCTATAATCAATGCACAGTCTCAGTGTACCATCCTTGCTCTTCACAAATAGGACTGGTGCACCCCAAGGAGAAACATTAGGTCTTATGAAACCCTTGTCCAATAAATCTTGCAACTGCTCCTTTAACTAATTTAACTCTGCAGGAGCAATTCTAGAGGGCGGCATCAAAATAAAAGTTATGCCTAGGACCACATCTATATAGAATTTAATCTCTCTTTGAGGTGATAAACCTAATAACTCATATGGAAGGACATTTGGGAACTCATATGCTACTGGAACATCTGAGATGGATGTCTTCTCCATTGAAGTATCCCCTACTAGTGCCAAGTATCCCTGATAACCTTTTCTTAGCATCTTCCTAGTCGTGATAGTGGAGATAAGATTCTGAGGTGCAGAACTCTTATCACCCACAAACTTAAACTCTTCATCATTCAAAATTCTAAAAATTACCTCTTTACTCTGACAACCAACAGTGGCATAGTGCTGAGACAACCCATCCATTCCAAGGATCATAACAAAATCTATTCTCAAAATCATGTCAAAATTAATTACACCCAAAAAGGACTAAATTCGTAAATAACTCTTTAAATTTCAGTCCTTAGCTTGGATGCTAATATATACTAAACTTAATCCCATAACATACAATTTTACTAGTGTTCTCTTATACTGTATCATGTCTACAACATGACGTGATAAATTGAAGATTTCACGGGTATTCTTCTTAATTGACCGCTCTTCTCTTACTCTGAGCAATATCCGCCATGTGTAATTATCCCTCCTTGAAGGTGGATGAAAGTATCTTAAAAATTACTCTTTAAACTCTAATTGTGTCACAGCAGTCACATAAAGCTAATTTGACTACATGCATCAATCTTATATTGCAGTAAAAAATGACAACTTCACCATCAAAGAGTACAAAAATATTTTATCTACATTAGACATCTTCTAACTCCTTCATTAAAGCATATTCAAAATAATTGTTATGCTTGGTTAAGTGCTACCAAGTCCTCATTAATCCCAGCTATCCTAGCCACAAATGTTGCAAGTTCGAATTCAAAGGCTGCTTGTACCTCTTATAATAACTACTTTGGCCTTTGAGTTACAATTGCCTCTGACCTACCTTTATACTAGATATGTGTACTAAGGGATAAAACTAGAATTACAACTTCAACTTGAAAGGATTGCTTATCAATATATATTGTCTCTGTGGTAAAAGCAATTCATGTTCACCTCACTTGAAAAGATGTGAAAATCAATAAGATTTAAAACATGGAATATACATAGAATTAACATATCTTGAGCTCTCTGCTAAAATAAAGGTTGCATCTACAGTATGACCAGAGGTATCGGCACTACACCCTGCGGAACTCCTGGTGCATGGGCAGCATCATTGAAACCTTGAGCCATAGGCTCCTCATTTTGTTGTTCCCACTGTCTATGGGGACCACCTAGCCCTCTAGAACCACCTTTACCCCTACACCTAGCTGGCTGCATATAAGGTAGGACCTTATCCTTAAAAGACTCTTCGTCATCAGTCTCATCGATCGATGGAGCGACTCACGCTCAACACAATCTAGAAAGAACAAAAACAAAACATATAATTTAGACATAAATAGACAATAAACAAACACTAGTCGAACCTAATTTATTGCAGTAGTTTCAAAGAAAACACAACTCTGCTAACCTAAGTCCACAACACTAAACCTACGCTCTAATACCAACTTTGTCATGACCCAAACTAGGGAGTCATGACTGGTGTTAGGGAGCAGGAATTCTTTCGAATTCGAAATCTGTAGCAAGCCTTAAATAAAAACACAAAAATACACCAAAATTAAAAATTTAATTAATATAAAATAAATTTTTATATTATAACATAATAAAATATCTCCATACAATATTCAAATACAGGATCTCAAACTAATACAACACAATGCTACAACAAAAAATACTACTACTGCAGCAATTACTAAAATACAACAAAAATGACGGTTCAGTATTTACATAAATCAACCGGAGAGAAAAGAGTCCAGTGAAGAGTTCTACTAGAGAAGTCTGAAGTAGAAGATCCTGAAAAAAATATTGTGGGGAGTTAAACCTCATTGAGTGAATTACTATTATATATATGCACGTAACCTAAATACATAAATACACAAGAATCAGTCTAATAATATATATTTATTTATATATACATGCATTTAATACAGATGTTAAAAATTCACTTTTATATAATAATAAATGCAGAAGAATTTTGAATGAAGGATCATAGTAGAACCCTAAAATATTTTGCAACCTCGATCACTAAACCTCACTAGCCAACAGGCTTACTTAATTTCAAAATATTTCTCTTCTCAATTTTTAGATAGTAGACTGGCCCCGAGACACTAAGTTAACCGAGCTTCCGCAGTCTCACTATTGGCATAATTGGCCCCGAGACACTAGATCAATCGAGCTCCCTCAATCACACCACTCTCTCACCATAAATCTCAATAATCAATTATTCATATCTCTCATCAATAAATTCCATAAGATCAACCCTAACATTTAACGTACTGGTGCGCACACAGTTCTAGTGTAGTCCACTAGATAGCACGTTCTACTGTTATCCACCAAAATATTTTTCAAAATAATTAAATAAATAAGATCATAGTGAATATGTAAAGCATCCAATTTATACAAATAAATATTCAACTTCATATATATATATATATATATATATATATATATGCAAACAAACATACATATATATTAACAATAACAATTAATTTTTAATATAACATGCCATAATAAAATTCATATTTTATTAAAAATATAGATGCCAATGATTTCTCTATACGCAATGCATACATTATTCAAAATAATTATTCTCAATTATACATATGGAAACACATATATAAATATTAACAATAATAAATATTATTTAATGAAATGAGCATAATTAAATTCATGTTTATTAAAAACATATGGATGCTTATAATATTTATCTACATGTAATGTATACATATAATAATAACTCACAGTTGTGCGCTCCTTTAAAATAACTCGATTGACCTGGTCTTGTAAGCATCAGTCTTGGCATAACTATAGAAAAATAAATAATAATAATAATAATAATACTAATAGAATTAAATTCTTAATTTTATACATTTAGAATTTCTAAAAGACAACTCAATCTTGGACACAATTCGTCTAAAATTCAAAACTTAAGATCGACCCAATGTCATGTTTTACGAGAATTCTATCGAAAATTCGGCAAAGTTTTCTCTTTAAAACAGACATCTCTCTATTAAAAGTAAAGCCGATCCTGCACACAAACACACTTCAAATATTCACAAATGCTTAACTTCTCAGGTAGGGCCCCTGAACTACATAAATTGCCCAACTGAGAATCAATATACATAAAAATCAATAATATAATAATAAATATTAAAAATCACTAAAATCCGTAAAAATCAATAAAATACCACAATTCAACTTATTTAAATAATAAAGACATGAAAGATATTTATTTTCAACATAATTAATAAAATTTCAATAATTAAATAATATTAATAAAAATCCATTTTTTTCAAATATTCAAAATTCATTTTTTTCAAATATTCGAAATTAAGTAGCATAAATTACAATTAATTATTTAAATTGCTCAAATATATAATAAAAATAGCTAAAAATCCGTTTAATCATAAAAATAATAAATAAAATTATTATTTGAATATATTTCCAGAAATTATTATTAATTAGCTAAAAATAGTAAATAATTCATAAAAATTATTTTAATACTATTTATTACTCAAAAATTATACAAAACATAATAATTAACAATAATCTCAATTAAAATACAAAATTTACCAATTTATACTAATTTTTCCAAAAATCTAACTTTTACATAAGCATTCCAAAATTCATAATAAAAATTTGGAATACAATTTCAATAAACTTTTTTCACAAAATATGCTTGAAATAATTAATAGAATTTATTAAAAATATAATTTTTTCGAGCTCGAAACAGTATATGAACAGTAACCCCCATCGGAAAATTCAAAATTTTTTAGAAAAATAAATAAAAAATCACATTTAGCTTCCTCAAAACCTCTACAACAATTAATCTCAAAGAAAAAATAGCTAATAAAATCAAATAAAAGCTTAAACTAACAAAAACTCAAAATACTAAAAATAGAAATATATAAAAACGAGATAGTTATCGGAGTTGAAACTCAAAACGGTTTCAAGATTTGAGAAGGCCGGATGACGAGTTTTCAAAAGAGATCAACCTCACACTTTGAGGTGGTGGTTGGCAGTGGTGGCATTGGATGGGTGTCGGTTGAGTGGGAAAGAAAGAAAAAGAAAAGAAAGAAAGAAGAAGGGAAAGAAGAAGAGGTTGGGAAGGGGGGCCATCTACCAGACGATTTGACCAAAGTTTAATATTTTTTTTTTATTTTAATAAAGGAGAAAATGATAAAATAATATTTTAACTTTTTTTAAAGTACAAACAGTACGTATATAATAATATATTTTAAATAAAATATCTCTGACTAAGTACATATACACAAATAATAATATCATAAAATAATTAAATAATAATCAATACTAATAAATCTCACAATTTAATTTAATAAATAATTAACAAAAATAACAATTAAAACTAAATTATTCTCACCCACAAAAAATATATATACACAATATTAAAATACACCACACTAATAATTCACAATAATAAAAATAATAATATTAAAATAATATTCAACACAAAATCTTCAAATTTAATTTTACAAAATAATCATAATATAACAATTTAATAAAATATTTATTAACACTGTATATCTGAGAAATTAATTTAATAATTTAAAAAATATTGGGTTATAACATTAAGTTTATAGGTTATTACTTGTGAATGATTAATTAATTATTGTAATATCCCGTGTTTTTAAAATATATTTTTACACTGTACCGGGATATGCAGTGTCAATAATTTTGTATATATATTATGATATTTTATTGAGTTGATATGTATTTAAAATCTATTTTAATTACTGTGTATTATTTTCAGTGTTTTACGTAAAATTTTCCCGGGACTTGCATTTTCGGAGAAATTTTCACGTAAATATTTTAATATTAATTATTTTAAATATATTTTCGGACTTGCATGAACTCATACGTATTTTTAAATATTAAATAAAGCCAACGTGTGTGTATATTTATTTAATTAGGGTTTAATACATAAAACCCTAATATTGTATTATTTATTTATTTATTATTATTTAATTATTTTATTTATTATTTTACTAAAATTTATTTATTTTTATTATTATTTTATTTTATTTTTCTTTTCTTTTTTTTCTTTTTTTCTTTTTTTTTTCTTTTTTTTTTCCTTTTTTTTCTTTTTCTTTTTCTTTCCTTTTTCTTTCTTTTTCTTTTTCTTCTTCTCCTTCTTCCTTCTCCCGCGCCCGACGACCACCACCCATTCCCTCCCGCTGCAACTCCGGCCACCTATCGTCGGTGTGCCTCCCGGCTTGCCACCGCCGTTCCCAGCCGTCCTCCGCCGCCTCCAGCTCCTTTCCCCGGCGCCGGCAACTCCATTCTTCCTCTTTTGGCCGAAAATCAACCCTTCGCCATTTCTCCCCTCCTCCGGCCACCGTTTTCGACACCGCTGGTCTCTTTCTTCTCCTTGAGCTCCGATGAGTGTGATTCTAGCTTTGGTTTGAGCTAAAATGGTCTAGATTTGCTTAGGTTTCGATTTTGTCAATTTCGGCCTATTAGGGTTTTTGATTTTTTTGAGCTTCGAATTGGATGATTCATGGAAACTCCCTTCACAAATGTTGTTCCTAGTAGCTCAATGTACATGTATGAATTTTTGTAGAATTTTTGGAGATTTTTTGGATTTTTGGGTATTTTTGGGTATTTTTGAATATTTTAATATTATTTTCTAATTTTCGGAAATTAATTATTTAAATTATGAAATTGGAGTTTATGGTTAAATTAGGTGTTGAAATGAATTATAGGAATTTATTTGGAATTTTTATGAATTTCTAAGTATTTATTTTGAATTATTGTAGTTTATGTGATTTTGAGAAATTAGGGTTAAATGTGTTTTTATTTGAATTTAATTGGTTAATTGAGTTTAATTATTGATATTATTGATAAATATGTTGAGAAAATTAATTTTGGATAATTGTATGATTTTTGGTGAATTTTTGAAGTAATTTAAGTATATTTTATATATATAGGGGTATTTTGGTAATTTTACCATAAATTGTCTAAAAATGTAATTTAATTGGTTTTATTAGTTATTTAAGGTATAAAATGATTTCTACAAAAAATTTAGTATTTTTAACTAATTAAAACTATTTTTTGTAAATTATTTTCAATTATATATATAATATACGGTTTTTCTAATAAAATGAGTTTTAATCGGTTTTTATAGTGTTTCAAGGTTAATTATGTAATTTTTTACCTATGAGATGTATTACTATGTTGTGAGGATATTTTTGGTATATCTGGAATATGTTCTGTGTTTGTGGACCCCGATCGGTGGACTGTAGTTTGGAGTCCGACCGTGGGATTTTGATTGTGTTGAGCCTATTTTTCGAAGTGTATTTCTTTGCAGGGTCGGCTCTACTCTTTTGAGTAGAGAGATGTCCGTTTTACAGGGGAGGTTCTGTCGGATTTTCGGTAGGATTCTCGTAAAACGTGATATCCAATCGAACCCTAATTTCCGATTCTGTGTTTAATACTCTAGATTGAATTCTAGGATTTCTGTTAGGTTTATTCTGATGTCGATTATTTATTGCTTGTTTAGTTGCGCCGAGACCGAGGGCTAGTGGACCAGGCCCGTCGGACCTGTCTCGTGGAGCGTATTAGGTGAGTTACTATTTTATATATATATGCTTAGGATGCATGATTTAGAAATGCATGTTTTATGTTGATTAAATATGCATAAATAATTTGATTATTTCTTAAGTTTACATTAAGTATATTTTTGGTAATGTTTTGTTAATAAAATATATTTAAAATGTTTTTAAATATATTTTTAGTTTAATTTATGATTTGACTGGATTTATTTGACGTATATATACTCGAAATATACCTGGTTTACTTTTGGTGTATTTCTGGTATATATATATGGGTTATATTGTTATTTCATTTACATTCATGCATCATTTATTTTTGTGAATGAATGTTTTACATTATTAATGATGAAGGATATCAATAGAACGTGCTACCTAGTGGGCAGCACTAGGACCGAGTACGTACCGGTACGCCTATAGTATTTAGGCTATAATACTAACTTAATTTTGGATATTGATTTGATATGATTATTGATATGTGAGATGTGGTTTGGAGGTGTGATTGCTGGAGCTCGGTTGACCAAGTGTCTCGGGGGCCAATCACACTGGCAGTCAGACTGCTGGAGCTTGGTTGACTTAGTGTCTCAGGGCCAGTCTACTGTCCAAATGGATTAAAGTGGATATATTTGGAATAAGTGAGCCTATATGGCTAGTGTGTTGTTTAACACTATTTCTGAGGTTGCGATATTCTAGGGTTCTATGTGATCCTTCATAAACTGGGATTTTTCAATAAAATATATAAAAAATGATTTTTCTACATCTGTATGAATTTGCCTGTATATATACATATTACATATATACCGTTGACTGTATGCATTATCATTTAGTGTGTATGTATATATATTATAGTAATTCACTCAGTGAGGTCTGACTCCCCTCCGTTGACTATTTTTCAGGAGAGTCAACATCCTCAGACCTCAGTAGCAGGTCGATTACGCCGGATTTCTTCCGCCCCGGCTTCTTTGTGTAAATTATATACTTGAGTCTTATTTATTTTATCTAGACACTGCAGTAGTTGTGAATTAAAGTGTTGGATTTCATGTATTTTATTTTAAAGAGATGTATTATGTTGAAACTGGATTTGTATTAAAGGAATTTTATATATGTGATGAGAATTTGATTTAAATCCAGTTGATGTGGATAATATTATGATATTATGATTTTTATTTTTCGCTGCATATTATATTGTTACTGTTATTATGGCATGATTTATTTTATTTTAGGCTTGCTACGGGTTCCGGATTCGAAAGAATTCCGTTCCCTAGAGCCGGTCATGGCCCCTGTTTTTGGGTCGTGACAAAGTTGGTATCAAAGCGGAGTTCTGTGTCAGGGCTAGTTATGTGAGTTGTGGCCTTAGTTTCAGAGTTGTGTTTTCTGTTGGGGACTACTGCAGTGTATTAGGTTCGAGTATGTCTTGATGAGTATTCCTTGCTGTAGTTTCAGCGTTATTCCTCCGTTGTCTGTTTTGTTTGAATCTTTCCGTTTGTCTTTTCAGAATGAGGAGGCGAGCACGTGTCGCTCCACCGGTCATTGAGGCCAAGGATGATGAGTCTTTTCAGGATGAGGTTTTACCTCCTGAGCAGCCAGTTAGACATAGAGGTCGTGGCAGAGGTAGACCTCGAGGAGCGGCAGGTCGCCGTAGGCAGAGAGAGTTACAGGACGAGGAGCCTGTTGAGCCTGAGTTTGATGTTCCTATTCCTTCAGTTGTTCAGCCTGTTCAGCCTGCCTATCAGCAGGGTATGTCTGACCCTGAGGCAGCTTTTGTCTATGCCCGAGTTGGCAGGATTGCTTTTGATGGTACTTCTGATCCTTTAGATTTTCTACATGCGATTGAGACTAGGACTCAGACTGCTCATACCGAGTACCAACGGATCATGATTATTGAGTTGTCTGTCGAGGGACCAGTCTTGGATTGGGTTCATTCAGATGATCCAGCCCTATTATGATGACGATGACATGGGCTCAGTTCCGAGAGCGTTTATGAGGAGATTTTGTCCAGAGCCTCTTCGTTTGAGTTATCATCTCCGTCTGACTAGTATTTCTCATGGAGATCGATCTGTAGAGGAGTATACCCGAGAGTTTCTTTGGTTGGGTAGATATGCTGAGGATCTGATGCGAGATCAGTATTTCGTGATTACTACATACGTTACTGGTTTGGTTCAGCTTTTGCTGGTATGCCTACAGCAGGTCTTACTCTCGAGTCCGTGATTGAGCTAGCTAAGGAGATTGAGCTGAGATTAGTTAGGCAGGGAGCGATGCCTGATTATTACCAGTTGGGAGTTCAGTCGAGTGATCGCAGGCTACTCCATATTCGAGTTTTCATGTTGGATCGAGTAGTCAGCAGCGAGGTTCAACTCAGCAGAGTCAGAGACAGCAGCAGCGAGTGCATCGGAGCAGTAGACATGGCCGTGGAGGTCAGCGTAGATCATTCAGATTTGGGTCAGGTGCTTCAAGCAGTAACAGTGGTCGTAGTTCTGGATCAGCGACCAGCGTTTGTCAGACTTGTGGTAGAGTCCATCAGGGACCGTGTTATCTGACACCACTGACATGTTTCAGATGCGGCGCAGACAGGACATTTTGCCAGATCGTGTCCTTATTCTGGGTATCTGCAGCAGCAGATTCCGTGATTCCCACAGCAGTCGATTGCTAGTGCAGCACCCGTGCCATTTCAGTTACCACCAGCCCAGCATCAGTGTTCCACTTAGTTTGTTCCACAGTAAAGTCGTGGTAGAGGTACTAGAGGAGGTGCCAGAGGTGTTGGCCAGGCTTCTACCAGTCAGCAGGGAGGTCGAGGTCAGGCCAGAGTCTTCCATCTGACTCAGTAGGATGCTCAGGCATCTAATGCAGTCGTGGCTGGTATTGTTTCTGTTTATTACCTGGATGCTTGGGTTTTGTTGATCCGGGTGCCACGCATTCATTTGTTTCTCCCATTTTTGCTTCTAAATCTTGTTGGCAAGCTTCGAGGATGGCTTTTCCTTTATCTGTTGCCACTCCTCTGAGCGATTCCTTGGACGCCGATATTGTTCTTTCTGGTTGTCCAGTTCTCGTGGGAGATAGAGAATTACCCGCTGATTTGATTTTGTTGGATGTGATGGAGTTTGATGTTATTTTGGGAATGATTGGTTATCTCAGCACTATGCCGTGGTAGATTGCAGGAATAAGGAGGTGACTTTTAGAATTCCTGGTGAAGAAGATTTTAAGTTTGTTGGTGATAGGAGTTCAGCACCTCAGAATCTTATTTCTGCTATTTTAGCTAGGAAGTTGTTGAGGAAAGGTTGTCAGGGGTTTTTGGCATTGGTTTAGGGATACGTCAGTAGAGAAGTTATCACTCACAGATGTTCCTGTTGCTTGTGAGTTTCCTGATGTTTTTCCCGAGGAGTTGCCAGGTTTACCACCTCACAGAGAGATTGAGTTCTGTATAGATGTGGTTTCAGGTACTACTCCTATATCTATGCCACCCTATCGTATGGCTCCTGCAGAGTTGAGAGAGTTAAAGGAGCAGTTGCAAGAGTTGTTGGATAAAGGTTTTTATCAGACCTAGTGTTTCTCCTTGGGGTGCACCAGTCTTGTTTGTGAAGAAGAAGGATGGTACCCTGAGACTGTGCATTGACTACAGAGAGCTGAATAAGGTGACGGTGAAGAACAAGTATCCTCTCTCGAGGATAGATGACTTGTTTGATCAGCTACAGGGTGCACAGTTTCTTTTCTAAGGTTGACTTGAGGTCGGGTTATCATCAGTTACGTAACAGTGAGGCCGATATTCCTAAGACAGCGTTTCGCACTAGATATGGCCATTATGAGTTTCTGGTGATGTCTTTTGGTTTGACTAATGCACCAGCAGCTTTTATGGACCTGATGAATAGGGTATTCAGACCGTATGTGGATCAGTTTGTAGTAGTCTTCATTGATGATATACTAGTATATTCGAGGAGTATGGAAGAGCATGTATATCATTTGAGGATTGTACTACAGACATTGAGAGATCATCAGCTTTATGCTAAATTCTCAAAGTGTGATTTTTGGATGGAAAGTGTTTCTTTTCTTGGACACGTAGTGTCTAAGGAAGGTATTCAGGTTGATCCACAGAAGATTGAGGCAGTATCTGAGTGGCCTAGACCTACTTCGATTATGGAGATTCAGAGTTTTCTGGGTTTAGCCGGGTATTATAGGCGGTTTGTGCAGTATTTTTCCAGGATAGCAGCCCCTATGACTCGCTTGACTCAAAAGAATGTTAGATTCGAGTGGTCAGAAGCTTGTGAGAACAGTTTTCAGTTATTGAAGGAGAAATTGACCACAGCGCCAGTATTAGCTTTGCCTAATAGTGTGGATAAGTTCACAGTTTACTGTGATGCCTCTAGAATTGGTCTTGGTTGTGTGTTGATGCAGGAATGGAAGGGTGATAGCCCTATGCTTCGAGGCAGTTGAAGAAGCATGAGCAGAATTATCTACACATGATCTTGAGATGGTTGTAGTGATCTTTGCTTTGAAGATTTAGAGACATTATCTGTACGGGGTGACTTGTGAGATATTTACTGATTACAAGAGCCTTAAGTACATTTTCCAGAAGAGAGATTTGAATTTGAGGCAGAGGAGATGGTTGGAATTGTTGAAGGACTATGATTGCGAGATTCTTTACCATCTGGGTAAAGCTAATGTGGTAGTAGATGCCTTGAGTAGGAAGTCCTCAGGTAGTCTTGCTCACATCGGTGTTGAGAGGAGATAATTGATCCAGGAGTTGCATCTGTTGGTGGATCAAGGTCTGATGATGAAGATTAGTAGATCAGGTGGACTGTTAGCTCAATTTAAAGTACGATCTGTACTGAGGGATAGGATTAAGCAGCTCAGAGCCGAGATCCTATTCTAGAAGAGCTTGCAGAGAATGTCAGAGCAGGGAAGTTCACTGATTTCACACTCGAAGATGATGGTGTGTTGTGGATCAGTGGTAGATTGTGTGTTCCAGATGTGGATGACTTGAGAGAGGAGATTTTAGAGGAAGCACATTCTACAGCCTACAGCGTTCATCCGGGTGTTACTAAGATGTACCACAGTATCAGAGATTTATACTGGTGGGATGGATTGAAGAAGGATGTCGCCGATTATGTTGCTAAGTGCTTGACGTGTCAGCAAGTGAAAGCCGAACATCAGAAGCCTTCTGGGAAGCTTCAGCCTCTTCCTATTCCCGAGTGGAAGTGGGAAAGGATAACTATGGATTTTGTGGTCGGTTTACCTCGTTCGAAGGATGGATACGACTCCATCTGGGTGATTGTAGACAGGTTGACGAAGTTTGCACATTTCTTGCCTGTGAAAGCCACATATTCAGTTGCTAGATCGGCGAAGTTGTATGTAAAGCATATTGTGTGCCCTTCATGGAGTACCTGTGTCCATTGTGTCAGATAGAGGTTCGGTGTTTACTTCTCATTTTTGGCAGAAGTTACAGGATAGCGATGGGCACTAGGTTGGATTTCAGTACTTGCTTTTCATCCTCAGACAGATGGTCAGTCTGAGAGGACGATCCAGACACTGGAAGATATGTTAAGGATGTGTGTCTTGGATTTGGGAGGTAGCTGGGATGATCATTTGTCGCTTGTTGAGTTTACATATAATAACAGCTATCATAGCAGTATTGGCATGGCACCATACGAGGCGTTGTATGGAAGGAAGTGTAGATCCCCCGTTGAGTTGGGATGAGATTGGTGAGAGAGCTTTGACTGGACCAGAGATGGATTCAGGATGCTGCAGAGAAAGTCACCGTGATCAAGCGCAGATTAGAGATCGCAGTTAGCAGACAGAAGAGTTATGCGGATCCTAGGCGCAGAGATGTGGAGTTTCAGGTTGGAGATTTCATTTTTCTAAAAGTATCTCCGATGAAGGGTGTGATGAGATTTGGCAGGAAGGGTAAGTTAGCACCGAGATACATTGGACCGTTTGAGATTCTGGAGAGAGTTGGCACTGTTGCATATCAGTTGGATTTGCCTCCGAGTATGTCACAAGTGCATCCAGTATTTCATATCTCGATGTTGAGGAAGTATATCTCAGATCCTTCACACGTGTTGCAACCTGACAGTGTGGAAGTGAGTGAAGATTTGACGTTTGTGGAAGAACCTGTGGCGATCGTTGATTTTCAAGTTCGACAGTTGCGATCGAAGCATATTCCGATGGTCAAGGTTCTGTGGCGTAGCGACAGAGTTGAAGAGCATACGTGGGAGACTGAAGCTGAGATGCGAGTTTCTTACCTGTATCTCTTTCCTTCTTGATCTTATCTTTTGGAATTCCGGGGACGAATTCTTGTAAGGGGGGAAGACTGTAATATCCCGTGTTTTTAAAATATATTTTTACACTGTACCGGGATATGCAGTGTCAATAATTTTGTATATATATTATGATATTTTATTGAGTTGATATGTATTTAAAATCTATTTTAATTACTGTGTATTATTTTCAGTGTTTTACGTAAAATTTTCCCGGGACTTGCATTTTCGGGGAAATTTTCACGTAAATATTTTAATATTAATTATTTTAAATATATTTTCGGACTTACATGAACTCATACGTATTTTTAAATATTAAAGAAAGCCTACGTGTGTATATATTTATTTAATTAGGGTTTAATACATAAAACCCTAATATTGTATTATTTATTTATTTATTATTATTTAATTATTTTATTTATTATTTTATTAAAATTTATTATTTTATTATTATTTTATTAATATTTAATTATTTTATTTTATTTTATTTTTCTTTTCTTTTTTTTCTTTTTTTCTTTTTTTTTCTTTTTTTTTTCCTTTTCTTTCTTTTTCTTTTTCTTTTTCTTTCCTTTTTCTTTCTTTTTCTTTTTCTTCTTCTCCTTCTTCCTTCTCCCGCGCCCGACGACCACCACCCATTCCCTCCCGCTGCAACTCCGGCCACCTATCGTCGGTGTGCCCTCCCGGCTTGCCACTACCATTCCCAGCCGTCCTCCGCCGCCTCCAGCTCCTTTCCTCGGCGCCGGCAGCTCCATTCTTCCTCTTTTGGTCGAAAATCAACCCTTCGTCGTTTCTCCCTCCTCCGGCCACCGTTTTCGACACCGTCAGTCTCTTTCTTCTCCTTGAGCTCTAGTGAGTGTGATTCTAGCTTTTTTTTGAGCTAAAATGGTCTAGATTTGCTTAGGTTTCGATTTTGTCAATTTCGTCCTATTAGGGTTTTTTATTTTTTTGAGCTTTCGAATTCGATGATTCATGGAAACTACCTTCACAAATGTTTTTCCTAGTAGCTCAATATACATGTATGAATTTTTTTAGAATTTTTGGAGATTTTTTGGATTTTGGGTATTTTTGGATATTTTAATATTATTTTCTAATTTTCGGAAATTAATTATTTAAATTATGAAATTGGAGTTTATGGTTAAATTAGGTGTTGAAATGAATTATAGGAATTTATTTGGAATTTTTATGAATTTCTAAGTATTATTTTGAATTATTGAAGTTTATGTGATTTTGAGAAATTAGGGTTAAATGTGTTTTTATTTGAATTTAATTGGTTAATTGAGTTTAATTATTGATATTATTGATAAATATGTTGAGAAAATTAATTTTGGATAATTGTATGATTTTTGGTGAATTTTTGAAGTAATTTAAGTATATTTATATATATAGGGGTATTTTGGTAATTTTACCCTAAATTGTCTAAAAATGTAATTTAATTGGTTTTATTAGTTATTTAAGGTATAAAAATGATTTCTACAAAAAATTTAGTATTTTTACTAATTAAAACTATTTTTCGTAAATTATTTTCAATTATATATATAATATACGGTTTTTCTAATAAAATGAGTTTTAATCGGTTTTTATAGTGTTTCAAGGTTAATTATGTAATTTTTACCTATGAGATGTATTACTATATTGTGAGGATATTTTTGGTATATCTGGAATATGTTCTGTGTTTGTGGACCCCGGTCGGGGACTGTAGTTTGGAGTCCGACCGTGGGATTTTGATTGTGTTGAGCCTATTTTTCGAAGTGTATTTCTTTGCAGGGTCGGCTCTACTCTTTTGAGTAGAGAGATGTCCGTTTTACAGGGGAGGTTCTGCCGGATTTTCGATAGGATTCTCGTAAAACGTGATATCCAGTCGAACCCTAATTTTCGATTCTGTGTTTAATACTCTAGATTGAATTCTAGGATTTCTGTTAGGTTTATTCTGATGTCGATTATTTATTGCTTGTTTAGTTGTGTCGAGACCGAGGGCAGACCGAGGGCTAGTGGACCAAGCCCGTCGGACCTGTCTCGTGGAGCGCATTAGGTGAGTTACTATTTTATATATATATGCTTAGGATGCATGATTTAGAAATGCATGTTTTATGTTGATTAAATATGCATAAATAATTTGATTATTTCTTAAGTTTACATTAAGTATATTTTTGGTATATAATAAATTATATACATGTTTTGTTAATAAAATATATTTAAAATATTTTTAAATATATTTTTAGTTTAATTTATGATTTGACTGGATTTATTTGACGTATATATACTCGAAATATACCTGGTTTACTTTTGGTGTATTTCTGGTATATATATATGGGTTATATTGTTATTTCATTTACATTCATGCATCATTTATTTTTGTGAATGAATGTTTTACATTATTAATGATGAAGGATATCAATAGAACGTGCTACCTAGTGGGCAACACTAGGACAACTTATTTATAACAAATATATGGGTTAATCATAAAAAATATATTATTTATAACAATTTTAAATTGATGCAATTTATAAATATTTTTTACAATGGAATTTTACGTGACAACTTCATGATAATTTTTTATTGTCACAATTAATTTATTGTGGCAATTTTTTAATATTAGTGATTGTTGGCTATTTTTGATTTTGAGAATTTGCAAGCATCCTAGAGGAGCGAGTACTCAAAATTTGAACTGATTTCTTCAGACGGAAAAAGGATTCTCAAGCGTTGTTACCATAATTTGTTTGGATTTCAGACAAAATGTAAATTAATAATAAGAGAAAACTATTGGAAAATTAAAAGAGAATTTATATTAAATTTTTGAAGTTTAATACAAAGCAAAGGATGAACAAAATAAAAAAAGTATAGTAGGCAAAACTAAAGAAAATAACAGTAGCTGCTAATGATTTTTTATTATTTGATGATGATTGTAGATTGCTGTCGATGCCTTGATTGGTTCCCTCTTTCTCCATTTACACTGCTATAATTTTATTTCTCCAAATAATTGCCATTTGCTCAAAGGTCGTCCGTTTTAAAGACAATAAATTCACGTAACTTAACGTCAATGACGTTCTTCATCCTCAAGCTTCCAGTGAACAGTCATTTTTCTAGAATTTTCTTTTATTTTCTCAATCTCCAAGTTTGCAAATTTGGGCTTTTTATTTTTAAAAATAACGGGCTCACAATTTTTAGCTCAAAATTTGATTTGGATACAAACAATGCTCCTCACATGTTATTAGCTTGGGCTAAATCCAATGCTAATAAACATGTAAGCAAGCCCATCCCCATATATTTAGGCACAAAATCAGAATTTTGCAACCATACTTTTACCTTCTTCATCAAATTTCCTTCATTTTTATGCCTAGACTCAAGGTAAAATTTGGTGAATTAGATGAATACTATTGGAGAGTAATTACTCCACGTGAAGCCAAATGATTTGAAGAAAAGAGGAAACGTGAAAATGCACATCGAGATAAACTAGACAATTTGTGGGAAAGATTTTGTAATATCCCGTGTTTTTAAAATATTTTTACACTGTACCGGGATATGCAGTGTTAATAAATTTTGAATAGATATATGATATTTTTACGAGTTGATATGTATTTAAAACCTATTTTAATTACTGTGTCTTATTTATAGTGCTTTACGTAAAATTTTCCCGGAACTTGCATTTTCGGGGAAATTTTCACGTAAATAATTTATTATTAATTATTTTAAATACATTTTCGGACTTGCATGAACTCATACGTATTTTTAAATTACTAAACACCGTGTATGTGTGCGATATTTATTTAATTAGGGTTTAATATATTACCCTAATATTTTATCATTTTATTATTAATTGTTTATTTAAATTAATATAATAATATGTGGTGTGTATTTTTCCCACATATTTTATTTATACACTATATTTTAATATATATATATTATTTTATTATTTTTTTCTTTTGCTTTTTCTTTTTCTTTTCTTTCTTTTTCTTTTTCTTCTTCTTCTTCTTCTTCTTCCTTCTCCCGCGCCCGACCACCCCTCACCACCAACCGCCGTCTGCCATCCCGACCACCTACCGTCGGTGTGCCTCCCGGCTTGCCACCGCTGTTCCCAGCCGTCCCCCGCCGCCAGCAGCCTCCTTCTCCGGCGCCGGCAGCTCCTTTTTCTTCCTTTGGCCGAAACTTCTTCTTCTCGCCGTCGACGCCGATTCCGGCCACCATTTTTGACACCGCCGGTCTCTTTCTTCTCCTTGAGCTCCGGTGAGTGTGATTCTAGCTTTGGTTTGAGTTTAAATGGTCTAGAGTTGATTAGGTTTCGAATTTTCCAATTTGGTCACATTAGGGTTTTTGATTTTTTTAAGCTTTTAATTGATCGATTCATGAAAAATCCGTTCACAAATGTTGATCCTAGTAGCTTAATCTACATGTGTGAATTTTTGTGGAATTTTTGGAGATTTTTTGGATTTTTGGGTATTTTTGAATATTTTATTATTATTTTATAATTTTCGGAAATTAATTATATAAATTATGAAATTGTGTTTTATGGTTAAATTAGGTGTTGAAATGAATTATAGGAATTTATTTGGAATTTTTATGAATTTCTATGTATTTATTTTGAATTATTGAAGTTTATGTAATTTGAGAAATTAGGGTTAATTATGTTTTTATTTTAAATTAATTGGTTAATTGAGTTTAATTATTGATATTATTGATAAATATGTTGAGAAAATTAATTTTGGATAATTGTATAATTTTTGGTGAATTTTTGAAGTAATTTTAGTATATTTATATATAGGGGTATTTTGGTAATTTTACCCTAAATTGTCTAAAAATGTAATTTAATTGGTTTTAATAGTTATTTAAGGTATAAAAATGATTTCTATAAATTATTTGGTATTTTTAACTAATTAAAACTATTTTTCGTGAATTATTTTCAATTATATATATAATATACGATATTTCTAATAAAATGAGTTTTTATTGGTTTTTACAGTGTTTTAAGGTTAATTATGTAATTTCTACGTATAAAATGAATTTCTATGTTATAAGGATATTTTTGGTATTTTCATAATTGTTCTGTGTTTGTGAACCCCGGTCGGTAGATTGTAGTCTGAAGTCCGACCGAGGGGTTGTGGTTGAGTGTTGAGCTTGATTTTTTCGAAGTGTATTTCTTTGCAGGGTCGGTTGTACTCTTTTGAGTAGAGAGATGTCCGTTTTACAGGGGAGGTTCTGTCGGATTTTTGGTAGAATTCTCGTAAAACGTGATATCCGATCGAACCCTAATTTCGATTCTGTGTTTAATACTCTAGATCAAATTCTAGGATTTCTGTTAGGTTTATTCTAATGTCTGTCGTTATTGTTTGTTTAGTTGCGCCGAGACCGAGGGTTAGTGGACCAAGCCCGTCAGACCCGTCTCGTGGAGCGCATTAGGTGAGTTACTATACTATATATATATGCTTAGGATGCATGATTTAGAAATATATATTTTATTTCGATTAAAATGCATAAATAATTTGATTTGTATTTAATTATATTTTTGGTTTATTTTTGGTATATATTAAATTATATGCATGTTTTGTAAATAAAATATATTTAAAATGTTTTTAAATATATTTCTAGCTTCAGTTATAATTTGATTGAATTCATTTGACATATATATACTCGAAATATACCTGGTTTACTTTTGGTATATTTCCGGTATATATATGGTTTATATTGTTATTTCAATTAAATTCATGCATCATTTATTTGTGAATGAATGTTTTATATTATTAATGAAGGATATCAATAGAACGTGCTACCTAGTGGGCAGCACTAAGACTGAGTACGTACCGGTACGCCTATAGTATTTAGGCTATATTACTAACCATTTATGGATATTGATTGATTGTGATTATTGATATGTGTGAGATGTGATTTGGGTGTGATTGCTGGAGCTCGGTTGACCAAGTGTCTCGGGGCTAATCACACTGGCAGTCAGACTGCTGGAGCTCGATTGACTTAGTGTCTCGGGGCCAGTCTACTGTCCAAATGGATTAAGTGGATATATTTGGATTAAGTGAGCATGTATGGCTAGAGTGTTGTCTAACACTGTTTGAGGTTGCGGAATTCTAGGGTTCTATGTGATCCTTCATAAACTGTGATTTTCAATAAAATATATAAAAATGATTTTACTGCATCTGTGTGAATTTGCCTGTATATATACATATTAGATATGTATTATTGACTGTATGCATTGTCATTTAGTATGCATGTATATATATTATAGTAATTCACTCAGTGAGGTCTGACTCCCCTCTGTTGACTATTTTTCAGGAGAATCAACATCTTCAGACCTCAGTAGCAGGTCGATACGCCGAATTTCTTCCACCCCGGCTTCTTTGTGTAAATTACTTACTTGAGTCTTATTTTTATAATCTAGACACTGCAGTAGTTGTGAATTAAATTGTGGGATTTCATGTATTTTATTTAAAGAGATGTATTATATTGAAACTGGATTTGTATTAAAAGATTTATATATATGAGATGAGATTTGATTTAAATCCAGTTGGTGAAATTGTTATTATGATATTTATGATTTTTATTTCCGCTGCATTATATATTATTGTTTATACTATTGCATGTTTATTTTATTTTTAGGCTTGCTACGGGTTCCGAATTCGAAAGAATTCCCGTTCCCTAGCGCCGGTCATGGCCCCTGTTTTGGGTCGTGACAGATTTAGATGGGCTAAAAAATATAACGGTCAAGAGCCTTCATCTTCTTTTAAAGAACAATCTTCTAAACTTTCAAATCAAAATTCCAATCACCAAGATCAAAATTAAAATTTCTCATTTAATGATAATTTAATCTCACCCAACAACTATCATCCTTTAATATCTCCAATTATATCTTAAGAATTAAATTTGGAAGAATCAAATCCCCGAGTAAAATCTTCCTAAAATTTATTTTCCAAAAAACCTAGTGTCCCAAAAGCTTCAAATTCAAAATCCCCCTCTTTAATTTCTTCCTTTATTCAAGAAAACAAATCCATAAAACTTAAAAATTCTCAATCTCCAAAAAAATTTCCTTCATTTTCTTATTTTTTCCCTTTTTCTCCTCTCCCTATTTCCCTTTCTTTTCTTTTTGTTCTCCATCGGAAAGTTCTAGCAGTCCCAATGTCATCAGTTAACAAAGGTTCATCGTCGCCACCTCGTCGATTGTGACACAACGCACATTCGACGGCACTGTTGCCCTTTGCACTCCATCGACCTAGAATAATAGCGGGCTACTTCCGATCCCAAGCAGCACACTCCATTAGGTCCTCCCCTGTCACGACCCAAAACAGGGGCTATGACCGGCGCTAGGGAACGGGAATTCTTTCGAATCCGGAACCCGTAGCAAGCCTAAAATAAAATAAATCATGCAATAATAACAATAACAATATAATATGCAGCGGAAATAAAAATCATAATATCGTAATATCATCCATAATAACTGGATTAATTCAAAACTCATCTCATCACATAAATGTATAATATTTATACAAATCCAGTTTCAACATAGAACATCTCTTTAAAATAAAGTACATGAAATCCAACACTTCAATTCACAACTACTGCAGTGTCTAGATAAAAATAAATAAGGCTCAAGTAGACAATTTACATAAAGAAGCCGGGGCGGAAGAAATCCGGCGTATCGACCTGCTACTGAGGTCTGAGGAAGTTGACTCTCTTGAAAAATAGTCAACGGAGGGGAGTCAGACCTCACTGAGTGAATTACTATAATATATATACATACACACTAAATGATAATGCATACAATCAACAGTATATATAATATGTATATATATAGAGGCAATTACACACAGATGCGATAAAATCATTTTTATATATTTATCTGAAAATCATCTTTATGAAGGATTACATAGAACCCTAGAATATCGTAACCTCAGAAAATAGTGTTAAACAACACTCTGGCCATACAGGCTCACTTATTCCAATATATCCACTTATCCATTTGGACAGTAGACTGGCCCCGAGACACTAAGTCAACCGAGCTCCAGCAGTCTAACTGCCAGTGTGATTGGCCCGAGACACTTGGTCAATCGAGCTCCAGCAATCACACCCAAACCACATCTCACATATCAATAATCATAATCAAATCAATATCCACTAATAATTTAATAATATAGCCTAAATACTATAGGCATACCGGTACGTACTCGGTCCTAGTGCTGCCCACTAGGTAGCACGTTCTATTGATATCCTTCATTATTAAATATAAAACATTCATTCACAATTAAATGATGCATGAATATAAATGAAATAACAATATAAACCATATATATACCGAAAATATACCAAAAGTAAACCAGGTATATTTCGAGTATATATACGTCAAATAAATTCAATCAAATTATAAATTAAGCTGGAAATATATTTAAAAACATTTTAAATATATTTTATTTACAAAACATGCATACAATTTAATATATACCAAAAATAAACCAAAAATATACTTAATGTAAACTTAAGAAATAATCAAATTATTTATGCATATTTAATCAACATAAAACATGCATTTCTAAATCATGCATCCTAAGCATATATATATAATATAGTAACTCACCTAATGCGCTCCACGAGACAGGTCCGACGGGCCTGGTCCACTAGCCCTCGGTCTCGGCGCAACTAAACAAGAAATAAATAACCGATATCAGAGTAACCCTAATAGAAATCCTAGAATTCAATCTAGAGTATTAAAATATGAAAACAGAATTAGGGTTCGACTGGACATCACGTTTTACGAGTATTCTACCGAAATTCGGCAGAACCTCCCCTGTAAAACGGATATCTCTCTACTCAAAAAGAGTAGAGCTGACCCTGCAAAGAAACACACTTCGAAATACAAGCTCAACACAATCAAAATCCCACGGTCGGACTCCAAACTACAGTCCACCGACCGGGATCCACAAACACAGAACATATTCCAGATATACCAAAAATATCCTTAAATCACAGAAATACATTTCATAAGTAGAAATTACATAATTGACCTTGAAACACTATAAAACCAATTAAAACTCATTTTATTAGAAAAACCGTATATTATATATATAATTGAAAATAATTCACGAAAAATAGTTTTAATTAGTTAAAAATACCAAATATTTTGTAGAAATCATTTTTATAACTTAAATAAATATTAAAACCAATTAAATTACATTTTTAGACAATTTAGGGTAAAATTACCAAAATACCCATATATATATAAATATACTTAAATTACTTCAAAAATTCACCAAAAATCATATAATTACCCAAAATTAATTTTCTCAACATATTTATCAATAATATCAATAATTAAACCCAATTAACCAATTAAATTCAAATAAAAACACATTTAACCTAATTTTCTCAAAATCACATAAACTTTAATAATTCAAAATAAATACTTAGAAATTCATAAAAATTCCAAATAAATTCCTATAATTCATTTCAACACCTAATTCAACCATAAACTCAAATTTCATAATTTAAATAATTAATTCCGAAAATTAGAAAATATATTAAAATATTCAAAAATACCCAAAAATCCAAAAAATCTCCAAAAATTCTACAAAAATTCATACATGTAGATTAAGCTACTAGGAACAACATTTGTGAAGGAATTTTCCATGAATCATCCAATTCAAAGCTCAAAAAAATCAAAAACCCTAATAGGCCGAAATTGACAAATCGAAAACTAAGCAATTCTAGACCATTTTAGCTCAAACCAAAGCTAGAATCACACTCACCGGAGCTCAAGGAGAAGAAAGAGACCGGCTGGTGTCAAAAACGGTGGCCGGAATCGGCGTGATCGATGGTGGATCGATTTTCGGCTTCTCCGGCCAAAATCGATCTCCCGACGCCGGAAACGGCCTCCTCAGGTGGCGAAACTGGTCGGGGAAGACGGTGGCACACCGGACGGCACACCCACGGTGAAGGAACGGCGTGACAGACGCCCGGACGGCAAGGGAAGGATCGGGAGGAAGAAGGAGATGTCGGGGGCAAAAGTGTAATTTTCCAAATTCTTTGATTTTTGACAAATATATGTATATATATATACTTTATACTATATATTAAAATAATATTAAATTACACACATCAAATATACACCACACACATAAAAATATTAATATTTTAATAATTTATACTAAATAAAATTAATTAAATAACAATAAAACAATTAAATACTTAATAAAATATTAGGGTAATAATAAACCCTAATTAAATAATTATACACACACAGACTTTATTTAATAATTTAAAAATATGTATGAGTTCATGCAAGTCCGTAGAATACATTTAAAATAATTAATAATACATTGTTTACGTGAAAATTTCCCCGGAAATGAAAGTCTCGGGAAAATTTTACGTAAAACACTGAAAATAATACACAATAATTAAAATAGGTCTAAAATACATATTAACTCGTAAAAATATCATATAAAATATAGAAATCATTGACACTGCATATCCCGGTACAGTGTAAAAATATTTTAAAAACACGGGATATTACAGTCTCCCCCCTTACAAGAATTCGTCCCCGAATTCCGGAAACAAGATCAAGAAGGAAAGAGATACGGGTAAGAAGCTCGCATCTCAGCTTCAGTCTCCCACGTATGCTCCTCAACTCTGTCGCTACGCCATAGAACTTTGACCATCGGAATCTGCTTCGATCGCAACTGTCGAACTTGAAAATCAACGATCACCACAGGTTCTTCCACAAACGTCAAATCTTCATTCACTTCTACACTGTCGGGCTGCAACACGTGTGAAGGGTCTGAGATATACTTCCTCAACATCGAGATATGAAATACTGGATGCACCTGTGACATACTCGGAGGCAAATCCAATCGATATGCAACAGTGCCAACTCTCTTCAGAATCTCAAACGGTCCAATGTATCTCGATGCTAACTTACCCTTCCGGCCAAATCTCATCACACCCTTCATCGGAGATACTTTCAGAAAAACGAAATCTCCAACCTGAAACTCCACATCTCTGCGTCTAGGATCCGCATAACTCTTCTGTCTGCTAACTGCGGTCTCTAATCTGCGCTTGATCACGGTGACTTTCTCTGCAGCATCCTGAACCATCTCTGGTCCAGTCAAAGCTCTCTCACCAATCTCATCCCAACTCAACGGGGATCTACACTTCCTTCCATACAACGCCTCATATGGTGCCATGCCAATACTGCTATGGTAGCTGTTATTATATGCAAACTCAACAAGCGGCAAATGATCATCCCAGCTACCTCTTAAATCCAAGACACACATTCTCAACATATCTTCCAGTGTCTGGATCGTCCTCTCAGACTGACCATCTGTCTGAGGATGAAAAGCAGTACTGAAATCCAACCTAGTGCCCATCGCTTCCTGCAACTTCTGCCAAAAACGAGAAGTAAACACCGAACCTCTATCTGACACAATGGACACAGGTACTCCATGAAGGCACACAATATGGTTCACATACAACTTCGCCAATCTAGCAACTGAATATGTGGCTTTCACAGGCAAGAAATGTGCAGACTTCGTCAACCTGTCTACAATCACCCAGATGGAATTGTATCCATCCTTCGAACGAGGTAAACTGACCACAAAATCCATAGCTATCCTTTCCCACTTCCACTCAGGAATAGGAAGAGGCTGAAGCTTCCCAGAAGGCTTCTGATGTTCGGCTTTCACTTGCTGACACGTCAAGCACTTAGCAACATAATCAGCAACATCCTTCCTCAATCCATCCCACCAGTATAGATCTCTGATACTGTGGTACATCTTAGTAACACCTGGATGTACGTTGTAAGCTGTAGAATGTGCTTCCTCTAGGATCTCTTCTCTCAAATCATCCACATCTGGAACACACAATCTACCACTGATCCACAACACACCATCATCATCGAGTGTGAAATCAGTGAACTTCCCTGCTCTGACATTCTCTGCAAGCTCTTCCAGAATAGGATCTCGGCTTTGAGCTGCTTTAATCCTATCCCTCGGTACAGATCGTACTTTAAACTGAGCTAACAGTCCACCTGATCTACTGATCTTCATCATCAGACCTTGATCCACTAACAAATGCAACTCTTGGATCAATGGTCTCCTCTCAGCACCGATGTGAGCAAGACTACCTGAGGACTTCCTACTCAAGGCATCTGCTACAACATTAGCTTTACCCGGATGGTAAAGAATCTCGCAATCATAATCCTTCAACAATTCCAACCATCTCCTCTGCCTCAAATTCAAATCTCGCTGCTGAAAAATGTACTTAAGGCTCTTGTGATCAGTAAATATCTCACAAGTCACCCCGTACAAATAATGTCTCCAAATCTTCAAAGCAAAGATCACTGCAGCCATCTCAAGATCATGTGTAGGATAGTTCTGCTCATGCTTCTTCAACTGCCTCGAAGCATAGGCTATCACCCTTCCATTCTGCATCAACACATAACCAAGACCAATTCTAGAGGCATCACAGTAAACTGTGAACTTATCCACACTATTAGGCAAAGCTAGTACTGGCGCTGTGGTCAACTTCTCCTTCAATAACTGAAAACTATTCTCACAAGCTTCTGACCACTCGAATCTAACATTCTTCTGAGTCAAGCGAGTCATAGGGGCTGCTATCCTGGAAAAATCCTGCACAAACCGCCTATAATACCCGGCTAAACCCAGAAAACTCCGAATCTCCGTAACAGAAGTAGGTCTAGGCCACTCAGATACTGCCTCAACCTTCTGTGGATCAACCTGAATACCTTCTTTAGACACTACGTGTCCAAGAAAAGAAACACTCTCCATCCAGAAATCACACTTCGAGAATTTAGCATAAAGCTGATGATCTCTCAGTGTCTGTAGTACAATCCTTAAATGATATACATGCTCTTCTATACTCCTCGAATATACCAGTATATCATCAATGAAGACTACTACAAACTGATCCACATACGGTCTGAATACTCTGTTCATCAGGTCCATAAAAGCTGTTGGTGCATTAGTCAAACCAAAAGACATCACCAGAAACTCATAATGGCCATATCGAGTGCGGAACGCTGTCTTAGGAATATCAGCTTCACTGATCCGCAGCTGATGATAACCTGACCTCAAGTCGACCTTAGAAAAGAATTGTGCACCCTGGAGCTGATCAAACAAATCATCTATCCTCGGGAGAGGATACTTATTCTTCACTGTCACCTTATTCAACTCTCTGTAGTCAATGCACAGTCTCAGGGTACCATCCTTCTTCTTCACAAACAAGACTGGTGCACCCCAAGGGGAAACACTAGGTCTAATGAAACCCTTATCCAACAACTCTTGCAACTGCTCCTTCAACTCTCTCAACTCTGCAGGAGCCATACGATAGGGTGGCATAGATATAGGAGTAGTACCTGGAACCACATCTATACAGAATTCAATCTCTCTATGAGGTGGTAAACCTGACAACTCCTCGGGAAAAACATCAGGAAACTCACAAGCAACAGGAACATCTGTGAGTGACAACTTCTCCACTGACGTATCCCTAACCAATGCCAAAAACCCCTGACAACCTTTCCTCAACAACTTCCTAGCTGAAATAGCAGAAATAAGATTCTGAGGTGCTGAACTCCTATCACCAACAAACTTAAAATCTTCTTCACTAGGAATTCTGAAAGTCACCTCCTTATTCCTGCAATCTACCACGGCAAAGTGCTGAGATAACCAATCCATTCCCAGAATAACATCAAACTCCATCACATCCAACAAAATCAAATCAGCGGGTAATTCTCTATCTCCCACGAGAACTGGACAACCAGAAAGAACAATATCGGTGTCCAAGGAATCGCTCAGAGGAGTGGCAACAGACAAAGGAAAAGCCATCCTCAAAGCTTGCCAACAAGATTTAGAAGCAAAAATAGGAGAAACAAACGAATGCGTGGCACCCGGATCAAACAAAACCCAAGCATCCAGGTAACAAACAGAAACAATACCTGCCACGACTGCATTAGATGCCTGAGCATCCTACTGAGTCATATGAAAAACTCTGGCCTAACCTCGACCTCCCTGCTGACTGGTAGAAGCCTGGCCAACACCTCTGGCACCTCCTCTAGTACCTCTACCACGACTCTGCTGTGGAATAAACTGAGTGGAACTCTGATGTTGGGCTGGTGGTAACTGAAATGGCACAGGTGCTGCACTAGCAATCGACTGCTGTGGGAATCGCGAAATCTGCTGCTGCTGATACCCGGAATAAGGACACGATCTGGCAAAATATCCTGTCTGCCCGCATCTGAAACATGTCAGTGGTGTCAGATAACACGGTCCCTGATGGACTCTACCACAAGTCTGACAAACACTGGCCGCTGATCCAGAACTACGACCACTGCTACTGCTTGAAGCACCTGACCCAAATCTGAACGATCTACGCTGACCTCCACGGCCATGTCTACTGCTCCGATGCACTCGCTGCTGCTGTCTCTGACTCTGCTGAGTCGAACCTCGCTGCTGACTACTCGAACCAACATGAAAACTCGAATATGGAGTAGCCTGCAATCCACTCGACTGAACTCCCAACTGGTAATAATCAGGCATCGCTCCCTGCCTAACTAGTCTCAGCTCGATCTCCTTAGCTAGCTCAATCACGGACTCCAGAGTAAGACCTGCTGTAGGCATACCAGCAAAAGCTGAACCCAAACCAGTAATGTACGTAGTAACAGCGAAATACTGATCTCGCATCAGATCCTCAGCATATCTACCCAGACGAAGAAACTCTCGGGTATACTCCTCTACAGATCGATCTCCACGAGAAATACTAGTCAAACGGAGACGATAGCTCAAACGAAGAGGCTCTGGACAAAATCTCCTCATGAATCGCTCTCGAAACTGAGCCCATGTCATCGTCATCATATAAGGCTGGATCATCTGAATGAACCAATCTAGAGCTGGTCCCTCGACAGACAACTCGACGATCATGATCCTCTGGTACTCGGTATGAGCAGTCCGAGTCCTAGTCTCAATCGCATGCAGAAAGTCTAAAGGATCAGAAGTACCATCAAAAGCAATCCTGCCAACTCGGGCATAGAACAAAGCTGCCTCAGGGTCAGACATACCCTGCTGATAGGCAGGCTGAACAGGCTGAACAACTGGAGGAACAGGAACATCAAACTCAGGCTCAACAGGCTCCTCGTCCTGTAACTCTCTCTGCCTACGGCGACCTGCCGCTCCTCGAGGTCTACCTCTGCCACGACCTCTACGTCTAACTGGCTACTCAGGAGGTAAAACCTCGTCCTGAAAAGACTCATCATCCTCGGCCTCAACGACCGGTGGAGCGACACGCGCTCGCCTCCTCATACTGAAAAGACAAACGGAAAGATTCAAACAAAACAGACAACGGAAGAATAACGCTGAAAACTACAGCAAGGAATACTTATCAAGACATGCTTGAACCTAATACACTGCAGTAGTTCAACAGAAAACATAACTTTAAAACTAGGGCCACAACTCACATAACTAAGCCCTGACACAGAACTCCGCTCTGATACCAACTTTGTCACGACCCAAAACAGGGGCCATGACCGACGCTAGGGAACGAGAATTCTTTCGAATCCGGAACCTGTAGCAAGCCTAAAAATAAAATAAATCATGCCATAACAATAACCATATAATATATATGCAGCGGAAAATAAAAATCATAATATCATAATATCATCCATATCAACTGGATTAATTCAAAACTCATCTCATCACATAAATGTATAATCTTTAATACAAATCCAGTTTCAATATAATACATCTCTTTAAAATAAAGTACATGAAATCCAATACTTTAATTCACAACTACTGCAGTGTCTAGATAAAATAAATAAGACTCAAGTAGACAGTTTACATAAAGAAGCCGGGGCGGAAGAAATCCGGCGTATCGACCTGCTACTGAGGTCTGAGGAAGTTGACTCTCCTGAAAAATAGTCAACGGAGGGGAGTTAGACCTCACTGAGTGAATTACTATAATATATATACATACACACTAAGCGATAATGCATACAGTCAACAGTATATATATAATATGTATATATACAGGCAAATTCATACAGATGCAGAAAAATCATTTTTTATGTATTTTACTAAAAAATCCCAATTTATGAAGGATCACATAGAACCCTAGAATATCGCAACCTCAGAAAATAGTGTTAAACAACACTCTAGCCACACAGGCTCACTTATTCCAAATATATCCACTTAATCCATTTAGACAGTAGACTGGCCCCGAGACACTAAGTTAACCGAGCTCCAGCAGTCTGACTGCCAGTGTGATTGGCCCCGAGACACTTGGTCAACCGAGCTCCAGCAATCACACCCAAACCACATCTCACACATATCAATAATCATAATCAAATCAATATCCACAAATAAGTTAGTAATATAGCCTAAAGCTATAGGCGTACCGGTACGTACTCGGTCCTAGTGCTGCCCACTAGGTAGCACGTTCTATTGATATCCTTCATTCTTAAATATAAAACATTCATTCACAAAAATAAATGATGCATGAATATAAATGAAATAACAATATAAACCATATATATACCGGAAATATACCAAACATAAACCAGGTATATTTCGAGTATATATATATCAAATAAATCCAATCAAAATCATAAATTAAACTAAAAATATATTTAAAACATTTTAAATATATTTTATTAATAAAACATATATATAATTTATTATATACCAAAAATAAACCAAAAATATACTTAATATAAACTTAAGAAATAATCAAATTATTTATGCATATTTAATCAACATAAAACATGCATTTCTAAATCATGCATCCTAAGCATATATATATAATATAGTAACTCACCTAATGCGTTCCACGAGACAGGTCCGACGGGCCTGGTCCACTAGCCCTCGGTCTCGGCGCAACTAAACAAGAAATAAATAACCAATATCAGAGTAACCCTAATAGAAATCCTAGAATTCAATCTAGAGTATTAAAATACGGAAACAGAATTAGGGTTCGATTGGACATCACGTTTTACGAGAATTCTACCGAAAATTCGGCAGAACCTCCCCTGTAAAACGGACATCTCTCTACTCAAAAGAGTAGAGCCGACCCTGCAAAGAAAATACACTTCAAAAATAAACACCACATCTCATTCACAACCCCTCGGTCGGACTCCAGACTACAGTCTACCGACCGGGGTTCACAAACACAGAATAATTCCGAGAATACCAAAAATATCCTTAAATCACAGAAATACATTTTATAGATAAAAATTACATAATTGACCTTGAAACACTATAAAAACCGATTAAAACTCATTTTATTAGAAAAATCGTATATTATATATATAATTGAAAATAATTCACGAAAAATAGTTTTAATTAGTTAAAAATACCAAATATTTTGTAGAAATCATTTTTATACCTTAAATAAATATTAAAACCAATTAAATTACATTTTTAGACAATTTAGGGTAAAATTACCAAAATACCCCTATATATATAAATATACTTAAATTACTTCAAAAATTCACCAAAAATCATACAATTATCCAAAATTAATTTTCTCAACATATTTATCAATAATATTAATAATTAAACCCAATTATCCAATTAATTTCAATTAAAAACACATTTAACCTAATTTTCTCAAATTCACATAAACTCAAATAATTAAAAATAAATACTTAGAAATTCATAAAAATTCCAAATAAATTCTTATAATTCATTTCAACACCTAATTTAACCATAAAATCCAATTTCATAATTTAAATAATTAATTTCCGAAAATTAGAAAATAATATTAAAATATTCAAAAATACCCAAAAATCCAAACAACCTCCAAAAATTCTACAAAAATTCATACATGTAGATTAAGCTACTAGGAATAATATTTGTGAAGGAAGTTTCCATGAATCATCCAATTCGAAGCTAAAAAAAATCGAAAACCCTAATGTGACCGAATTGAGTTTTAGCTCAAACCTCAAAATCCACTTGATTTCAGGCCAAAAGGAGCTTAGAATTGGAATCACCGGAGCTCAAGGAGTTGATGAAGACCGACGGTGCACGAAATGGTGGCCGGAATCGTCATCGACGGCAAAAAGCTCAACTTGCTGCCATGGCGGATTCCGGGCGTTCCAGCGGGCTTCCGGCGGCCTGGTCACGTCGGAGAGGAAGAGGAAGGAAGGGGAAGGAGGTTGGCGGTAGTTGGTAGCGGCGAGGGGCGGTCCGGCGTACTGGAATGGGAGGTGCAGTGATGGTTGTCGATCGGGAGAGAAGAAGGAGAGGGAGGGGGCAAATGTGTAATTTGGCAATTCTTTTGATTTTTGATGTATATATGTATATATATATACTTTATACTATATATTAAAATAATATTAAATTACACACATCAAATATACACCACACACATAAAAATATTAATATTTTAATAATTTATACTAAATAAAATTAATTAAATAACAATAAAACAATTAAATACTTAATAAAATATTAGGGAAATAATAAACCCTAATTAAATAAATATACACACAGGCTTTATTTAATAATTTAAAAATACGCATGAGTTCATGCAAGTCCGTAAATACATTTAAAATAATTAATAATACATTATTTACGTGAAAATTTCCCCGAAAATGCAAGTCTCGGGAAAATTTTACGTAAAACACTGAAAATAATAGACAGTAATTAAAATAGGTTTAAAATACATAACAACTCATAAAAATATCGTAATATATATACAAAAATTATTGACACTGTATATCCCGGTACAGTGTAAAAAAAAATATTTTTAAAACACGGGATATTACAGTCTTCCCCCCTTACAGGAATTCGTCCCCGAATTCAAAAAGATAAGATCAAGAAGGAAAGAGATACGGGTAAGAAGCTCGCATCTCAGCTTCAGTCTCCCACGTATGCTCTTCAACTCTGTCGCTACGCCATAGAACTTTGACCATTGGAATCTGCTTCGATCGCAACTGTCGAACTTGAAAATCAACGATCGCCACAGGTTCTTCCACAAATGTCAAATCTTCACTCACTTCCACACTGTCAGGCTACAACACGTGTGAAGGATCTGAGATATACTTCCTCAACATCGAGATATGAAATATTGGATGCACCTGTGACATACTCGGAGGCAAATCCAACCGATATGCCACAGTGCCAACTCTCTCCAGAATCTCAAACGGTCCAATGTATCTCGGTGCTAACTTACCCTTCCTGCCAAATCTCATCACACCCTTCATTGGAGATACTTTCAGAAAAATGAAATCTCCAACCTGAAACTCCACATCTCTGCGCCTAGGATCCGCATAACTCTTCTGTCTGCTAACTGCAGTCTCTAATCTGCGCTTGATCACGGTGACTTTCTCTGCAGCATCTTGAACCATCTCTGGTCCAGTCAAAACTCTCTCACCAATCTCATCCCAACTCAACGGGGATCTACACTTCCTTCCATACAACGCCTCATACGGTGCCATACCAATACTGCTATGGTAGCTGTTATTATATTCAAACTCAACAAGCGACAAATGATCATCCCAGCTACCTCCCAAATCCAAGACACACATCCTCAACATATCTTCCAGTGTCTGGATCGTCCTCTCAGACTGACCATCTGTCTGAGGATGAAAAGCAGTACTGAAATCCAACCTAGTGCCCATCGCTTCCTACAACTTCTGCCAAAAACGAGAAGTAAACACCGAACCTCTATCTGACACAATGGACACAGGTACTCCATGAAGGCACACAATATGGTTCACATACAACTTCGCCAATCTAGCTACTGAATATGTGGCTTTCACAGGCAAGAAATGTGCAGACTTCGTCAACCTGTCTACGATCACCCAGATGGAATCGTATCCATCCTTCGAACGAGGTAAACCGACCACAAAATCCATAGCTATCCTTTCCCACTTCCACTCGGGAATAGGAAGAGGCTGAAGCTTCCCAGAAGGCTTCTGATGTTCGGCTTTCACTTGCTGACACGTCAAGCACTTAGCAACATAATCAGCGACATCCTTCTTCAATCCATCCCACCAGTATAGATCTCTGATACTGTGATACATCTTAGTAACACCTGGATGTACGCTGTAAGCTGTAGAATGTGCTTCCTCTAAAATCTCCTCTCTCAAGTCATCCACATCTGGAACACACAATCTACCACTGATCCACAACACACCATCAACATCGAGTGTGAAATCAGTGAACTTCCCTGCTCTAACATTCTCTGCAAGCTCTTCTAGAATAGGATCTCGACTCTGAGCTGCTTTAATCCTATCCCTTAGTACAGATCGTACTTTAAACTGAGCTAACAGTCCACCTGATCTACTGATCTTCATCATCAGACCTTGATCCACCATCAGATGCAATTCCTGGATCAATGGTCTCCTCTCAATACCGATGTGAGCAAGACTACCTGAAGACTTCCTACTCAAGGCATCTGCTACAACATTAGCTTTACCCGGATGGTAAAGAATCTCACAATCATAATCTTTCAACAATTCCAACCATCTTCTCTGCCTCAAATTCAAATCTCGCTGCTGGAAAATGTACTTAAGGCTCTTGTGATCAGTAAATATCTCACAAGTCACCCCGTACAAATAATGTCTCTAAATCTTTAAAGCAAAGATCACTGCAGCCATCTCAAGATCATGTGTAGGATAGTTCTGCTCATGCTTCTTCAACTGCCTCGAAGCATAGGCTATCACCCTTCCATTCTGCATCAACACACAACCAAGACCAATTCTAGAGGCATTATAGTAAACTGTGAACTTATCCACACTATTAGGCAAAGCTAATACTGGCGCTGTGGTCAACTTCTCGTTCAACAACTGAAAACTATTCTCACAAGCTTCTGACCACTCGAATCTAACGTTCTTTTGAGTCAAGCGAGTCATAGGGGCTGCTATCCTGGAAAAATCCTGCACAAACCGCCTATAATACCCGGCTAAACCCAGAAAACTTCGAATCTCCATAACAGAAGTAGGTCTAGGCCATTCAGATACTGCCTCAACCTTCTGTGGATCAACCTGAATACCTTCTTTAGACACTACGTGTCCAAGAAAAGAAACACTCTCCATCCAGAAATCACACTTCGAGAATTTAGCATAAAGCTGATGATCTCTTAGTGTCTGTAGTACCATCCTCAAGTGATATACATGCTCTTCCATACTCCTCGAATATACTAGTATATCATCAATGAAGACTACTACAAACTGATCCACATACGGTCTGAATACTCTATTCATCAGGTCCATAAAAGCTGCTGGTGCATTAGTCAAACCAAAAGACATCACCAGAAACTCATAATGACTATATCGAGTGTGAAAAGCTGTCTTAGGAATATCGGATTCACTGATCCGCAGCTGATGATAACCCGACCTCAAGTCAACCTTAGAAAAGAATTGTGCACCCTGTAGCTGATCAAATAAGTCATCTATCCTCGGGAGAGGATACTTGTTCTTCACTGTCACCTTATTCAACTCTCTGTAGTCAATGCACAGTCTCAGGGTACCATCCTTCTTCTTCACAAACAGGACTGGTGCACCCCAAGGAGAAACACTAGGTCTAATAAAACCTTTATCCAACAACTCTTGCAACTGCTCCTTCAACTCTCTCAACTCTGCAGGAGCCATTCGATAGGGTGGCATAGATATAGGAGTAGTACCTGGTACCACATCTATACAGAACTCAATCTCTCTATGAGGTGGTAAACCTGGCAACTCCTCGGGAAAAACATCAGGAAACTCACAAGCAATAGGAACATCTATGAGTGACAACTTCTCCACTGACGTATCCCTGACCAATGCCAAAAACCCCTGACAACCTTTCCTCAACAACTTCCTAGCTGCAATAGCAGAAATAAGATTCTGAGGTGCTGAACTCCTATCACCCACAAACTTAAACTCTACTTCACCAGGAATTCTAAAAGTCACCTCCTTATTCCTGCAATCTACCACGACGAAGTGCTGAGACAACCAATCCATTCCCAGAATAACATCAAACTCCATCACATCCAACAAAATCAAATCAGCAGGTAATTCTCTATCTCCCACGAGAACTGGACAACTAGAGAGAACAATATCGGCGTCCAAAGAATCGCTCAGAGGAGTGGCAACAGGCAAAGGAAAAGCCATCCTCGAAGCTTGCCAACAAGATTTAGAAGTAAAAATAGGAGAAACAAACGAATGCGTGGCACCCGGATCAAACAAAACCCATGCATCCAGGTAACAAACAGAAACAATACCTGCCACGACTGCATTAGATGCCTGAGCATCCTACTGAGTCAGATGGAAGACTCTGGCCTGACCTCGACCTCCCTGCTGACTGGTAGAAGCCTGGCCAACGCCTCTGGCACCTCCTCTAGTACCTCTACCACGACTCTGCTGTGGAACAAACTGAGTGGAACTCTGATGCTGGGCTGGTGGTAACTGAAATGGCACGGGTGCTGCACTAGCAATCGACTGCTGTGGAAATCGCGGAATCTACTGCTGCTGATACCCGGAATAAGGACACGATCTGGCAAAATGTCCTGTCTGCCCGCATCTGAAACATGTCAGTGGTGTCAGATAACACGGTCCCTGATGGACTCTACCACAAGTTTGGCAAACGCTGGCAGCTGATCCAGAACTACGACCACTGCTACTGCTCGAAGCACCTGACCCAAATCTAAACGATCTACGCTGACCTCCACGACCATGTCTACTGCTCCGATGCACTCGCTGCTGCTGTCTCTGACTCTGCTGAGTCGAACCTCGCTGCTGACTACTCGAACCAACATGAAAACTCGAATATAGAGTAGCCTGCGATCCACTCGACTGAACTCCTAGCTGGTAATAATCAGGCATCGCTCCCTGCCTAACTAGTCTCAGCTCGATCTCCTTAGCTAGCTCAATCACGGACTTCAGAGTAAGACCTGCTATAGGCATACCAGCAAAAGCTGAACCCAAACCAGTAATGTACGTAGTAACAACGAAATACTGATCTCGCATCAGATCCTCAGCATATCTACCCAGACGAAGAAACTCTCGGGTATACTCCTCTACAGATCGATCTCCACGAGAAATACTAGTCAAACGGAGACGATAGCTCAAACGAAGAGGCTCTGGACAAAATCTCCTCATGAATCGCTCTCGAAACTGAGCCCATGTCATCGTCATCATATAAGGCTGGATCATCTGAATGAACCAATCTAGAGTTGGTCCCTCGATAGACAACTCGACGATCATGATCCTCTGGTACTCGGTATGAGCAGTCCGAGTCCTAGTCTCAATCGCATGCAGAAAGTCTAAAGGATTAGAAGTACCATCAAAAGCAATCCTGCCAACTCGGGCATAGAACAAAGCTGCCTCAGGGTCAGACATACCCTGCTGATAGGCAGGCTGAACAGGCTGAACAACTGGAGGAACAGGAACATCAAACTCAGGCTCAACAGGCTCCTCGTCCTGTAACTCTCTCTGCCTACGGCGACCTGCCGCTCCTCGAGGTCTACCTCTGCCACGACCTCTACGTCTAACTGGCTGCTCAGGAGGTAAAACCTCATCCTGAAAAGACTCATCATCCTCAGCCTCAACGATCGATGGAGCGACACGCGCTCGCCTCCTCATATTGAAAAGACAAACGGAAAGATTCAAACAAAACAGACAACGGAAGAATAACGCTGAAAACTACAGCAAGGAATACTTATCAAGACATGCTTGAACCTAATACACTGCAGTAGTTCAACAGAAAACATAAATTTAAAACTAGGGCCACAACTCACATAACTAAGCCCTGACACAGAACTCCGCTCTGATACCAACTTTGTCACAACCCAAAATAGGGGCCATGACCGGCGCTAGGGAACGGGAATTCTTTCGAATCCGGAACCCGTAGCAAGCCTAAAAATAAAATAAATCATGCCATAACAATAACCATATAATATATATGCAGCGGAAAATAAAAATCATAATATCATAATATCATCCATATCAACTGGATTAATTCAAAACTCATCTCATCACATAAATGTATAATCTTTAATACAAATCCAGTTTCAATATAATACATCTCTTTAAAATAAAGTACATGAAATCCAATACTTTAATTCACAACTACTGCAGTGTCTAGATAAAATAAATAAGACTCAAGTAGACAGTTTACATAAAGAAGCCGGGGCGGAAGAAATCCAGCTTATCGACCTGCTACTGAGGTCTGAGGAAGTTGACTCTCCTGAAAAATAGTCAACGGAGGGGAGTCAGACCTCACTGAGTAAATTACTATAATATATATACATACACACTAAGCGATAATGCATACAGTCAACAGTATATATATAATATGTATATATACAGGCAAATTCATACAGATGCAGAAAAATCATTTTTTATGTATTTTACTGAAAAATCCCAATTTATGAAGGATCACATAGAACCCTAGAATATCGCAACCTCAGAAAATAGTGTTAAACAACACTCTAGCCACACAGGCTCACTTATTCCAAATATATCCACTTAATCCATTTAGACAGTAGACTGGCCCCGAGACACTAAGTCAACCGAGCTCCAGCAGTCTGACTGCCAGTGTGATTGGCCCCGAGACACTTGGTCAACCGAGCTCCAGCAATCACACCCAAACCACATCTCACACATATCAATAATCATAATCAAATCAATATCCACAAATAAGTTAGTAATATAGCCTAAAGCTATAGGCGTACCGGTACGTACTCGGTCCTAGTACTGCCCACTAGGTAGCACGTTCTATTGATATCCTTCATTCTTAAATATAAAACATTCATTCACAAAAATAAATGATGCATGAATATAAATGAAATAACAATATAAACCATATATATACCGGAAATATACCAAACATAAACTAGGTATATTTCGAGTATATATATATCAAATAAATCTAATCAAAATCATAAATTAAACTAAAAATATATTTAAAACATTTTAAATATATTTTATTAATAAAACATATATATAATTTATTATATACCAAAAATAAACCAAAAATATACTTAATATAAACTTAAGAAATAATCAAATTATTTATGCATATTTAATCAACATAAAACATGCATTTCTAAATCATGCATCCTAAGCATATATATATAATATAGTAACTCACCTAATGCGCTCCACGAGACAGGTCCGACGGGCCTGGTCCACTAGCCCTTGGTCTCGGCGCAACTAAACAAGAAATAAATAACCAATATCAGAGTAACCCTAATAGAAATCCTAGAATTCAATCTAGAGTATTAAAATACGGAAACAGAATTAGGGTTCGATTGGACATCACGTTTTACGAGAATTCTACCGAAAATCCGACAGAACCTCCCCTGTAAAACGGACATCTCTCTACTCAAAAGAGTAGAGCCGACCCTGCAAAGAAAATACACTTCGAAAATAAACACCACATCTCATTCACAACCCCTTGGTCGGACTCCAGACTACAGTCTACCGACCGGGGTTCACAAACACAGAATAATTTCGAGAATACCAAAAATATCCTTAAATCACAGAAATACATTTTATAGATAAAAATTACATAATTGACCTTGAAACACTATAAAAACCGATTAAAACTCATTTTATTAGAAAAACCGTATATTATATATATAATTGAAAATAATTCACGAAAAATAGTTTTAATTAGTTAAAAATACCAAATATTTTGTAGAAATCATTTTTATACCTTAAATAAATATTAAAACCAATTAAATTACATTTTTAGACAATTTAGGGTAAAATTACCAAAATACCCCTATATATATAAATATACTTAAATTACTTCAAAAATTCACCAAAAATCATACAATTATCCAAAATTAATTTTCTCAACATATTTATCAATAATATTAATAATTAAACCCAATTATCCAATTAATTTCAATTAAAAACACATTTAACCTAATTTTCTCAAATTCACATAAACTCAAATAATTAAAAATAAATACTTAGAAATTCATAAAAATTCCAAATAAATTCTTATAATTCATTTCAACACCTAATTTAACCATAAACTCCAATTTCATAATTTAAATAATTAATTTCCGAAAATTAGAAAATAATATTAAAATATTCAAAAATACCCAAAAATCCAAACAACCTCCAAAAATTCTACAAAAATTCATACATGTAGATTAAGCTACTAGGAACAATATTTGTGAAGGAAGTTTCCATGAATCATCCAATTCGAAGCTAAAAAAAATCAAAAACCCTAATGTGACCGAATTGAGTTTTAGCTCAAACCTCAAAATCCACTTGATTTCAGGCCAAAAGGAGCTTAGAATTGGAATCACCGGAGCTCAAGGAGTTGATGAAGACCGACGGTGCAGGAAATGGTGGCTGGAATCGTCGTCGACGGCAAAAAGCTCAACTTGCTGCCATGGCGGATTCCGGGCGTTCCAGCGGGCTTCCGGCGGCCTGGTCACGTCGGAGAGGAAGAGGAAGGAAGGGGAAGGAGGTTGGCGGCAGTTGGTGGCGGCGAGGGGCGGTCCGGCGTACTGGAATGGGAGGCACAGTGATGGTTGTCGATCGGGAGAGAAGAAGGAGAGGGAGGGGGCAAATGTGTAATTTGGCAATTCTTTTGATTTTTGATGTATATATGTATATATATATACTTTATACTATATATTAAAATAATATTAAATTACACACATCAAATATACACCACACACATAAAAATATTAATATTTTAATAATTTATACTAAATAAAATTAATTAAATAACAATAAAACAATTAAATACTTAATAAAATATTAGGGAAATAATAAACCCTAATTAAATAAATATACACACAGGCTTTATTTAATAATTTAAAAATACGCATGAGTTCATGCAAGTCCGTAAATACATTTAAAATAATTAATAATACATTGTTTACGTGAAAATTTCCCCGAAAATGCAAGTCTCGGGAAAATTTTACGTAAAACACTGAAAATAATAGACAGTAATTAAAATAGGTTTAAAATACATAACAACTCATAAAAATATCGTAATATATATACAAAAATTATTGACACTGTATATCCCGGTACAGTGTAAAAAAAAATATTTTAAAAACACGGGATATTACATCATCAAAGGGCATTCTCTATATGCTCCCATGCTTTTGGCACTATTGACACCATTTAGTATATATGATGCAATCTTTTAGGATTTATGGCAAAAAAATACCCATGTCTCCTGATTAACCATCTTATCTTTCTCCTAGCTTGGTGAGCACCATAAACACCTTCATGCACCTACTTTAAAATCTTCATGGTTTAGGGAAATGAAGGGAACCTTAAAAGCAAACCATCAAGAGTTTTTATGAAAAGCTCATTTTCAATAAAGACATAGTTCAAAGTCTGAGCTTTGACTCTAAATGGAACTTTCTTGGTAGGATTTTCTAAGTAGGCTTTAATTTTAGTATGCCAATCCTTTACTAAATTCAAGTCACTGTTACATAACTTAAATTGTAAACCCCTTTCATGGATGGATGAGTGAGATATCTTCTACACAAAAATCAACATATGAGTTAATTCTTATGACATTCTTAACCTAAATGCAACCTGAGATAATTTATTAGCTTCCTAATCAGACTCTTTAGGTACATGTGTAAAAGTTATATTTTCAAAAGAATCAATAAGTTTAATAACAATAATAAAATAAGGTGCTAAGGACATGCTTATGCATTTATATTCTCCTATCAATTGCTTAATTACAAGCTGAGAATCTCCAACTATTAATACCTCTTTGACTCTAAGATCTTGGAGAATTTCAAGGCCTATAATCAAAGCCTCATACTCAGCTTGATTATTGGTGCACTAAAAGTCTAACGTAAAGCTTAAAGCCATTTTTGTCCCAGATGGTGATGTAATTACTACACCAGCCCCAACTAATTTATATGTAGATGATCCGTTAAACTTTAATAACTAAAGCTAAATATAAACTCCATACACTGGAAGATCTCCTTCCACAATAGTTCCCTGGGTGGGGTGGTTAGCCAAAAAATCCACTAGAGCTTGACCTTTCATTGACTTTTAAGGATGGTAAACCAGTGAAAATTCAAATAAACTCAGCAACCATTTTCCAATTTTGCCTGATAACATTAGTATGTTCAAAATTTACTTCATTAAGTCAGTCTATGAAATTACGTAAACCTTATGTTTCAACAAATAATGCCTTAATTTAGTACAAGCAAAATATAATGCTAGATATAATTTTTCAATAAAAGAGCATTTAATTTTAATAGGAGTAAATATTCTACTCAGATAGTATATAGCCTGCTCATGTCCTATTGTGTTATTCTAAGCTAAAAGACATCCAATATACTCATGTGCGACTGATATATACAATCTTAAAGGCATTCCCTCTTTTAAGAAAACTAAAACATATAGTTTAGGAAAATACTCCTTAATTTTACCAAAAGGAATTTGATGTTTTTCTTCCTATTTAAATTCAGCCTCCTATTTTAATTTTAACAGGTTAACAAATTCTTTAGTTTTTCTTGCAAGGTTAGAAATAAACCTCCTCAAGTAATTGACTTAGGACTTGCCCTAGGAATCTCTGTAATTCTTTTTTAGTTTGAGGCGGCATGGATTTAAGCACTGCTTTTTCTTTGTTCTTATTAATCTCCACTCCTCTTTGATGCATAAGAAATTTTAGAAAATTTTTAGCCTATACACCAAAAGCACACTTAAGAGGATTAAGTTTCAAATGATAAATTCTCATTCTTTCAAAGCTTTTTCTCATATAAGAAATATGATCAGAGGCTTTTTAGGACTTTACCACTATATTATCCATGTAAACCTCCATATGATGACTGATAATGTCATGAAAAATGGCATTCATGGCCCTTTGGTATGTAGCTCCGACATTTTTTAGTCCAAAAGGCATGATTAGCCATTCAAAGGTCCCTATTGCTGTTGGACATTGTAGACACCCAATTTCGGGATAACGTGTTATGGATGTAGCCGTCATGACCCAAACTAGAAGTCATGACCTACGCTAGGGAACATGAATTCTTTCAAATTCGGAACCCGTAGCAAGCCTTAGAAAATAAAATCATATAATAAATAAATAAAAAGTACGACAGAATTAAAATTTTCTTTAGGAACCAATATACAAAGTATATACTCCAAATCCTTACATAAATAAATAAATGTATTCATACAATGCTCGGATATAACTCCCGGAGTATTTAATATCAAAATAAAATAATACTCTTCTAATACATTAATATTACTACTACTGCAGTTTCTAGAATACAATTCAGAGTTCAAATTATACATTTCCATAAAATAGCCGGGACGGAAGAACACTGGCGCGGAACTCTACTACTCAGGTCTAACGATATAGGATCTCCTGAAAAAAAATAATTGAGGGGGGTCAGACCTCACTGAGTGAATTATTATACTATATATACATGCAATCTAAATCACATTCAATTATACATTCATATATATATATATATATATATATATATATATATATATGCACGCATTTCACACAAATGTCAAACTTTGCTTTTATGAATATACTGAATGTAGAAAATATTTATTTTAATTCATGAAGGATCAATGAGAATCCTAATAATCGTAACCTCAATCGACCACATCACTCTAGCCATATGGCTCACTTAATTCCAAATCGAACACTTATTCCAATTTGAACAGTAGACTGGCCCCGAGACACTAAGTCAACCGAGCTCCCGCAGTCTGACTGTCAGTGTGATTGGCCCTGAGACACTTGGTCAACCGAGCTCCAGCAATCACACTATCTATTACCTCACATCAATAGATCATTTATTCCATTATGGACAGTAGACTGGCCCTGAGACACTAAGTCAACCGAGCTCTAACAGTTTGACTGTCAGTGTGATTGGCCCCGCAATCACACACACTATCAATCTTAATAAAATCAATTAAATCAATTATAATCACCACAATTGATTCTCACTCAACCCTGATCTATCGCACCGGTACGTACACGGTCCTAGTGCTGCTCACTAGGTAGCACGTTCTATTGATATCCTTCATTTAAAATCATCTATACATTCGAAAAATAAATAATATAGAATGACATTCATAATAGTAAAATAAACCATATATATATACCAGAAATTTACCTAGTATATTTCGGGTATATATATATGTCAAATTGAAACACGAAATATACTAAAAATAAACCATTAATATAATTTAAAACAACTAAGTGTGTATCAATAATATAATATGCATTTACTTAAAAATATACCTAAATATACAAAAGATATGCCCTAAGTACACAAATCATTTAATAAAACAATTATGCATAAATATTCATTTAAAACATGTATATGTACTAAAACATGCATTTAGGTTTGACATATATTCACAAATATATCAAAATAACCTAATTTTCTAGCATGCATATATCTCAAATAAACCTTATGAATACCACCAATATGTTAGGTTTAAATCAATAATAAAACATGTATTTATTTGGAAATATATCAAAAATATACCAAAAATATACTTAAAAAAACAATTTAAGTGTAAGTCAATAATATGGCATGCAAGTATTTAAGAATAACCTTAAAATATACTGAAAATATACCTAAAGTATACTAATCATTCAATAAAATAATTATGACCAAATATACATTTAAAACATGTATATACACTAAAATGTATTAAACATAAACCTAATTATTTAACGTGCATATATCAAAATAACATGCATAATTATTTAACATGCATATATATAAAAATATAAACCCTAGATATACCAAAAATATTATAATTTAAATCACTTTAAAAACATATAATGAAAATGAAAAATCCTAAGTGATGCATCCTATATGCAATGCATACATATACAGTATAATAACTCACTCGTGTGCGCTCCTCGAGATAGACTCGGTGGCCTGGTCCATTAGGCCTCGGTCTCAGCGTAGCTAGAAAAATAAAATAACAACCATCAGAATAAATTCTAACTCTATGCTTTTAGAATTACTACGAAGAGACTCAATTAAAAATTTAAAACTAGACTCGGACCAGTTGTCATGTTTTACGAGAAATCTACTAAAATTTTGGTAAAGTCTCCTATGTAAAACGGACATCTCTCTACTCAGAAAGTAGAGTTGGTCCTGCAAGAAAACACACTTCGAGTATATACAGTTACACAACCCCTCGGTCGAACTCCCAAACTATAATTCTACCGATCGAGGTTCACAATTCACGAAATAAACACAGAACACATTTAAATCCCAAAAATACCGAAAATACTCTTTATAAATCAAAATATAGAAAATTGGATATTTAAAACACTAAAAATAATTATTTCACCGATAATTACAATAAAACCCTAATTTAATAAAATATCGTTAAAAATCAACAATTCTTGACAAATTCATAAATATTAACCGAAATTTATTTTATAAATCCAAATTACATAATTAGCCCTAAAACACATTAAAAATCATTAAAAACTCATTTATTTATAAAAATAGTATATTATATATAATTTGAAAATAATTTTTGAAAAATAGTATTAATTAGTTAAAAATAGTAAATAATTTATAAAAATCATTTTTATACTTAAAATAATTATTAAGACCAATTTAACTTAATATTTAACTAAAATGACTACCAAATTACCAAAATACCCCTAATATATAAAAATTCACATAATATACTAAAAATACTCAAAATTTCAATAAAAATAATATAAATACTCAAAAATTATTTTATCAACATATTATTCAATAAAATCAACAAATATACTTGATTAACCAATTATTTTTAATAAAATACATATTTAGCCTAAATTTCAAAAAATCAAATAAACTAAAAATAATTATAAAAATTACACAAAAATCACAAAAATTATAAATTAATTACTAAAATCAATATCAACTCATAATAACACCAAATCAACCAATCCTATAATTAAATCAATTAATTTATGAAAATTAGAAAATAATAATAAAATAATAAAAAATTCACAAAAATCAAAATAAATTCCAAAAATTCCAAAAAAAATCATGGGAGTAGCTTAAGCTAGTAGGATTAACATTTGTGAAGGAGTTTTTCATGAATCAACCAAAATAATAAAAAAAAATTAAAAAACAAAAAATAGCTGAATTTGAAAATGAGCTAGAAACCTCACCAAAATGCATTTTTCGGCCAAAAGGACTTGGAATCTTCTTCCTCAAAGCTCCCCGAGTTCAATGCCACCGGAAATGCTTGATTTGGTGGCCGGACGGAGGAGGAATGCTGGAAGATCAACTCTCGGCTTCTCCTGCTACATGAGCTGCTACTAGCGCCGGGAGAGAAGGAGGAGAGTGGTAGAGCAATTGGCAAGAGGCGGAGGTGCAGCTGGATGCCGGTGAGGCACTCCGATGAGCTCGAAACAGCAGTGATAGGCGGGGGCTAGGTGGTTCGGGGGTGGTTTCGGGGAAGAGAAAAATATATATATGGGTGGGTGTTATTTTTTATGTATGTATATAATATATTCATAATACTATAGTATATAATTGCTTAAAACTTAATTTAATAATATAATAATATATAGTTTAAATCTACACCACACACACATATAACACACAATAATATATAGTGCACACACATAAAATAATAACCCTAATCATATGTGTGTATATATACATAATGGCACATAAAATAACAATACAAATAATGTAGTTTAGCAAAAATAATAATAGTAATAATAATGATAAAAATAAACAATATCATTTAAATAACAAAATAATACTCGAATTAAAGTCAATCAATAAGATAACATTAGTACTTAAATAGGATTATTAAAATAATTGTCCAAGTAAATATTATAACGTAAATAAATTCTTAAAATAATAGGCTTTAAAATAATTATTTATGTAGAAAATTTTGATTATACATGAAATAATAAATATTTATCACAAGATAATAGAATATTCACATACAACTTTCAAATTTACTAATACTGCATATTCCATTATTTAATAAAATAATTAATAAAGTAATTTAAAAATCAGGGTTATTACAGCAGCAAAGGACTCTAGTGATGAAAATGTCTTTGATACTTAATTTTTAAAAATTTTAAAGGTTTAAATATAGCTTTTAAAAGAAGGATTTAATGTTTTCAAGGACTAAATAGCAAGGTTTTTTTAGGACCTAATTACAAAATTTAAATTCTTTTAGGGGCCTTTTTATAATTAAAAGTTAAAAAAAATGTCGAAAATCCATAATTCTGACCGGAATTATGTAATTCCAGTTGGAATTACATAATTCCGATTGGAATTACATAATTTTGATCGGAATTACACCAATTTCGATTGAGATTGTATAATTCTGATCAGAATTACACAATCCCGATCGAAATTGAATTCTTCCGTCTCTGTTTTCTATTTTTAATTCAGTTTTAATTGCTTTAAAATTCCTAATTAATTCACTCCTAACTGGTTTAAAATTTCTAAATATAATTTTAAGTCCCTGAAAACATTAAATCCTTCCTTTAAAAGCTGCATTTAAGCCCTTCGAATTTTTAAAGATTAAGTATCGAAGATATTTTCATCATTGGAGTCCTTTGCTGTATCGATAACATGTCATCTCGCAATTGGGTGTCTACAACAGGAACTTTCTATGCTCCACTAGTTGCCAACATCTACTTGGATCTATAGGTGGCGAAACAACAAATCTAGGTTACTTTCTAATGAAGTTTGTGGCAACCATATTCTCTTCTCTCCTAAGTCTAGGTTTGTACCTGTTATTATAATAAACATTTTCAAAGAATTTAGAATTATGAAAAAATTTTGGTCTTTAAATTGGAAACTTTTCTTACCTTTTTAGTAGTTCCAATTTTGAGCAGGTCTCTAATTTTTTCCAAATCTATTCAGTTGCCTCTATATATTGTTATATAATTTTTGGTGGTGTGGTGGCTTTGGCCTGGGTGTCCAATTTCCTCTTCTGTGTTCATATCTCTATTTGGAAGGAATTATTGATTTTATGGGCACATTTGTTGATGGAGGTCTGAAGTATTTCACCCTATATGTTCACTCTATAATCAAACTTTCTAGAGGGTTAGCCAAGAGTACCCCAATTTTTCTCCTTTTCTTTGAGCTTTTTCTTCAGGTCCAGATAAGTTCTAAGATCAACATTAATAGTGTTGACACTAGCTATAGGGGAAATGGATCTTCCTCAATCAGCATTGCATCTTTTTTCTCTAGGAACTTTAATACACCTTTATTGATATGGTCTTGTACCATATTTTTAAACACCCAATAAGCATTAGTAGAATAATTATAAGATTTATGGTACTTACAATAATTTCTCCTTTTTAGCTCCTCAATTGTGGGCATTTTGTGATCAGGTGGTAATTTAATGAATTTTTCCTTTAGAAGAAAATTAAAGATCTTATTAGTTTTTGAAATTTCAAAAGTGCATTAGACTTGAGGACTGGAACCCTATGATTTTTCCAAGCCTCTGGATTTTTCTTTTCTAAGAGTGGGAAAATATAAGATCCTGTGCTTACAAGGTTAGTTACAATAATTTCAGGGTTGGACACTTCTTGAAAGTACGTGCCTATTGAAGCCTTCCTTTTTTTTATTTTCTTCCCTGAGTAGTTCCTCATATTCACTTACTTTAGCATCAAATTCATAAAAATCACGAAATTCCATACCCTAGAACTTCTTCCTTAGTTCAATATCCAAACCCTTCTATGCCATTTTGACATATTCACCTTAAAGCAGTAAAATGTTACACCTATTCCTCATCCTCTTGAACCTTATAATGAACAAGTCAACACTTTCTCCAGCCTTCTGAGTCACCTTGGATAATACAACTATGTAAATTTTTTGTTCGACTTTAAAGAATTAGGTGTGAAATTGCCTTTCCATCTCTTGCCAGGTAAGAATAGAGTTCCTGGGTAACGTTGCATACTAAGTGAATGTGATTCTTATCAAACTACTAGGAAATAATCTTAATTTCAAATTTAAAAATAAATTTTCATAGTCTGCTAACTCCCTGCATTAGATTATGAAATGAGCAATATGCTCAAGTATTAACTGTCCATCTTCCCTAGAGAATAAGGAAAATTTAGGAACTTAATACCCTATAGGATAAGGATTGTCACTATTAACCACGTCCAAGTAAGGTTTATGAAACTTTGGCCATCCAACTTAACACAGATTAGGCCCACACAACTCCTGTACCACATCTCTTATAGCATCCAAATCAAGTCCCACCCTTAGTGGATGGGGAGGTGGCACATATACCTAGGAAAATGCACTTGGGCTTGAGGATTTAGTATGTAACCTTAAGGAAAATTACTCCCCATGATTTTCCCTTCTTATTCATGCATCCCTGGCTATAAAGCTGGGTTAGTCTAGCCAAAAAACTGCTGGTTAGGCCTGTTATTATTCATATAATTACCATTTCGATCGTTAGGGCTGTTAGGATTAATTACTTTAATATTAGGCCCCACCTCATTTCTTCAATATGGAGGAACATATCTTTCATCAATGACCAATCGAGTTCTTTGTGGAACTTTTACAGAATTGTCTGAATCCTTCTGAGCTATGTCTGGGTTGGATACATTGGTATATTATTTAGATGACTATTCATTCATTTTGGAAAATGCTTGCTCAGTATCCTGTAACATTTTTTCAAAACCTTGTTTCATGGAATTCTCAAAGTCTTGCTTCAGGGAATTCTCACCATTTGAGGTATTGCATCCTAAAAGACTTTCTTAAAAACTTAAGTACTTTCAAACATATAAACTCCTTTCAACTTCTGACCTGTTTGGTCAGTTGGCGCCTCATCCTTATTTTGGCCATGAGGCACCTAACTTCCTTCTGAATAATCATCACTTACTTCTTCATGTGTTTTATTGATTGAATCTCCAATGTTAGATACTTATTTTCTACTTCTAAGTAATTTTGTCATCTCATTGAATTGAGTCCCACTGGGCATGCCAAAAGATTGTTCGCAATTTTTGGATTTAAAAATTTACGAGCGTGCTAGAGGAGTGAGTCCTCAAAATTTGAACTAACTTCTTCATACAAAAGATGGGTTCCCAAGCGCCTTTACTATAATTTTCTTGGATTTCACATAAAATGTAAATTAGTAATAAGAGAAAACTATTGGAAAATTGAAAGAGAATTTGTATTAAATTTTTGAACCTTAATATAAAGCAAATGACGAACAAAATAAAAGAAAGCACAATAGGCAAAACTAAAAGAAAAAATAGTAGTTTCTAATGATTTTTTATTAATTAATGATGATTGTATACTGGTGTCGATGCCCTTGATTGGTTCTCTCTCTATCCATTTATACTACTATAATCTATTTCTCCAAATAATTGTCATTTGCTTAAAGGTTATTTGTTTTAAGAGAATAAATTCACATAACTTAACATCAATGACATTCTTTATCCCTAATCTTCCAATGAATAGTCATTTCTCTAAAATTTTCTTAATCACCAAGTTTGTGAATTTAGGCTTTTTATTTTTAAAATAATGGACTTATAATTTTTAGCCCTAAAAATGACTTGGGTACAAACAGTGATAATTTTTATTATCATAATTAAGTGAATTTGTTGTAGTCATTGTTATAAACATCTTCAACCTTCTCAAAATAACACTGTCAATGGGCCTATCAAATACTTCTCCATCCACCTTTAGCCACTGATGCTCTATATATTTCATATAGATACCATGAATGACATTGACGTTAGTTTTGATACATTCTATTTTTTGTTAATTAAGGACTATTGTGTAAATACTAATTGAGATTCAGAATTAAAAAGTTAATTTATGTACTGACCTAGTGCTTGGGCATCAGTAATCCAATTCTTGGGGTCTATAGCTAACATTTTCCTGATAAGGTCCTTAGTAGAAAAAGAAATTTTAGGCCATGGAGCACTTTGCAAGTCAAGCTGACATTTTAAAATTTCTTGAAATAATCCTTTCTCATTCTCTGCAATAAAAACTTATTGTCGAGAAATGAAGCAGCAAACAAAGGACACAAGACAAAAAGTAAGTTAACAAACCTACCCAAAATGGAGGCACCCCACTTATAAGGATGTAAAAAATGATTCCAACACTCCACACATCAATCTCCTTTCCATAATTTCCATTCAACACCTCTGGAGTAAGATAGTATACAGTTCTAACAATATCATTATCCACTATACACATAACTACATGTGAACAAATGATACTTAATAATAATAATATGAGGTATCATTATGTGTAATAATAGTAAGTGTATAGGGTGTTACAACATGCACGACAAAGTTGACTAGAGGTGGGATTGCTATATTTGATATGATGCTTGTGAAGAGTATACTTGACTGTGCAAGAAGATGCGTGACCCAAATGTGCATGCCATACAAGAAGAGTGTAGATGTGAACTTGAATGGATGGATTAAAAGGTGAAAGAAGAATGGAATATAATCCACTGTTATTCCAACCTTTATGCAGCAAAGTTCTCATGTGGAAATCCTGGACTCAAAATAATTAGGAAAAAATTCAATAGAAACTTTGTTAGTTCTTACAAACAAAGAAATTGATAAGAGATTAGTACAAGCATCAAGACCATGAAGAATGTTATTTAATCTAAAAGAATATGAATCTAAAGAAATAAATTTAGAAGAACTAATTCAAGAAATGGGAAGTGTTTTACCATTTGTAAGAGTAACATCCTCAGAACCATGGTAATCAGAATTAATAATCAAGTTTTCCAAATTCAAAGTCAGATGATGCGTGGCTCCTATATCCAATATCCAAGGCTATTTATTTGGTGAGGAAGGAGTGGTGAAGTGACTGGTTGCTTTGGAGGAATGAGGTGGTTGGCTTGACAAGGTACCATTGCTAGGTCGAGGTGTGGCGCATTATTTGGAGTCATGTCCATGGCCATGGCAATTGTGACAAATGATACTAGAGAATCAATTGGTTAAGGCTAGAATATTATTGGAATGATATCCAGAAAATTGATTCCCAAAGGAGGGAGAACTGCGACCTCAACCTTTATTGCGACCTCAACCTTTATTGCGACCACCACGGTCTTGAGTGTGCATATTGCAACCTATGAAATTTGATTAGGAGTAATGAACTATTAGGATATGAATTTCCTTGTTTGAAGATTCAGCATTGAGGCTATATTCTTCACTTAAAAGAAGTCTGAAGAGTTCATCAAAGGTAATGTCATCATGTTAGTTCTCTAAAGACTTGATAAAAGTTCTATACAAAGGTCCTAAACCATTTACAATAACTTGAACCAGATCCTCATATGGAATAAGATGGCGCAATACTGCCAACTAATCAAAAATAGTTTTTGCTTATTGAAGATATTCAGTTATGGACTTATTTTGCTTTTCTAGCTTGTAAAAACAAGATTTAAGGTTACGAACTTAAGCTCATTGGCTCTAATTTCTTCCAAGCATCATGAGCTGACAAAAAGCCAATGATTTATGATACATAGGTTTCCGACATATAACCTATTATCTAGCTTAGCACAAGCTAATCTTGGTGAAACCAATTTTGTTAAGCGAGATTCAATTGATCATTCAGTATCTTTGGAGGAGGTTCAACACCTTCATCGACATGTTTAGCTAGGTCATAGCTATGAAGGATAGGATATAGTTCAGTTTGCCAAAGCAAATAATTGGTGGAATTCAGTTTGATTGGAAGTTGATGTGCAACATTCGGTGGTGTGGGAGCATATGATGAAGAAGAAGCCAAAGATGCAAGTTGAATAGTAATGCGGAGCAACAAGTATTTGAATGAATTTGAATAACAATTGGCAACATATATAATTTATTTTTATTATTTTATTTTTATTTATAATTTAGCATTGTTAGGAATTTAATTTCCTACCTTAGTTAGGATTGTTTTATTTTATTTCCCAAATAAAATTAGGGTTTATGCCACCCTATAAATACATAGTCTTAGGGCTATTTGAGTTAGTTTGGATTAATTTTAATAGAGATTTCTATTTTTCTCCTATTTTCGGGTATTCTTTGAGAATTAATGAATTTTGATGCCTATTATTTTGGGTATTCTTAAACTAAACAAATTAATAGAAGATTATTTTCTAGTCATTCGTGTGCAAATCAACGGATTGCAATAGTTATTCCTTTGTTTTTTATTTTATTTTATTTTTGTTGAACCTTCTGCTGCATCAGTTGATATTAGAGTTGAACTGATCTTTGTTAATCATGGCAAGAAAATTACAGTATGATGATGATGTGTATGAACGTGATTTAGACTCAGTTTGGGAGATTAGCGATGACGAGGAGAAAGAAGAGTATCATGAAAAGAACTTATTTTTTGATACTAATGATGGTGAGGATGCAAATGCATTTATTGGAGAAGAACCAATATTTGATGAAAAAGATGAGGGCGATCTTGAATATATTAATTTCATTGGCATTGATAAAATTCTTTATTCTTATATTCTTTTAATATCTATTTTGAAGAAATTACAAGTTGAAGATGAATTTATGATGTTCTATGCATTTATAAGCAACTTTCTTTCGCAATATTTGTGCAAAATTTGAAGAAGTGAAGGAAATGATGCGGAGCAACAAACTTTAAAATGAGTTTACAAAACAATTGACAATATACATAAATTTTTTTATTGTTATTATTATTATTTGATTTTTATTTATAATTTAGCATTGTTAGGAATTTAATTTTCTACCTTAGTTAAGATTTTTTTAAAATTATTTCCTAAATAAAATTTAGGGTTTGTTACCCTATAAATATGAAAGTTTTAGAACTATTTAAGTTAGCTTTGATTAATTTTAATAGAGATTTATATTTTTCTCTAATTTTCGGTTATTAATTGAGAATCAATGAATTTTGATACCTATTATTATAGGTATTTTTAGATTAAATAGATTAATAAAAAATTATTTTTCAGTTATTTGTGGGCGAATTAAGAGATTACAATAGTTATTCCTTTTATTCCTTTGTTATTTTATTTTATTTTATTTTTATTGAACCTTCCGCTGCATCAAATGGCTGTGTTTAGATTTTCGGAAGTCGACATTGAAAAAGACTGCAATTTTACGCCTGGGCTGTTACGGCTCTAATACCATGTGATATTGATAATTCTGGAGAATATGTATATACAACAAGACAAGAGCTATCATGTTGTTATAAAGATAGCTATGAGTAGTGGTTGATTACAATGGGAAACCGAAGTAGTTACAACAAGAAACATTACAGATGAAAGCCTTATGCCTATCTGATGAGACTGTTGAGCATGAAACAACTGAACACAGAACAGCAACATGCTATCTCATTATTCACTCACAAGATTCATACAAACAAGAGCATTTTCAGACATAAATAGCACTTGGGCCATTTCCTTTTTCTCTTTTTTACATATTATTATGATACATATAATATGCATTTGATAATGTCTCTATTGCACACCATCGTTATCTTGTGTTCCCTTTCTCATCATGGCTACAAACTCCTCATAGTTTATTTTTCCATCCTGCTCAAAATATCACGCATCGCAGAATCAATGTCATATATATAGCTGATACGATAAGAGGGTAATAAAGAAATTAATAGAGGATTGGTAATTACTTTATTAGTATCTACATCTTCGATTATTTCATCTATTGTAGCATCATCTCCCATTCCATATTGAGACATGGCTTGTCTCAGTTCTTCTCTTGTGATAAACCTGCACATGACAACACTCAAAACTAATCAATATCACATAGAATTAGAGCAGGAGATAGGCACATATGCAGCTGTTTACTTACCCACTGTTATCTTTGTCGAAGTACTGAAAAGCCTTGAACAAATGTTCTTCCTTCTCAAGTCTATGCCGATGCATTGTTGCTGTGATGAATTCAACATAATCAATCGTCCCGCTCTGGTCAACGTCAGCCTGACAGTAAAAGATTGAGCTTCTTATATTAACACATGATCTTGCAGACCTTTTCCAGTTAGCTCAACGATAAAAAATATATAGAGATAAATATATAGTTGTTAATTACAGCATCCATCAGCTGCTTTATTTCTGCTTCAGTAAGCTTAGACCCTAGTCTCTTCAATCCATCTCTGAGTTCTTCATATGTGATTGTACCACTTTTATCAGTATCCATGTTGTTGAACATTTGCTTTAAGCCCTTGATTTCCTCTACCGAAAGATTTTCTGCTATTACCTTCAACCCATTAAATTTTCCAATCATCAGAACTAGCGGCCTAAAAAAAACTAATATTAATTAGTTCTACCTAGCTTCGGGGTATAAAGTTGTCAAGTAAACCTTTAGTGCAAGCTTCTTCAGCTTGTTCATTGCTCTGAACTGCTTCAACCTTCTCAGAACAGCACTGTCAATGGGCCTATCAGATGCTTCTCCATCCACCTTTAGCCACGGATGCTCTATATATTTCACATAGCCATGAATGACAAGATTGACGTTAGTTTTGATATATTCTATTCTTTGTTAATTAGGGAATATTGTGCAAACACTAATTGAGATTCAGAATTAAAAAGTCTTAAGAATTTATGTACCAACCTAGTGCTTGGTCAGCAGTAATCCGTTTCTTGGGGTCTCTAGCTAACATTTTCCTGATAAGGTCCTTAGCAGAAGAAGAAATTTTAGGCCATGGAGCGCTTTGCAAGTCAAGCTGACCTTTCGAAATTGCATGAAATATTCCTCCCTCATTCTCTGCAACAAAATCTTATCGTCGGGAAATGAAGCAGCAAACAAAGGACACAAGACAGAAAGTAAGTTTACAAACCTGCCCAAAATGGAGGCACCCCACTTAAAAGGATGTACAAAATGATTCCAGCACTCCACACATCAATCTCCTTTCCATAGTTTCGACTCAACACCTCTGGAGCAACATAGTATGCAGTTCCAACAATGTCCTTGTACACTACTTCTGCACAATTTGATCATTAATTGTTAATTTAATTCCATTCCATGTTATTATTTCTTTCGTCTCTCTTTGTAAGAAATAATGATAGTTATAGTTAAGGTGTTAGTGAAGGTGCAAGAGGATTAAAAGATTTGACTACCAATTTTTTTTATATCTCTTTTTTGAGATATAAAAAAATTGGTCTTTAAATTCTGTCAGCTCTTAATTAGTTTATTTTAATTTATATAGGACTATAAGAATAATAAATATTTTTTAAAAATTAATTCAATGCATTTTTAATTTCTCTTAAATTATGTAATTTTATGTTGATAAATTTAATTTAATAAAAAAATTGTGTAGTTTCAAACATTACTTAAGATTTTTTTTTTTTCCCTTGCGTCCATTTCTCAGTTTCAACCAGAAACAGAAATTAAATCCTTGAATTTGTTTTCTCCAAAACCAACTTCTAAAAGAACAAAAAATATACCATTAATAAGGTTCACGCACAGGGATAAGTTGCAACATGGAGCTACATGTGTAATGGGCTCTTTAAAGGTGCTTGCATTAATGGTTGATATTTTTCAGGAGTAGAATGGGGCCAACCAATGCAATTGCAATGCCAAGTCTAGTGCTAGTCTTGTCCAAATGTGATTAAAAACCTCAAATCTTCTTTGCTTTTCACTCTGTTTCTTGTTACCATAATGGAGAAGGTTGACGTGGTTGACCTGTCCTTTTCTCCATTGACTTGGCCCCGTTGACCCATAATTGCATTTACAATAAAAAATTTAGGTGCAAAAACTTCAAAAATCTATTTCAGCAGCGAGAAAGCTGATGTCAAGATATTTTTTTCACAAATGCAGCTGATGTGTTAAATGGGGTTCTTATCTCTATTCTGAATATGATACAATCAATAATCAAATTTCAACACTGCTAAACTGAAATTTATTCGTAATCATCGAGTAAAGTTTTTGATTATAGGAACTGGGTGACTTAATAAATTCAAAGAAAATCATAGAGGTTGCAGAATAATATATGCATGATATATAAATTAAAGAACAAAGAACCAAGTTGCAAGCAAGTTGAAAAAATGGGAACAAACCTTCTTCAATAAAGACAGAAAGTCCAAAATCAGTGGCCTTTAAAGGAGAATCCTCAGCCTTGCTGACCATCAAGAAATTTTCAGGCTTCAAATCTCTATGAATAACACCCATAAAATGACAAGCATGAACGACATTCACAATCTGCCTCATGATCTTAGCAGCTTCCCGCTCTGAATAGCTCCCTTTAGCTATAATTCGATCAAAAAGCTCCCCACCAGAGCAAAGTTCCATGACCAAATGCAAGTTCTGCCTATCTTCGTAAGCACCTTTGAATTCAACAATATTGGGTTGGCCAGTTAAGTGCTGAAGTATCAAAATCTCTCTTCTAACGTCTTGAACATCTTTGTCGTTCACTAGCTTGCGCCTTGAGATAGTCTTGCATGCGTAGGTTAACCCTGTCGTTTTCTCAGTGCAAAGAGACGTGATGCCAAACTGACCTCTGCCTAATTCTTTACCAATATCGTATATTGACGTTATATCAACATAAGGCTTGCAAAGAATGGGACCAATATTTGAAGCTGCAGCAGTAGAAGGTCTAAGAGATGATGTTGCAGGAGGAGACTGAGGCCGAGGAACATAAGAAGAAGGTGGTGGGGGGGCATAACGTTCTTGTGGTGGTCTTTTGGGTGGAGGTTGGTAAGGACGAGGAGGAGACTCTGATGTAGAATTAATTGGGACTTCAATAACATGGTGTTTAGACAATAATTTGGCGAAACATTGTCCCATTGAATTTTTTTTTTTCTCTTTTGTTTTTGAGATAGCAATTGAATCAAGGAAAACAGAGAAAAAGAGAGTATTTTTTCTTTGGGATTTTTGTTTCTTGTTCGTGTTCTTGTTATAAGCAGCGAGGAAAATATATACGAACTACGAAGCAGTTTAAGAGAGTTGTGATTTTTTGCTTATTAAAACTACTTTTGAGGTGCTTTGCTTTAGCCCATTGGATGGCGCTGGGTATCATTTCCACCTTTTTGCACGTATAAGCTTCTGCTTTTTGGGTTGTTTTGTCTTGTCTCAAGAGGAAGAGAGAGACTTCAGATTTAGCGTTTCGAAACTTGCAACCTCAGCTTAGCTTAGCTTAGCTTTTGGTCACTATACAGTAGCTTTACGCGTTTCATTACATCATGTTACTGTTTTGTTTGGTTTTAATTGTCGTGTTATGTACAACACAACAACGAAATTTCCTACATCACATAAAGTTTGGAATTTGGGTTGGCCTGTTTGATAATGGGCCAATAATAAAAGCAAATATTATGCAATTCATCTTTCCTTTATCTTAGAATTTTAAAAAGGGCCAACCTTACCAAAAGGGCCAACCTCAAATTACTTCAATTTGCTTTGGGTTCTAATTAATAAAGAAAACAAAGTCTTTTCATTCAATCATTAAATATATATATAAAGGCAAAATTCATTATCAAGTATGTGAATTACAATTAGTTATTCTATTGAGTTTCTATTATTTTATTATATTCTATTAAACTTTTATATTTATATTTTTATAACTATTGAGGATTAATTTAACAAACTTACAAACAATGTTAAGTATTGCATATAAAAATAATATCATCAAAAATTTAAATAAAAGTATAGGGGTTCAATATAATACAATAAAAATAGACAATGGCTCTATAGAATAAACTCATATCCAATATTTATTACCATCTATTGAGACTATTAAAAAAGTCTTCAATAACTATTTAAATAAAAGTATAAGGGTTAAATAGAATGCAATGAAAGAATAAATTCAATAAGTTTAGAGGCTTCATAATAAAGTACTCGACAACACTTACAATGAATTTTCAGATAAATGACAATATCATAATACAGTTGCAAAATTGTACGGCATTTTAATTGAAAGAACTTATGTAATTCATGCATTTCTATTTTTATCATAAGAAACTTCGTCTTGATTTCCATTTCAAATTGTTCTCTGAACTTTTTATTAATATGAGATGATCGTAACACAGTATATAAGACTTGTGATTCAGATAATTCAATATTCCGTATGTAAGGCGGGAGCTCCCAATAATGGATTTTGCTATATACCATAATTAATTTATAAAAGTTGAAGACATTTACCATAAACAATTGAAATTTTTTCACTCATGCCCACTAAAAAAAAAGTTCGAGAATGATAATAAAGATGAACGAATACATCAATAAGGCATTATTGATCAATCTTGTTGAAGTCCATAAACTTGGTGTTATGGTGCTGGTAGGTTGGCGTTGTCCAAGTCTTGATGAGATGAGACTAAAGAGGTCCCCCAGCACTTGAATGAAAGAAGATACCAAAGTGTTACGACCCGCGAAGTCTGACCCGCCCCAAGGCTTATGGTGCATGCGCACGGGCTAGAAAATTCGGCCAAGACAAGCCAAAGAGGGTTGCTTGCCACCAAGGCCATGTTAAAGTGCCTAGAAAAATGCGGGAAGCCTCTAGAACATGTTAGAGGGCTGCTAGAGTTGCTAAACTCAAGGGAAAAATACCTAGGCCAAGGAAGGAGCTCAAGAGCACATGGGAAGGCTCTAGAAAGCTGCGAAAAAATGGCAAGGCTACATGCTGTCAGCCATGTCAAGGAGGCCATTCGGAAACTTCCATCAATAAGCAAGGGTGCCAACCTTCCGGAAAGTTCCCATGCCTCCAATGTTTGCTGCCAATGTTAGGTCATTCGGCCAGCATCTAGAAACTTCCCTTCCCTTTGTACATAGCAAAAAGTTTCTAGGGAAAGCTTTGTACATATGTTGTTTGTAGAAATGTCTAGAAGAAATAATTGTTGCCACACATTGAGGAGGTGGAAAACCTATATAAAGGCCACTCCTCCCATTTGTAAATGATGATGAGAATTTGTGAAAAAATCTAATAAAGCCTCACATTTATTCTCATTCAAATGCTACCCTATTTACGTCCCAAACCTCTTTTTGCTCACTTGCTCACTTAAATTCCGCTGCGTTCCAACTCTTAGGCTTACTTAGTTCTACTTCGCCCACATTGTAGACTAAATGTCGCTTGTCTTAGCTGACCTCCAAGGCTGAGTGCATGACAAAAGGCTGACAATAACATTAATGGACTTGGCACTTTATAGTGTTGGAATTTCACATTGCCTTCTTTTTTTTTTTTCTTTAAGATATTTTGGGGTTGTAATTTTTTTTTCTCCGTATTGGTTGTTAGTAATACAATATTGATGGTTTATTAGTTGTCAGTGGAAAGAGAAAAATTTATCTGACCTATATAGGATCTATAAAGAATTTTTTTTTAGGAGTGGTCAAAAATAATTCTTAATATTATTAAGGTTCGAACTCAAAATTTAAATCCTAAGTTATCTTAGCTTTAATCACTAGGCTTAAACCTCATCGGTGGGCTGTAATATTTTAGTTGTGGAAAATTGTATTTACTAAGAAATTATGTCAAGAAAAATTAAAAGATTAATTTAATTTATGGTCTGATTTTTTTTTTAAAAAAAAAGAAAATTCTGCGACAAGTAAGTGGGTCACATACTCGTATATACCATGATATGCACGCACAATTACCCCTCCTACTTGCCCCCAGCCCTTCGGGGGTAGCGGTTGAAGGTTGGGGTTCAATCCCAACCTCCCCAAAATTCCCTTTGGTTAAAAAAATAATAAATAAATAACCACTCCTACTTCAGAGGAAGTTTAATTGGTGTCTTCCAGGAAGATCACTAAGGAAGTTAGGAGACGGTCTAATTTAGATGATTTTTCCATGGAGAAATGCTCTACGTACGCATGGTTTATTTGACATACTTTTCAAAGTTTATTATTGGAATTTTTCTTCTTATTATTAGATACCTAAGCTAGACAGCGACTGGACTGTTATGTGATTCATGTTAATCACACTTCAACAAAAAGTTGATCTTGACTAATACTTGTGTCAAAAACATTGAGCGAGTCAATTTTTCTCTTCATATGCATGGCTGCTGCTGCTTTATATATTTCAGCTTTCCTTTGTTCTTCAACATTTTCTACGTACAAGCTTGCTTGTTTAATTTTCATTTCTAGCTACATACCCTCTTTCTAACTATAAACTGTTCAGATTTGCAAGGAATAGCTAGTTTAATCAGGCTTATTCTGATACTGTGCACCTAAACATGGAGATACAAGCATGTTCTTCTTCTTCTTCTTATGTTTTGCGGTTTTCTGCTGCTGTTTCTGCAGTGGCTTGTACCTTGTTTTTCACTATCTCTGCACTAGTATTTGCAATAGGTGAGTTCTTCTTTCTTGGGTCCATTTTCTTTTTTCTCTTAGCAATAAAGATATCTAGTGTTGCCATGATTAATTCATACAAATGTAAATTTCCATGGTGAAATTAATCTAGCAGATTGCTTAATTTATCTTAATAAATCTAGCCAGACATGAAGGATTCTTTGAAATATAATATATTATTGCTTGTAATGTTAGGTAACAAGGATGCGTAAAGCAAGGAAATTCGTTTTCGTGTAGAATATAGACGCTTCCTAGGATTGCTACCAGTCTTTTTCTATGTAGGAAACCATCAACCTGAAATTTAACAAATAAAATTCCATATTCTAGCTAAATTACAATGAAACACTTATATAGGACAACCTGTTCTCCGACTGACCAACACAAGAAGCCATTTTAGAATATTGAAAGTTAGTTGAACATCACAAATTGGCGGCTGAAACTATTTCTTCTTTTTTTTTTTATTCGTTTTGCCTTTGAAACAAAAATTGCCTTTTTTCCTTTTAAAACTATAGAAGCTTGTTACTTAATTATAATTTTCTATTTATATGTCTAGTTGGGACAACATTGGGAGCCATTTCTGGAGGCCTGGTTGGAGTCAAAACCAAGAGTGGGTTCCTTCATGGAGCTACAGTTGGAAGTGTTATGGGTTGTATTCTCTCAGCTGAAATTTTTAAAGCATCTTTTGCTCTTTGGGACGATGATGATTGTGCTGTGGGTTGCTTCATTTCTTTTGTATGTTACTGCTTTATACTAATAATTACTTCATTGACATAAAATTATAATTTGATTAAGCTCGTAAACTTGTATTTTAAAGACTGAAAATGCTAAAACTGTGATTTGACTAATCTCATAATTAACTTCTGTCTTTGAAGATTGAAAACGCTTCCTGCCGCCTAAAAGGAAGACTTATCGGAGGAAGATTTAGTCCAACCATGCATGTTGTGGAACAAAGTCAGGTAGTTTTATACATATAAGCCATGTTTGTTCTATTTATGAAAAGTGTCCAAGCGTATTAACTACTATGGTTCAATTTCATCAGGCAGATGCTGTGCACATAATGCGGAAAGAGGTTCACAGGACACGGGAAACTCCAAAGGTTACACTCACTGACAAAAACATAGCAGAAATGCTGTGGAACGAATCATCCTGTTCGATATGTCTTCAGGTTGTTGACACTATAAATTACTCTCAATATACGTAACTGTTTTTTTTTTCTTTTCAGACCTGATGAGTTGGTGAACGTTATTTTAATTATGTTTCTTGCTCTTGTCAAATGATCGCACAGGAATTCCAATCAGGGGAATCAGCTTGTATGTTGCCCCGTTGCCACCACACTTTCCATCTACCATGTATTCGAAAATGGTTTATCGGACACAATTCTTGCCCGTTGTGCAGAGCAAGATTGTCAAGAACATGGATAACCACGGCGTGTAAAATGCGATAGCAAGCAAGACATGAGAATTAATTGACTCTTTCATTTCACATATTTAAGATTTAGATAAAAACATTGACTGTAGACTAATGCAGGACAAGGGCCCTAATATTCCAGAAATCCTGTAGATAAATAGAATTATTCAATTGATTGAAAAAAAAAAATTATTCAACTAGGCCTTGCTGTAATTGTTAGTGAAAGGTACTGTTCTAGTTACTGCTTGGCCGTGATTCCAAACACATTTATGCATATGCAAGGATTATTCACATGCATTATTATTATTATTATTTTGAGATGGGCTATAATAAAGTTGATACACAGGGCTTTTGCGTTCCTACTGCACTCCTTGAACATTCTTCCAGCCAGGAGGACTGCAGTAAAAAAACGAATTACCAAATAATAAGTGACATACGGTTCTTACAGAAGTTTCGGAGTCCTTGAACCAAAGAATTTCCATGTACAACCATAAAAACTAGACAAACAGCTCACTGCACTCTCTAGTTAAGATGCCACGCCACTTTTTGCAGAGTGGAATGGTCCAAGCTTAAAACTCGGATTAAATAACTGGACAACTCAAGCCTGCTCTCACTGGAAAATGGATTAAAATAAGAAACAAACCATTTGCTTCATCAAGCTCAGTTTGCCGCATCACGATTGTAGTACTGATCCAATGTCTTTGCTGGAATTCGGTGCAGAAGCTCACGAGGGAATATACGAAGTAGCGTCCATGCCAGGTCAAGTGACTGGAAGATGTTGCGGGTGTCATAGGCTCCTTGTGTCACAAATTTTCTCTCAAATTTATCCAGAAATTCCAGATAAAGCTGGTGACCAAAAAAGGAAAAACCAAATGCATTAGTATTTTACTGATAATCAGTTACATTGGACAAAGAATCTAGCAAAGTGTAAGCAACAAAAAGACGGGTAGCATTCAAGTAAGCAAGCAGAGGAGAGAGAAAGAGAGCGGACCAGATCCTCAGAAGAAAGTGCTTCCTCTCCAACCACAGCTTTCATAGCTTGGACATCTTTTCCAATAGCATAATTTGCATATAACTGAGGTTCAAAATCAGAAGAGATCAAGTAAGAGAGCATAGACAGAAATAATGGAGCGTTTTCCTAGGCTTAAAACTCCAACAAGAAAAAACCTGATTGGACACATCAGCATGATCTCGACGAGTCATTCCCTCACCAATAGCACTCTGCAATATATGGAAAACAACACCTCCCAACAATGAATTCCTCAAGTTGTGCATCTACCAGCAAAAAGTCACTTGGCATAAAGGAATGGCATGTCTTACCTTCATTAATCGAGAGAGTGATGGAAGCACATTGATTGGTGGGTATATCTGCTCATGAGAAAAATCAATAATTACACAGCTAGTACACCGGCAACTAGCTTAACAAAAAAAAGGCTACAGCAATCAATAAACAGAATCAGAAATTAAACTGCAAATCATGTCATAGCAATAAATTCATATTGTTAATGAAACTTACAAAGTACACTACATACAGAAAAGAAGCTACTAAATAATATGATGGCTGAATAATGAAAAAAAAATTTCAGAGATAATACGCAGAAATTGACTGGGAGTGGGTTTCCAAATCACCTGCCGATTCTGAAGTTGCCTATCAATGTATATTTGACCTTCAGTAATATAACCAGTAAGATCTGGAGTAGGGTGAGTGATATCTGTTCAAGGACAAAACCATCCATGAATGACTCAAGTTGAATGGTGCATTAACCAGAATGTTCTTTACAGTGAGTGCAAAAATACCGTCATTAGGCATGGTTAAGATTGGAATTTGAGTGATTGAGCCCTTTCGCCCTTCAATACGTCCTGCACGCTCGTAAATTGTTGCAAGATCAGTGTACATGTACCCAGGATATCCACGCCTCCCAGGCACTTCCTCTCGGGCTGCAGATACCTGGAGTCAGGACAGTAATAGGTCACATCAGTGAAGTGCACAAAGTCTGATAAAAATCTGAGTAAAAACTATGAGAAACTTTATGTAGCAAGACACATCAACTTTAAGAGCATTGCCCATTGACAGGTGTGACATGTCAAGAACATTTTGACAAGATAGAATTTGCTACCTCACGAAGTGCATCAGCATAAGAACTCATATCCGTTAGTATGACTAGAACATGCTTCCCACATTCATAAGCTAAATATTCTGCAGTTGTGAGGGCAATTCGAGGGGTGATAATTCTCTCAATGGTGGGATCATTGGCCTGCCAAAAAAAATGATACATAAGAATATCTGCAGAAAGAGCCATTCAAAAAAGCAGAGTCTGGCAACAACCATATCAAAGGAAGGGCCAAGAAATTAACTAAATTGAAGTTACCAAGTTTAAGAAAAGGGTCACTCTCTCCATAGATCCATTTTCCTCAAAGTCACGCTTAAAAAATTGGGCAGTCTCCATGTTTACTCCCATGGCTGCAAATACAATAGCAAAATTGTCCTCTTCCTCATCCTATGGAAAAGGTCATGGCACAGGGTAAAAAATTACATACTTCTCAAACTAAGAAGATATATAAATCAGACAAACAAAAGGCAACTAATATATTAAAAAGGAAACAATTATATTAAGGCTAAATAAAAAGATATCTGAAAAGAGAAAACAAACATGGTTCACACTGAACATCAGAATAAGTAAACTCAAGCATATCTCAAACATATTTTTGAATTCATGAATCATCATTTATCAGCAACATCAAAGACAACATACCTCCAAGAGATTTCCAGATTTTTCAAGCCTCTTTACAAGACCAGCTTGGCGACAGATTTGGGCAGCTATTTCATTATGAGGAAGACCAGCAGCAGAAAAAAGGGGAATCTTCTGACCACGAGCAATAGAATTCATAACATCGATGGTAGAAATTCCTGTCTGTATCATCTCTTCAGGATAGGTTCTTTCACTGGGGTTGATGGAACTTCCTGCGGAAGACATCCAACAGGTTGTAATCAGAATCAAAAATAGAATCTGAAGCATCACTGATAATCATGATATCCATAATATATCTCACCAGAAATGTCGAGGTAAGCCTCGGGTAAAATTGGAGGACCATTATCAATAGGTTTTCCAGAACCATTAAATATGCGGCCAAGCATATCCAATGATACAGGTGTTTTCAAAACCTGCAAAATTAACATTTGCGAGGACCACAATAGTATTAGTACATAAATTCAGATAAAAAATACATAGTTAAAAAAGGAAAATATCAAGACACATATGAATCAAGGAAAACGACAGGTAGCAAGGTGTGTGCTTGCTACTTCAATGAAATTTGAACAATCCTACAGCTATATACAGTGTAGGACTGTTCAAATTTCATTTAATCTGATAGAGTATAATCAAGCATCAAAATAGCCAAGCAAATTTCCTTTCATTGTGATTCGAGGTGCACCATCAAAATCCAAGCAACAATCAAATGACTCACATAGGTTTCCAACAATTCATGTATTTTGCCCATTTTCAGAATGCAGATAGTCAAATGGTTTATATATCTCATTCACCAAACAACTGAATGCCCAAATAATAATTCTGGACTAATTTCCGTTCCAAGAATCAAAGAAAGAAAGATGTGTACCTCCCCAGTGAATTGCACAGTAGTGTATTTGTTATCAATACCAGATGTCCCTTCAAAAACCTGCAAAAAGGGAAAAAACAGAAATCAGAATTATAATGTTAAACAACTTCAAATCATGTGGTGCATCAGCAGTCTTCCAGCAAACAAGTGAAAAGAAACCAGACATTCGCCATGATTGAATGTGAGATGGAATCAGCAGAAGAAAAGCATCACTAAAATTGATGCCATCCAATGGTGGATCCCACCATTTCAGTCATCTTTTTTTTTTTTCTTTATGCACCTTGCTCAGGCGAACACTCAATTAACTAAAAAAACTTGAGAGAAGCCCATGATTTAGGTGCAAAATTATGCCCAATTACTTGAAACTCAAAAAACGAAACATGATAAAAAAAAAAAATTAAAGTAGCTTATATTGATCGAAATCACGTTGAAGACAAACACAGAACCTGGACAACAGCTTTCTCGCCATCAACCTCTAAGACTTGGCCACGGCGAGTCGTTCCGTCTCCCAATCGAATATTGACAATCTCCTGGTATTTTGGACCCTGCAACAATTTAAACCTTATGCACGTTACCATATAAACGATACACAGACATTATTCAACTCCAACAATCGCATAACAAAACCAACCTTGACTTTCTCCAGAATAACGAGAGGTCCAGCAACACCAGACACAGTTCTATACTCTGCAAATAGAACAGCTTATTAAGATTAATACTGTAATAGCAGCCAAAGATCAATTACATGATTTCAGAAAAAAATGGTTAAAAACATTAAACGATTCTAACCCATTCCAATCTCTAGAGTTCCTTCCTCCATATCAAAACTCTTCTCGGCAGCTCCCATCCTTCAACTCTCTCTCTCTCCCTCTCTCTCAGTGATTGAAGAGAAGCGAAATCAGTGACAGTTAATTTTGAACTGCGAAAATCAGATCTGATGAGGCAAATTCAGGGAGGGAGATGAGCTTATCTTTTTAATGAATGTCAAAATGATCTCGCTCTTCCGGTTCGCTTGACATCCGGGTTTTTCCCTAGTTAATGGTTTTTTTTTGTTTTTTTAGCGTTCACAGATGCGTCGTGTGTTTGCAACTTTTTTTTTTTTTAGCGGGGATTTTACCGCTTCGTATAGTGTTGATTGTAATTTTTTAATAGCGTTAGAATAATTTTTACCATTTAACAAAGTCATCATTGAATTTTTTTTCTATTTATTGACTGCAACAAAATTACCAAGATTAATAAACATATGTTTCAAAATCAATTGGATTAAAAAGATTATCTTTTTCGCACAAAAAAAAAGTGAAAAGTTAATTGGTGATATATGAATTGATTTTTATTTTCCATATTTATGAATTTATCTACTATACTACACTATTTTTTTTACCAACTAAGAAATTTTATCTAAGATAGAACTCGTGACATTTGATGTCATGAAGAGAATTTTTATTATTTAATTATTCAATTTTTAATAAAATGTTATCTATCTTAAATGTATGATGGTCTATGCCTATTTCCAATAATTAGTAATATGGGACAATAATTAATTTTCTTTAACAATTTTCAAACAGTGGCAATGTCATTTGTAATTTTTCCTATGAACATTTTGTTTGTATTTCATTGCAAAAAATTGTATTTAATGTCATGTTTTCTTTTTTTCTCTCTCTCTCATCTATTTTTTGGTTACATAAGCTTATATTCATCTCTCTATTGAATTGCTGGAATGGATGATATCTCCTGTTAAGGCTTTACCAAAGCAAATACTGGAACACGAAGCATATTTAAAAAGGAAAAAAAAAAAAGAAAAAGATAACATAAAAGAAAAGGGAAAATGCTTCTTGTGTTTTATGAACATAATGATGTTGGTTGGTAAGTGAAAAAGGAAGGTGCACAGAAGGTTCCTGGTTACTCCGGGCGTCTTGGCCATTTGGCAGGCACATGACTCACCTCATCTAAACAACAACGTGTCTGTATTATTTTTGTTTTTTCCTGCTTATATTATTATTTTAACTGGCTCTTTGTTAAGAGGGGGAAACCACAAACAGTTATTGACATGCATCCAAAAATCATTATATATATAAAGAGATCATTGATATCAATCCAAGTTGTGAGGTCTCGACGCAAGAAAAATCAGATAAAATTGTGTTCTGGCGATTGATTATTATTTTTGTTTACAGTGTAATAGCTGTCCATGGGGGGAGTGATGCATCAATCCCTTGGTCTCCCCCACTTCAATTCGTAAGTCGTAAGTACAAACACATTAGAAGAATAATAATAGGGTGTAAAAATAAGAGGAAAAAAGAAAAAGAAAATTCCATCTAGCCTATGTTGTAAGAATATTGTATGCCGTCTTTGTTGGATGTTCCACCAATGTGTCTGGAATTTAAACGTAATTCACCCCTATTGTCACCAGATTTCTATCCTGTGAGGGAAAAAAATAAAAAGAAGAAAGTGTATTATAGTTGACAGATTATCTTGCTGAAAGTCAACAGGCATGATTAGTTTGAACAGCAGCAGTCACAATACAACAGTTCAGCTTGTAGGTGCTGTCTGTAAAAGTCAGTAGGCTAATTTCAAGCTTAGGAGAAGCATGTCACATTCTTTTGGCATTAAACCTCCCCCTAACAGGCTCTATGCGCAAGATAGCATATGAGTACATTGTCATTGGGAGGAACACAATCAAGAGGCCGTGCATAAATTACACTGTCAAGTACCAGTTCAACTAATATGCTTTTCCTTTTTTCCTGATTATCACCATATCAATTTTCATTTATCCGACACCCTCTTTGATCACACTGTTCAACACCTCAAATTTCATTAACCACCGTATACATATGTTCTTCTGCTAGGATGCAACCTGCAAATGCCCCCTTTAAAAATAAGGGAAGTCCATATTTCTTCACTATAGACTAAAGTAAGAGAAAATGGGAAGATTAACTAATTGGAAAAACAAAAAGATTTACACACATACAACAAACAATACTATCAAATACCATTGAGCCAAATCTTTAGGCATGAGAACTACGTTTCGTACCTTATCAGTACCAGCTCAGACGTTGTACTCCCCAAGATGCATCCACTTCGTAGCTGACCACTTGTTCCCTCTAATCACAGGGCAACTGCCTAGCATAAGGCACAAAATGAATTTCAGCGCTACTTGAGGATAAAAACCCAGTACTGAAAATAGTGTTGAATGTTGGTCCTGGTTCCTAACTACTAATTCTTCAATTACTTGATAAAAATGATCCTACCCCAACAGCATAAACCAGGACCAAACACTTTTCTTTCGGAATTAAGAAAAACTGCACTCATTCTCTAACCTGAGTTAATGCTGCAAGCATTTAACTAAATTACTACTAACCATGCAAACTTGAAGGATCTAACGTAGCATCAGGTCTCGTGCTCCAAAACAGCAACGCATTACCCATTTTTGGTTTCACTGAAAGACCACGCTTGGCACATTCAGATAAGTCATTCCACCAAGGCACACTGCTGATGTTTGCCTTAGCAGCAGGAAACACAGTCTCACCCCCTTCCTCAACATCTGACCTGTGCCAAGACGAAATGTGTAGGAGAGGTGTAAACTACAAATTTGAATTCCAAAACATGCACATACGTTTGAGTAAATGACATCCAAGGGAGATTCTTACAAATACATAAGAAGAGTTGCTGTCCGCTGCCCCCCATTCTTAGTGTTGAACTCGTCAAGAAAATAATCAAAGTGGGCCTCATACTTCTGTCCTACTTCATAGTGAAGAACTTGAAGTCCTTCCCCATGCTCTGCACAACATAAAGCAAGCCAAGAATGGCAGTACCTCAACATTAGAGCAAAGACTTGTAGATCAAAGCATAATGAAAACAAAGGAATAAATGTACATGATGCATAATTCACTGCATTCATGCATCACCTATGTTCTATTTGCCATCATTTTAAAAATACTTCCAGCAAATTTCTAAGTGAAAATCATACCTTAGATGATAATTGAGCTTGCATATGACAGATAAGATAATTTAAGAAAGAAGAAACTAGAGCCCAGTACATTCAAAATCCATTTATTATTCAAAACTTTTATGACAAATAATTATTCAAAGCTTTCACCAATCATGTCATCCAGGCCATTTGAATAAATATAGCTCAAAAGACTGAAAGCCAATAATGTGTTTGACTGTCAAGGTGGCTCAAGAAGGTAGAACACTTACTGCTTGCCCAGAAAAAGCTATTAACAAGTTCTTAAAATCAGGAATTCATCTTCTATGGTAAAGATATTAAATCACTTCTTTAACCAATAATTTCAGAATGAGGTAGATTGAACTACAGGATTTCCATTGCAAAATGCTAACGTCTAGCTAGCATATAAGATACTTTTTTTCCAACACCCTAAGTTTATAATTGCAAGACAAACTTACATATTTGTTATGATATTTCTGAACGACTTAATATTTCTGAATGACATACCTATAGGAATGAAAGAGAAGTCTGCTATCCTCTTTTCAATATTCCGAATAATTTTATCTCGTCCTCTCGTTAAGAACATTCCAGAACTTGTACGCACCCTGCAATCAAAAGCTTAAATTAATTTTATGATATAAAATTAAGAAAATAGAAACTCCTGCGCTGGCCTTCCCACATGTGCAAATGCATGGGTGCACAGACACACACACACATAATTAGAAATGGAACCTAACCTGCTATCTTTACTTCGACCAGTCTTGCTATCTACCACCGTTGACTTTACCATATGCGGTGTGGCCAGAGTTATTAGGTACTCACATTCTTCTTTTGACTGTTCACATTCATATTCATGGTCAATATACTTGCCAAAACCCAAACTATGCTACTATCAAGTAACCTCAAAAGCAACTAAAAAGGCAATTATATTACACTGTAAAGCTATTCATGAAAATAATGAGGTCATTGATGTAATTCCAATTATGTGCAGAAGTTCTATGTAAGAACGCCAATGCTAGTCTTCAAAAATGAAATGTACTTCTTAAAGAGTTTTTTTTTTTTAATCCCAAAATTAAAATACATGCATCTTACAGTTTCTTTATCTCTTCTTCGCCATCTTCTTCAATAGATAGTATGACACACGCAAAAATGCCATAGATATTTGAAGAAAATTCTATTCTGAAAAGCAATCATAATCACATATATGCAAAAATGCCATAAATTCTAACCAGCAATTAAGCACAGGAAAAAAAAAAAGACTTGCACGAAGTAAATCAAATGTTGAGGAACAAACCAAGAAGTTATGATAAAGAAACGCTCGTGGCTCCCAAGAAATAATTTCAGTCCACTGCTCCAGTCTCTTTCCTAAACCATCACCCTCTCTGCATTCATACGCCGCCCAGGCAAAAAAAAAAAAACAATTGGTAAATAAAATTAAAAAAAAAAAAAGAGAATTGAAAAGAGAAATAGATACCTTTCAGCGGTCATACGGCGGTAGGAAGCAGTGAGATCATTCGGAGAAGCATCGTCACTGCTTATAGGAAGAGAGAAGATACCGAGACCCAGAAGCATCAAAAGAACCACTGTTAGCATAAATAGCATCGTAAATACCAACGTCATTGTCGACCATTTCTTTGCTTGTATCCTGGAATGTCTCACCTTAACCATTTTGTAATCAGCTTCTTAAACCCTTCCCTTGTGAAATCAACAGAAGCATGCCAAATTGAATTGTGTTTATAAGTGAAATCAACAGAAGCATGCCAAATTGATTTGTGTTTATAAGCTAACTGAATAATTTCTACCCGAAATTGAATTTATAGCTGTGGTAACCAATTAATTAAATTGGGATTGGTGGTTGCTGTGTCGGTGATTTTAGAAAATCCGATCTACATAGAAGTTTCGAATTTATGGCAGGCGTTAGGAAGGGATTTTATCTTTACTGTATTGCCCATCGAGTTGTACATAAATAGGCATTCTGTTTCATAAATTGCACCAAAATTAGTGTTATAGTGATGGGTTTTCTCGTCATTTTAACAGCTCCTGGTTTCGGTTTCATGTCTTCCCGGCGCTGTGGGCAACAGCACGAGGTTTCCAAGACAGACCAATTCCGTTGATTTCTTTAATTGGACAAGGAACCTAGAATTCCCCATGTTACAAAAAAAAAAAAAAAAAAAAAGTCAAACTATAACAAATCCGTTTATTTATTTAACATATCCGACCAAAAAAAAAAAATAGCTTACGTTATATCAAGGTCAAATAATAATTTCTTCAAATGACCAAAAAAAAAAAATTTCTTCAGTTATAAATTTTTTTATAATTTTTAAAATTAGTTTAAAAAATCATTTATTATTACATTTTAAAATTTTAAAAATTTAAAAATTTGTTTAAAATTTGATAACAGAATTTTAAAAATAAAAATTAATTTGTGTACTTTTAATAATTGTTATTGTAGGCGGCGGGGTTTAGCGCACGCCCAAGTGTTTGGTGATCACGACACTATGTGGGCTCAAGGCCCACTAGTAAATACGACATAGGTCATAAGCCTATTTGGAGATGGAGTCGCCACCCGGATAAAAGCCGGGACACACTGTACAACAACTGGATCCTACGGAGGTTCCTATAAGCCGTCATCAAAAATCAGGTTTGGAAACTGGGTATGAGTGTTTGAATGCTCACCCAACCTTGCGGTTGGCCTCCGTTTGTGTTTTGCATTTTATTACTGTTTAATTATTTAATTATTTCCTCATTTACTACAAGTAATGAAATTGCCTTCGGATAATTGTCAGATTTTATAATTAAATCTGAGTTTGCACATTAGTCCAATTTCATGTCTTTAGGTCCCAACATTCAAAAAAAATGCAGTAAATAAAATAAATAATAATTTACAACCATACATTCAAAATTAAAAGGGGAAGGGATTAAGGATTACAATGCTTTTTAACTAAATAAACTAATAATATACAGAAAATAAACGAGACATATACCGAAAATAAACTATTAAAACAACATAAAAGCGGTAATATACAAAAGGTAACTAGCGAAAGTGACTACCTGATGACAGAAATTATTAAGTAATTCCTGCAAATAACACACGGTTAGCCTTTCTTTTTATAAAAAATGGAATGACATATAACGACATTTACAAAGAGGTTCTATAAAAAGGTTTTCACATTATAAACTAAAGAAAGCATCAAATAATCAAGATAATCACCATCATGCAATCATATACAAACATATTTAAGGTTAAAAGGGGACATATTAAAGCAAGCGTCACAGTAAATAAACAACAGAACGAAGCAGGAAACGGGTCAACCCTGTCAATAAGGCGGTTGCCTCATTGATAAGGCGATCGCTTTATTGAGATGAGGCGATCGCCTCATTGAAGAGGCGATGCCTCATCAACAGGGCTCTTATAGACCCGAAGTAAAACAGATAACACACACACAAAAGATAAGCTCGTTGAGGGCCTGTCAATGGGGCAATCGCCTCATTGATGAGGCGATCGTCTTATTGAGATGAGGCGATGCCTCTGTGAAGAGGCATCGCCTGACCACCAGGCCGGCTCAGACTTCCAAGACGTGCAAACTTCTACTCTAAACAATCAAAACATGCATATACACACTCTACATTTATCATACTACAACTACATACGTAAATATTTAAAGATCCATCAATAAAATGAGATGTCAAGCACATGCACTAGAGACAAACCTAGAATATGCTAAAGACTCAGTTACACACACAAGCAAGGACATACAAAATGATGAACATATCAAGTTCAAAGTGCAGATTTCATACCAAAATGAGAGGCCCTCAGAGCTACTTTGATTGAGATCCTTGCTAGGATGTGGTATCTCTCCTTAACACAAGTATCTTCCTTCCTCTCCTATAGGAAAGTGGACCTCCTTTCTTCCTTTAGGACTTTTTCCTTCTTCTCCTCCTTTCTCCTTCTGTGTTCTTTTTTTCTCAAAGCTCTCCCCCCTCTTCTCCTTTTTTCCCAACCTCCTTTCTTCACCAAAAACCCTCCCTCTTTTCTCTCTTTTTTTTCTCTTTTATTCCTTAGCTTCCCATGCCCCTAAGCTTCCTAGTCCATCATGAGCTCTTCTAGCCTTTTTTCCTTTCCCAAAAGTCTTTTCCTCACGCAAGAAGAAAGTCTGGAGAGTGGGGCCCATGCCACTTGATTGTCATGATTGCAGCTGCATTAAATGCAGCTGCAAGTGGGCTGCCAGAGGGGCGGCGCCTCATCGGTAAGGCGATCGCCTCTGTGATGAGGCAATTGCCTCATTACATTGAGGCGGTGCCCCTTTGGCCCGGGCCTGCACTGGGTTGAGCGGGCTTGGGCCAAACTCAGGTAGTTGGGCTCGATTTTGGGTTTTCTAGGCTTTGGATTTTCAAGTCCACTTTCCACTTAAAGATTCAGGCTTTATCCTCATGTCCAAGTTCACATTCTCATCATTGGGCTTGACAGTGGGCCGGTCAAACTAAGCAACCCTAATTCGTCCCCTAACACAGGCTGACCGAATCGGGTGTCTACAGTTATATTTTTTGATGTAATAAAATTAAATATCCTAACAAACAAATATATAAGTCTATAATTTATTAACATTAACTTTTATTTCTCAATTTTTTCTTTTCAAATTGAAAGAAAGGTTTCTGCAATTATATATTCATCTTTATGTATATTTTTAAAATAAAAATAAGTAAACAAATTATGTTTATATTTTTATTTCTTCTTCTTTTTATATTTTCTCTCCCATAATTTTCTATAATTTAATATTAACAAACATAATTTTCTATAAGAGTTTAATATTAACAAAAATTATTGAATCTTTTAAAAAAATTCAATATTATGAGTTTTTTTTTTTAATTTGTCAATGTAGCTGCATTCGCACTATGTTGCAAGCTCTTGTACAATGTTAGGACAACAATGATATTAACCAAATGGAAGTTGCCATGAATAATTTAGCTTAAGGTCTAATTTATTTAACTTAATGGTTGTTAATTTACTGTTGGCTATTTTTGATTTTGATTGATTTGCGAGCATGTTAGAGGAGGTGAGTCCTCAAAATTTTAACTTAACTTTTTCAAACGAAAATGGATTTCCAAGCTTATTTATCACAATTTGCTTGGATTTGACAGATAAAAATTAAATTCAAAAATAAAGAAACTATTTGAGCAACTAAAAGGGAAATTGTATTGATTTCAAAGCTTAATACAAAATGATAAAAAAGAGTGCTTTTGGTAAACTAAAGAAAATGACAGTAAGCTAATGATTAAAAATTAGGAAAAGTATAAAAAAAAATACCCTATGGTTTGAACCCTAATCGACTTCCACCTTGAGGTTTGAACCCTAACAAACCAATACTCTGTATTTCACACCGTTAGCAAATAGCGACAAATCAATTGACACCGTTACTGGAATTGACGTGGCAAAGGGTATTTTCATCTCTAGCCAATCTTTTTTATCCAACGTGGCTAAGAAGGACAGAAAAAAAAAACTAAACTAAAGTGGTGGACCATGAAAGTGATGAAATCCCTAAAACTAAAAAATGACAAGCGAATCATAAGGTGCTAAAAGTAATAGAAAGCAATGTGAATATGGGTTGTCATTGCCCATGAAGACATCATCAATAGCCATTAACTATGGGAGGACATTTTTCGGCTATGACAAATTTGAAGAAATGGGAAGGCATGGGTGCAAATATTTTAAATGGGCAAATAATCAACCAGGTATTGATAATGAGTGAAAGGAAGAAGTGTTGTTGTTCTGAGCACGAGAAGCTGAGTTGAGTGGTGTGTTGAGGAAAATGAAGGAGCTACTGAATTTGGGTGAGATTGAGTTAGTGTTTTATAAGCGAGAGCTTGCTTCACTAAGGATGGAGCTGAGGAAATATAAAGAGACTGTGTACTTCATATTGTAACTGGAAAAGAATGGTGTTGTTTATGATTGTTATGTGTGTTATATGTAGGGTATATTGTGGATCAGAATGCAAAATGCATGACAATGGGATGTTGTTTTTGCCTTAAAATGTAATGAACTTAGTGTGTGTCCATGAAGTGTTTGTAAAAATGTCTAAATGAATGAAAGTTTATGTTTTGTGCCTAAAAATGTCTAAATGAATGAAAGTTTATGTTTTGTGCCTAAAAATGTCTAAATGAATGCAAGTTTATGTTTTGTGCCTAAAAATGTCTAAATGAATGAAAGTGTTAGGCAATTTCCACAATTTCCTAATTCTAGAACTTCTTTTTTCTAGAATATTCTCATTCTGTAATCTTCCAATTTTGAAATCTTCTAAATTCGTAATCCTTAATGAAAGAGGGAGATTTCTTATAAGTGCACTCCCTAGCGCATGGCCATATACAAGAGTGTGCACTAGGGCGTGTCTGCAAGCGTGTAGCTTAATTTTGTATGCACACCCTAGCGCATGGCCATGCACTCGGGTGTGTACTATTCTAAATTTGTGCACGGCCTGATACATGGCTGTGTGGTGGGGTATGCATAGCTTCTTCATCGGGCTTGGCTTTAATCATATCAGTGTACACCTTCTTGCACAGTCGTGTAGTAAAGTGTGCAGGATTCTTGATGAGCACATAGTCGTGTGCTAACTTGTGTACATAATTTGTGCAGAGAGACTTGACACAGTCATGCACTAGCTTCAGTTCATAAAACTACAACAAATAATTTGATTAGTTGCTATAATGCACTTAATTATTAAACAAAGATGCAAATGTATACTTTTAAATGAAAATTAAATAATATTATGATAAATGCAAGTAAAATTAATAACAATTAAATAAACTTATAAAAATATATTATAAAACCAATAAAAATGCTCGTAAAATTATATGTATAAATGACACATAACAAAAAGTTTATGTTTTGTGCCAATGGCTAAATGACAGTATACTCTGGATGGAGCAAAAAAAATACATATTAAAATAATAATAACTTATTTCAAATTAAACAAAGAAACTAACATTAACATAAGAACCCAATCTCCAATATTATAAATTGAGCATTTTGAATAATCATAGTTTGAATAACTTATTCAAACTAAGTAGCATAGCTTTGAATAAGCTTGTTCAAACTAAGTAGCACAAAATAAGTAACTACAATTTTTCAACTACATTTGACACAAAATATCAACTAAAATTGTTATAAAATATCAAACTACAGGTGTTTTATAAGTTTGTCACATAATGGTTATAATTCAACTACACAAAAGTCAAATAACAAATGCTAAGCTTCTATTTTTCAGGCCTTTATTTTTTGGTTGCATTCTTTGGAGCAAATGCTAAAAATTCATATGCTTTTTTCAAGTTCTGGTAGGATGAAGGTGGTATTCTTGTTAAGCGTTGACTGGCTCTCTCTTTTGCCAGTGAAGATATTGTTGAAGCTCGATAACCTGGTGTGCCTTACCTTGGAGGCCTGATAAGATGCAGGTGTCTAAAAAAAAAAAAAGCAAATTAACCCGTTAACTTACAGAATGCTTAACTTATAGTCTCAGCATAATCACCAAGTCTTCTATATTGTTCAACTACATCTCCATGTATTAGTTTTTTAGCCCTTCTTTTGGCTCTATAAAATTTGGAAATAGAAATTTCAAACCCAAGGTCTTTTTTAATCTTCTTCTGCATGGCATTCACATCCCATTCAGGATTATCTCTTAAGTCCTCTTTGTACTTGTTAGCTAAATACTCAAAGCTAACTAACCTATTATTCCATTGCCTCAGGCAGCTATGTTTTAGTTTGAATGTCTTTATTTGGAAGGTATTGTTGTCTTTTAATTTAGATGCATGTATCCTAAACCCACATCTATCTTTGCATATGGCTGAAATCCTCTCTATATTATTCTTGTTCAGTGTGTAACCATATCCTCTTTTAATTGCCCACTCTTATAGTGCTCTTCTAAAAATTTCATGACTAATGAACTTTATTCCCTTGCAAAGAATAGGATATGATTTTATTATTTTTTACTAAAATCAATACCCTCACCAGTTCTTTCTTCATCCGAGTTGATCATTGTAATATCCCGTGTTTTTAAAAATATTTTTACACTGTACCGGGATATGTAGTGTCAATAATTTGTATATATATTATGATATTTTTATGAGTTGATATGTATTTTAAACCTATTTTAATTATTGTATATTATTTTCAGTATTTTACGTAAAATTTTCCCGGGATTTGCATTTTCGGGAAAATTTTCACGTAAACAATGTATTATTAATTATTTTAAATGTATTTACGGACTTGCATGAACTCATACATATTTTTAAATTATTAAATAAAGTCTGTGTGTGTATATTTATTTAATTAGGGTTTATTATTACCCTAATATTTTATTAAGTATTTAATTGTTTTATTGTTATTTAATTAATTTTATTTAGTATAAATTATTAAAATATTAATATTTTATGTGTGTGGTGTATATTTGATGTGTGTAATTTAATATTATTTTAATATATAGTATAAAGTATATATATATACATATATTTGTCAAAATTACAAAAGAATTGGAAAATTACATATTTGCCCCCGAGTCCTCTTCTTCTTCTCCGATTCTCCCTTCTCCGTTTCCGGTCACTGCCGTGCCGTTCCTTCACAGTGGGTGTGCCGTCCGGTGTGCCACCATCTTCCCCGACCAATTTCGCCGCATGAGGAGGCCGTTTCCGGCGTCGGGAGATCGATTTTGGCCGGAGAAGCCGAAAATCGATCCACCGTCGATCACGTCGATTCCGGCCACCGTTTTCAACATCGCCAGTCTCTTTCTTCTCCTTGAGCTCCGTTGAGTGTGATTCTAGCTTTGGTTTGAGCTAAAATGGTCTAGAATTGTTTAGTTTTCGATTTGTCAATTTCGGCCTATTAGGGTTTTTGATTTTTTTTGAGCTTCGAATTGGATGATTCATGGAAACTTCCTTCACAAATATTGTTCCTAGTAGCTTAATCTTCATGTATGAATTTTTGTAGAATTTTTGGAGATTTTTTGGATTTTTGGGTATTTTTGAATATTTTAATATTATTTTCTAATTTTCGGAAATTAATTATTTAAATTATGAAATTGGAGTTTATGGTTGAATTAGGTGATGAAATGAATTATAGGAATTTATTTGGAATTTTTATGAATTTCCAAGTATTTATTTTGAATTATTGAAGTTTATGTAATTTTGAGAAAATTAGGTTAAATGTGTTTTTAATGGAAATTAATTGGTTAATTGAGTTTAAATATTGATATTATTGATAAATATGTTGAGAAAATTAATTTTGGGTAATTGTATGATTTTTGGTGAATTTTTGAAGTAATTTAAGTATATTTATATATATAGGGGTATTTTGGTAATTTTATCCTAAATTGTCTAAAAATGTAATTTAATTGGTTTTAATATTTATTTAAGGTATAAAAATGATTTCTACAAAATATTTGGTATTTTTTAACTAATTAAAACTATTTTTCGTAAATTATTTTCAATTAGATATATAATATACGATTTTTCTAATAAAATGAGTTTTAATCGGTTTTTATAGTGTTTCAAGGTCAATTATGTAATTTTTACCTATAAAATGTATTTCTGTGATTTAAGGATATTTTTGGTATATCTGGAATCATTCTGTGTTTGTGGACCCCGGTCGGTGGACTGTAGTTTGGAGTCCGACCGTGGGATTTTGATTGTGTTGAGCTTGTATTTCGAAGTGTGTTTCTTTGCAGGGTCGGCTCTACTCTTTTGAGTAGAGAGATGTCCGTTTTACAGGGGAGGTTCTGCCAGATTTTCGATAGAATTCTCGTAAAACGTGATGTCCAGTCGAACCCTAATTCTGTTTTCGTATTTTAATACTCTAGATTGAATTCTAGGATTTCTATTAGGGTTACTCTGATATCGGTTATTTATTTCTTGTTTAGTTGCGCCGAGACCGAGGGCTAGTGGACCAGGCCCGTCGGACCTGTCTCGTGGAGCGCATTAGGTGAGTTACTATACTATATATATATGCTTAGGCTGCATGATTTATAAATGCATGTTTTATGTTGATTAAATATGCATAAATAATTTGATTACTTCTTAAGTTTACATTACGTATATTTTTGGTTTATTTTTGGTATATATTAAATTGTATGCATGTTTTGTAAATAAAATATATTTAAAATGTTTTTAAATATATTTCCAGCTTAATTTATAATTTGATTGAATGTATTTGACATATATATACTTGAAATATACCTGGTTTACTTTTGGTATATTTCCGGTATATATATGGTTTACATTGTTATTTCATTTATATTCATGCATCATTTATTTTTGTGAATGAATGTTTTATATTTAAGAATGAAGGATATCAATAGAACGTGCTACCTAGTGGGCAACACTAGGACCGAGTACGTACTGGTACGCCTATAGCTTTAGGCTATATTACTAACTTATTTGTGGATATTGATTTGATTATGATTATTGTTATGTGTGAGATGTGATTTGGGTGTGATTGCTGGAGCTCGGTTGACCAAGTGTCTCGGGGCCAATCACACTGGCAGTTAGACTGCTGGAGCTCGGTTGACTTAGTGTCTCGGGGCCAGTCTACTGTCCAAATGGATTAAATGGATATATTTGGAATAAGTGAGCCTGTATGGCTTGAGTGTTGTTTAACATTATTTTATGAGGTTGCGATATTCTAGGGTTCTATGTGATCCTTCATAAACTGGGATTTTTCAGTAAAATATATAAAAATGATTTTATTGCATCTGTGTGTAATTGCCTGTATATATACATATTATATATACTGTTGATTGTATGCATTATCACTTAGTGTGTATGTATATATATTATAGTAATTCACTCAGTGAGGTCTGACTCCCCTCCGTTGACTATTTTTCAGGAGAGTCAACTTCCTCAGACCTCAGTAGCAGGTCGATTCGTCGGATTTCTTCCGCCCCGGCTTCTTTATGTAAATTGTCTACTTGAGTCTTATTTATTTTATCTAGACACTGCAGTAGTTGTGAATTAAAGTATTGGATTTCATGTATTTTATTTTAAGGAGATGTATTATGTTGAAACCAGATTTGTATTAAAGATTATATATATCTATGTGATGAGATGAGTTTTGAATTTAATCCAGTTGATAAAGATGATATTATGATATTATGATTTTATTTTCCGCTGCATATTATACTGTTACTGTTATTATGGCATGCTTTATTTTATTTTTAGGCTTGCTACGGGTTCCGGATTCGAAAGAATTCCCGTTCCCTAGCGCCGGTCATGGCCCCTGTTTTGGGTCGTGACAATCATGTTGTCTTAGTTTGAACCATTCATTGCCTACTCATTAAATTCTTGCATATCTTCCTCTGTTAAGTCATTTGCAGTTTGTCCACTAACTTCTTCACCCTTTTATTCATTTTTAGTAATAGCAGCCCTAGAAAATTCACCCCCTGCCCTAATATCATCCCCTAAGCCACCCTCATAATTTATGAAAATATCATCATTTGAGCCCTTATGGTTATCATAAAACTCTGAAATCTCACCTTCACTAACTGAATCAATTTTAATTTCCTCTTCTGAGCACTTATAATCACTGTATGATGAATCGATTTGTAATTCCTTCTTATTATTCAACACATCCTGGACTAGTTTATCAATAAGGTTTGGCAACTCACCATCAGTCACACTCATATTAGTTAAGTGTCCATCCTTAAGTGCTTTACCACCCTCTATACCAGAATCTGCATTATCCCCCCTGTACCCTCTCCCCCAGCATTCTCACACTCAGGGTCATAAAAAGCAACATCAAAATCACTATTTACTTTAAAAATACTACTGTCATTAATGTCAGCATCATCTTCTATTGAATATTCATAACTATATTTTTTATTTACTTCACAAACACGAAGGTCAACAACATTTAAAGGGGGTCCAATGTCTGCATAGTATACATCTATATGAGGTGCATCCTTATTAAAATCTAGCATATACTAACATATTTTATCATCAATAATTTCTTTTATTCCCTCAAGTGGTGACAACCTAGAAATTTTATACCAAATTTTGCACCCACTGTTATACCCAAGATCTTTATAGAACCTAAACAATTCAAACATTGAAATGTAGTTGATGTCAACAATTCTATAAGCTACACTGCCCCCTCCATACGAACTAAAAGAGTCATCTTTCCATTTCCCCCATGAAGGAGTACCAAGTTCACCGTCTTTACCATAAAACTATAATTTTTTTTAAATAAACAACAAATCATTTCCATTTTCATTACCTAACTAAAATGAAAGCAAAATACACTCATTTTTTGAAAAAAAAAACAAAAAACTCCAAAATAGATAATAAGAAATAAGTTCTTTCTTATTACAATAAGAACAACAGGGATAATCTTGAACATTGACATACAAACAACTAAAATTAATGGAAGTTGATAAAGTTTGAACCTTACCTTGTAGATGAAGTTTAAAACCCCTCTAAATAGCCTGCTCTCCAAGTAACTTGTTAAGGTTGTATGCTTTGTGGATGCTATTCAACTCACAATGTCATAAAGCTCGACATTTCTTCAATTTTTTTTATCTTTCTCATTCAAGACACACAAAACAATATATTAATTTTTCTCTATTGCTTTTAATTTTGCAATTTGAAGCTCTAATTTCCCTTTTTTGTTAAACATAAAGTGAGAGATAAAGAAATTAGGTTTTAGATTGCAAAAAGGGAAAAATCAATTTTGTTCTTTTTTATTATTGTCTTAAAAAGCCAAATGAAATCAAATTACTATTCTATCCTTCCCAGCCACATTGGATAAAAAAATTGGTCAAAGATGAAAATACCCTTTGCCATATCAGCTCCAGTAATGGTGTTAGCTAATTTGCCACTATTTACTAACGGTGTGAAACACAGGATACTGGTTTGTTAGGGTTAAAACCTCAGGGTGGAAGTTGATTAGGGTTCAAACCACAGAGTATTTTTTTATACTTTTCCTTTAAAAATTTATTGATAATTAGAATTGTTGATGTGTCCCTCTTCATCTTTATTCCTTTCCCTTTTATAGTGCAAGAATTTATTTCTTCAAATAATTACCCCAGCTAAGAAGTCTTCCATTTCCAAAAAGTAAATTTGTGTTGTAAATAACTCCTTTAGATGTCTTTTCTCCTAAGTCTTTGCCTGAATGAATGTGAACAATCATGCTTCTGGATTTTTCCAATTCTTATCCTCCAACTCAAGTGTTTTGGCAAATTGGCCTTTAGTTTGGGCCTTTTTTTTAAACCAATTAAAAATAATGGACTAATTCAATTAATAATGGGTTAACATTAAAAATAATGAGCTAATCATTTTTAGCCCAAAAATTTAATTTTGGTACAAATAATACCCCCCACATGTCGTTAGCTTGGGTCAAGCCCAATGCTAATAAATTTGTAAGCAAACTTATCGTTAAGCCCATTTCCATTTTTATATAAACATGAAGCACAAATTTACCACCGAAATCCACTTCACCTTCATCCAATTTCCTAATTCTCATGCCTAGACCTAAAGTAAAATTTTGTGAATTAGATTAATACTATTGGAGAGTAATTGCTCCACATGATGCCCAACGAGCCCAAGAAGAAAGAGAGTGTGAAAATGCTCATTGAAACAAACTAGATAGTTTGTGGAAAGACGTAAATGGGCTAAAAAATATTACAATCCAGAGCTTTCATCTTCTTCTCAAGAACACTCTTTTAATCCTCCAAATCAAAATTCAAATCCCTAAAATCAAAAATTGAATTTCTCAATTAATGAGCTTTCACCTTCATCCAACAACCATCATCTTTTACTTTCTCAAATTAATCCTCAAGAATTAAATTTGGAAGAATTAAATCCCCAAGTAAAATCTTCCCAAAATTTATTTTCTAAAAAACCTAATACTTTAAAATTTCAATCTCCAGAAAACTCCCCTTTAATTTCTCCTTTAGATCAATGTTTAAAGTTTTTATTTTCAAATTCCTCTAAAAAATCCCCAATTAATAAATCCCTAGCTTTTAATTCCCCAATAATTTTTTCCTTTTCCTTTTCTTTTTTCCTTTTTTTCTTTTCTTTTTCATCGGACGCCTATAGCAACCCTTGCCTTACCAGATAGTAAGGGTTCACTGCCACCACCTCATCAATCATCGATGCTAACCAGCCACCACTTGTCGTCCAGCACACATGTGATGTCACTGCTGCCCCTTGCGTTACATCGAACAACAAGTAGTGCAACGCTACTGTTGCCTCGTACTCTGCCAACCAGAAATAATAACGAGCTATTTCCTATCCCTAGACACACTCCATCAACTTCTCCTTGCCATTGATCAGCACATAGCAACAAAAGGTTGTTGTCCCAACTGAATCAACTCTATTAGAACAGAGAGAGTGTTGTCCCAAGCCAAATCTAAGCTCCAAATCAACAATCCTTTCTTTTTCTCTTGGTTTTACAATTTTTGCAAACCATTTTCATAAGTTTGGATTAATTCCTTAAGAAAAAATCTTCTCTAAAGTCTATTTTAGAAAAGGGGTAAATTTATTTTCTTCCCTCTTTGTATTTTTTGAATGAATTTATTTAAAAACTAGACTTAAGATTAATTTGCACATTCTTGTGATCTTGGTGACTTAATGCTTGTAATATATATGAGCCTTATTTAGAAAATAGCCAAAGATTGAATTTATTTTTTGGATTTGCTTTAAAATTGCATTCTTGTGATTATAGCCAAACTAAATAATGTATAATTTGGCTTTAAATTCATCAGTTAGTTGAAAATATTCTTTGATTATGGTATTCATTATATTAGTTCATCTATTTCTGATTATTTTTAATACAATAGTTAGTAGACAATAATGGGAAGAAACAGAGAGAATGACTATCAAGCTAGGGTTCGCTCCACTCCATAAAGTGATGGCATTTGTCCACTTACTACTACACATGAGCTATTCATAATGCACTAATTATTAATTAGAATCACTTGATGAACCTTTAGGGTAAATGTAAATCATTTATCTAGCCAAATGTTCATTAGTTTGACAAATTTGGCTATTTTCCAACTTTTCATTCTTTGGATAGGTGTGGAGGGATTTTATGTATCATAGCAAAGAAAAGTCATAAATTCATTATGAGTGACTGGTATAGTGGTTTTGTTTAGGATGTGTAGAAGGTCATTTTATTTCCGAGAGACATGATAATTTTGTCAAATAAGGACAAATGATTGGTCTCAAAGGGATGAGATGCTTTTGATTTTATGGAGTCACCACCCGATTTTAGAAAATCAGGAAAAAAAAAGGACAACATCGGGTCACTTAGTGAGTATTGTCCCTAGTAGAGATTTTCAGGTTTGAGGGATCGCATCTACTTTTTTACTATTTCTCATTATACGATATTCAATGTATAGCTACTGCAACACCCTATTTTCGATAATGACAGTTTGTATAGCATTTACACAGTACATCATATAGTATAAGATAATAAAATTGAAAATTTTATTACATCGCTTTCTTGATAAAATACATATGAAAATGAAAAGATTATGAAAAAGTAAATCTAATATGATTTATCTACAAGGATAATATGACCATTTACACAACTTGCTCAATTTTATGAATAATAGGATGATCATACATGTTTATAGTGATTATTTATGCTATGATGATGTATGACGATAATATAAAGGATGCATGAGGTCATCACTGGACCGAGAGCATGATGACTCTATTTTGGAATATGAACTTTTCACATTATTGGTATTTACGATGCAATTTTATGATTTCAAAAATAAAAGATGCAAATGATGATGTGAAATGAGCATAATAAAGCATATATTATTCACGCAGCATGCAAGTTTGCCAGTCTTATCACACAAGTATAACAGTATTCTCAAATGCTGGCAATAGTAAAATAAAATGCAATGTGATAAAATAAACATGCTAAAATAATTGTGTGGTCCTCAGACTTGACTAAGCTTGTGTGAGTTTTGAAGCTTAAGCTTTGAGAGATTATCAAGCTTTCCTCATCGAGAGGTTTAAAATGATAGTAGAATGATGCTAGATTGTATACCTTTGAAGCGTGTTTTGACAAAGATGAGGCTTGGTTTGGTGGAAAAGGGATCTAACAACCTAAGGAAAAGGTTGTGGGAGAGCAAAAATGTAATAACCCTTGTTTTTAATTTATTTTATTAAATAATGAGATATACAGTGTTAATAAAGTTTAAAAGTTATATTTAATTATTTTACTATTTTGTGATTTATTATTACTATTTTATGTTTAATTAAATTTTCTAAGTAAATATTTTTATTTTGAACTTATTAATTTGGACATTTAAATTTTATTGTGTAAATTTATATGTTCGGATAGTAATATTTAGCAGTATTTAATTTAGTGTATTGTTATTTTAATATTATTAATTCTATTATTGTTTTATAAAATTTCATTATTTATTTTATTAGAATTATCATTATTATTTGATGTTATTTGATTTATATTATTATTAATTTATGTTATGTATATTACATGTGTATGTGTTATATATATGTGAATATATATATATGTATATAAGATATTTGTGTGGTGGAGAATTGTCAAATATAAAGTTATATTATATTATAATATAAATTTTTGTTATATTATATAATATTATATAATATTATATTATACAGTTATATATATATATATATATATATATATATATATATATATATATATATATATATATATATATATACTTACCAAAAATGCATTCTTCCCCGCTACAACCCCTCCTCCGCGCGCTGTCAACCCTCAACCATCCTCCACCCGTCACCACTCGTTTCTCTTACCATCAGAGCGTCGTTCGGTCTTTTAGTCACTGCCACCTCCTATAGACGTCGTCGCCTCCTCCTTCTTCTCCGGCAACGTCGACAGCAAGCAGTAGCAGCATCCAGCAAGTCGTTCTTCATCATTGCTCCTCCCTCCGGCCACCACACCTCATCTTCCTGGTGTCGTTCGACTCCCGGAGTTGGGTAGAAGCTGAACCAAGGCTCAGATCAAGCTCAAATTCGGTTTTTGGTAAGATTTTTGTTTGGTTTTTGGATTTTGGTTATTTGAGTTTTTTTTTTTTAGTTAGAAATTGTTGATTTATTGATTTTTTATTTTTATTTTTTTGAAAAATTTTTTCTTGGTAGCTCTAGCTTGCTAAAAATAAATTTTTTTAATTTTTTTGAATTAGTTTAATTTATGGGTAATTTTGATTATTTTATTATTATTTAATTAATTTTTGTTAATTAATTATTTCAATTATGGATTTAATTAATTTAGTGTTATTATAGTATGTTAGTAATTATAATGTTGATAAATTAATTTTTGGGATATTTATATAATTTTTTAGAAATATTTATAGTTTATGTAATTTTAGAATTTTGAGTTAAATGTGTATTTTTGGTAGAAATTAGAGTTTAATTATGTGTTTGAGTTGATATTTAATGCTATTTGTTGGTAAAATAATTTCTGTGAATTTACATAATTTTTTTTATGGAATTTTATATAATTTATGTGTACTTTGGAATTATTAGATTAAATATGTATTTTTATAGAAATTATTGGTTAATTAGGTGTATTTATTGATTTTAGTGAATAATATGTTGAGGAAATAAATTTTGAGTAATTACATAATTTTTATTGAACTTTTCAATATTATTAGTATTTTATGTGAATTTTGTATATTAGGGGCATTTTGGTAAGTTGGTAGTAATTTTTTGGTTAAATATTAAATTTAATTGGTTTTAATAATTTTTTGAGGTATAAAAATGATTTTTATAAATTATTTACTATTTTTAACTAATTAATACTATTTTTCAAAAAGTATTTTCAAATTGTATATAATATATTATTTTTGTAAATAAATGGGTTTTTAGTAACTTTTAGTATGTTTATGGATTAATTAAGTAATTTAGATTTATAAAATGAATTTTTTTTAATATTGGTGTATTTTTCGAGAAATATCGATTTTTACTTATATCATATTATTATTAGGGTTTTTAAGTAATTACGAGTAAAATAATTATTTTTAATGTTTTTAATGTTTAAATTGCCATAGTTTGATACTTAAAGGGGCATTTTTGGTATTTGTTGAATTTATGTATATTTTATTGTATTTTGTGGTGAATTGTGGATCTCATTCAGGGGAAATTGTAGTTTGGGATCCCGACCGAGGAGTTGGGAAAAATTTGTATTCGAAGTGTGTTTTCTTTGCAGGATCGGCCCTACTTTTGTAGGTAGATGTTCGTTTTACAGAAGAGAATCTGTCAAAATTTTGGTAGATTTCTCGTAAAACGTGACAACCGGTCCGAGTCTAGTTTTGAATTTTTAATTGAGTCTTTCCATAGTAATTCTAGAAGCGTAGAGTTAAAATTTATTCTAATGGTTGTTATTTTATTTTTCTAGCTGCTCTTAGACCGAGGTCTAACGGACCAAGCCCGTTGAGTCTGTGTCGAGGAGCGCACACCAGTGAGTTATTGTACTGTATATATATGCATTGCATATATGATGCATCACTTAGGGTTTTTCATTTTCATTATATGTTTTTTTAAAAGTGATTTAAATTATAATATTTTTGGTATATCTAGAGTTTATATTTTTATATATATGCATGTTAAATAATTATGCATGTTATTTTGATATATGCACGTTAAATAATTAGGTTTATATTTAATACATTTTAGTATACATATACATGTTTTAAATGTATATTTAGTCATAATTATTTTATTGAATGATTAGTATACTTTAGGTATATTTTCAGTATATTTTAGGTTTATTCCTAAATAATTGCTTGCCATATTATTGACTTACACTTCAATTGTTTTTAAGTTTATTTTTGGTATATTTCCAAATAAATGCATGTTTTATTATTGATTTAAACCTAACATATTAGTGGTATACTTAGGGTTTATTTGTGATATATGCATGCTATAAAATTAGGTTATTTTTGGTATATTTGTGAATATATGTCAAACCTAATGCATGTTTCAGTACATATACATATTTAAATGAATATTTATGCATAATTTTTTTATTAAATGATTTGTGTACTTAGGGTATATCTTTAGTATATTTAGGTACATTTTTAAGCAAATGCATGTTATATTATTAAAATGCACTTAAATTGTTTTTAATTATATTAATGGTTTATCTTTAGTATATTTCGTGTTTTATTTGACATATATATACATGAAATATACTAGGTATATTGTAGGTATATTTTTGGTATATATATAAGGTTTATTTTACTATTATGAATGTCATTCTACATTAATTTTTTTCCAAATGAATGATTTATTTTAAATGAAGGATATCAATAGAATGTGCTTCCTAGTGGGCAGCACTAGGACCGTGTACGTACCGATGCGATAGATTTAGGTTTGAGTGAAGAATTAATTGTGGAGATTTCAATGTGATTGATAATGATTTGATTGATATGATTGAGATATGATGTGATTGATAGTATGATTGCTGGAGCTCGGTTGACCAAGTGTCTCGAGGCCAATCACACTGACAGTCAGGCTGCTAGAGCTTGGTTGACTTAGTGTCTCGGGGACAGTCTACTGTCCAGAATGGAATAGGTGACCTATTTGGATTTAAGTGAGCCTATATGGCTAGAGTGATGATATGATTGATTGAAGTTGCGATTAATAGGGTTCTATTTGATCCTTTATGTATTAAAATAAATATTTTCTGCATCTATTATATTTATAAAAGCAGAGTTTGGAATTTGTGTGAAATGTGTGTATATATATACATATATAAGAATGTCTGATTGTTATGGTTTAGATTGCATGTATATATAGTATAATAATTCACTCAGTGAGGTTTGACCCCCCTCAATTTTTTTTTCAGGAGATCCTATATCGTCAAACTTTAGTAGTAGAGTTCCTCGCCGGTGTCCTTCCGTCCGGCTATTTTATGTAAATGTATATTTTGAACTCTGATTTGTATTCTATAAACTGTAGTAGTGGTGTTATTGTATCATAAGAGTATTATTTTGTTTTGATATTTAATACTCAAAGAGTTGTATCTGAACATTGTATGAATATATTTATTTATGAAAGGATTTGGAGTATTTATTTTATATATTGATTCGAAAAATTTTAGTTTTGTCATACTTTTTATTTATTTATTGCATGATTTTATTTTCTAAGGCTTGCTATGGGTTTCGGATTTGATAGAATTCCCGTTCCCTAGTACCAGTCATTACTCATAGTTTGGGTCATGATAAAAAATTATCTAAAAGGGGTTTCCAACACTTTCGATCAGACTAATTTTTGAGTGTGCATGTGTTTTCACTTGCTCCCCTTTCAAAATGAGGTGTGAAGGGGTATAGGGAAAATTAGGTAGAATAGGGTGGTAAGGGCGTGGTCATGCACCTATAATGAGGATTTTATGTGTGGCCATGCCAAGTGGTGTGATCATGCACTTGGTACGAGGCCACGCGTGCATGTATGCATTTTCATGTGCACTTCGACGCTCTACTTGCTCTTCTCGGGTTTTACGCGCACTTTTTTGGGGTTGGTTCCTAGGGTTTTTAGGCCTTTTAGATGTGTTTTCGGAGTCTATTTTGCCAAATTTAGCCTCAATTTTAGCACATGAGACCTATGGGTGTTTATGCACACTTCTGAGCGATACACACTGATACTTAGGTTGTGTTGGACCATTATGGGACCACTTTTGAAGGTTTTGGAGCCTTCTGGATATATTTTTGAAGTTCGTTTTATCAAAATTAATTTCTATTTTTTCACAAAGCCGAGTCCTGGTCTAATGAAATGCGCACTAACCCAACAAGCTAAGTATTTTAAGAGGAGTTTTCTTAAAATAAAACCTCTTATTGTTATAATAATTCACATTTCGCAAGGTTGGAGTATAACTTAATGGATTAGTAATCAATTTTGCACACTAGTAAGGTCGATTAGGTTTTTTTAAGGTTATACACTTCAGAGGCATTATGAATGAGTAGACTTTAGTCATCTCGGGGATTCATTTCATCATTGGACCTTTTTGGGGATAATCAAATTTGAGGTATGACAGTTTCCCCCTACTTCACGTGTGTTGCATAGCCACCTAGCGCTAGTGTTAATACGTGTGAAGCAAAATGCAAAGATGTAAAAAATATTTTAGTAGGGAGAGAGGTACTTACTTGTGGGTTGTCTTTAGACGTCTTGTTAAGATTTGACTACTATTTTTGCATTTTGTTTGTTGTTGTTGTTCTATGACTTGGTCATCACATAAGGTACTATTTGGGACATATGCAAGCTTCTGATTCATGCAAAGTGCATTGAGATTTATGCAACTATAACCTTCTTAGGTGTCACACAAATGAGGATGCTACTAAGCAAAAAGAGATGCAACTATAACCTTTCTAAGTGTCACACAAATGAATATGCGACTATAACCTTTTTAGGTGTCACACGAATGAAGATGCTATTAAACAAAATACGGATGTGACTATAACCTTCCTAGGTGTCATGTAAATGAACATGTGACTATAACCTTTTTAGGTGTCACGCGAATGAACATGCAATTATAAGCTTTTTAGGTATCACGCGAATGAACATGCGATTATAACCTTTTTAGGTGTCACGCAAATGAAGATGCTACTAAGTAAAATGCGGATGCGACTATAACCTTCTTAGGTGTCACGAAAATGAACATGCGACTATAACCTTTTTAGGTGTCACACAAATGAATATGCAATTATAACCTTTTTAGGTGTCACATGAATGAATATGCGATTATAACCTTCTTAGGTGTCACACAAATGAACATGCGATTATAACCTTCTTAGGTGTCACGCAAAATAATTAAGCGATTATATCCTTCTTAGGTGTCACACGAATGAACATGTGACTATAACCTTCTTAGGTATCACACGAATGAACATTCTACTAAGCAAATAAGAATGCTCTTAAGTAGTGTGGATGATCCTAAGCAATGTGAGGATGCTTCTAAGTGATGAAAGTGCTTTTAAGTAATGAGAAGATGCTTCTAAGCAGTGAAAGTGCTTCTAAGAAATGTGAATGCTCTTAAGTAATGAGTGTGAGTGCTTATAAGTAATGAAAGTGCTTCTAAGAAAATGAAAGTGAGTGCTTCTAAGCAATGTAAGGGTGCTTCTAAGCGGTGTGAGAGTGCTCTTAAGCAATATGGGTGCTTCTAAATAATGTAAAGCGATGTGAGAGTGCTTTTAAGCAGTGTGAGAGTGCTCCTAAGCAATGTGAAGATACTTCTTAGCAATGAATGAGGTAGTAGTGATGATGCAGTAGTGCTGCAGTGATGATGCAATGATTTTTCATATTGAGGATGTTATTTTAATTATTTGGAGTAAGATATCCTTATTGTGAATTTTCCTTACTCTTCTTCTTTTGTAGGATGTTGAGTTTCCTGAAGAAAACGGTGCATGTGTAGTGTCTTTAAAAAAATGGAGTCCTCATCAGTGTACTTTTATATGAGTTTAGTGTATGTATTATGCTCAAATAGAAGTTTAGGACCATAAAAGTGAGTGTGCAAAGTCTTAAAGTGTGCGTAAAACCACAGAAGAGTGCATGGAAGGGGGAAGTGCACGTGACTATATATGAGAGGCATGTGATCACACGCTTGTGCGCATGGTCACGCGCCTGGCCCATGGTCACACACTTTCCACCCTCCAGGCTTATTTAAACAAATAGTTTGGAGGTCTTGAGAGGCTTCATCTGGACTTCTTTGAGTGTTTTTTTACTTTTTTGACCCTTTTTGTGTTTCGGGTGCTATCTGCTATGTTTTTGCTTCTGTACTTCCATTTTTTTCTACATGAAATGGAGTTCCTTAACATTCCTAAGGGTTTGGAAGGCATTTTTATTAATGTTGATGATGATCTTGAGGGTGACTTTGCAAAGGCTATTGGAGCTAGAACGTCCGCTGTAGGGACTAGTACATCTGGTGCTCAGAGTTCTCAGCCATCCAGACTTTCTTGGGGGGACCCGATCCCTATTGTTTATAGCTTGGAGACTTATGCTTGGGTGCATCATCATCACAAGGTAGATCCCTCTTTGCCCTTATTTTTTGAAGCTTGTTTGTTGGCTGTTTTGCTGTTTATTTTATTATATGAGGTTGTTATAACTGTAGCTCTGTAGCTCTTACTGTAACTATCTATCTAGCTTTATTGTAAATATTGATGGTTGATAGCTCTTACTTTATTTTCTTTTTGTGATTGTCTACTTACTATGATGCTTTTCTTTTTAGCCTTTATTATTTTGATCTTGTTAAGTGACAGAGAGAGAGATGCATTAGCATTTAGTAGTTGTATAAATGTTTGATAGCGTACCTATTATTTATAGCCCGTAGGTATGTTATTGTGCTGCCTGGTAGTTTCAACAAGGTCAGCATGTATTATCAGGATCTTCCGATGTGTATGAAGCAAATGGTTGACAGGAATGGCTTTAATGGGGTGATTGCTGCATTATTTTATGACTCATATGCTTCAAGTCAGATTATCAGGCATTGATAGAGCCATGGATGGACACGATGCATACTTTCCATCTGCCTATCAGGGAGATGAATATTACCCTTTTGGATTTTACCACTATCACGGGCTTCAGCTTTTCTAGACAACCTATTCCTTTCAGTGAGGAGGAGTGTTCTACTGTTATGGCGACGAGACACCTCATAATGGATTTGCTTGGGGTAGTTACACCTATGAAGACTGGTTGCCCGTATCTTGCTCGATACACAGAGTTTGTTTTTTCCTTGCATGCTTTATATAATAATGGTCTTATCTCAGCAAAGCAACTAGCTCATTACTTTTTATTTTATTTGTTGAGTGCTATTATCTTCTCGAACCCTTCGGGTATGGGTGATCTACTATTACTACCTGTCTTGAGAAATCTAGATGGCTTGTAGGGCTATTGCTGGGGTACTGCTGCCTTTGCTCATACGTACTCAAGACTTGAAGTAGCATACCGAGGTGACTTAAGGATCTGTGGATGCTTGTTCATGCTAAACGTGAGTAGGAGTTCTGTTATCTATTCTTTTACTTTTGGGTTTATTATTTCTGACCCTCTGATTTTGACAGATCTGGGCATATGAGTTCAGAATTCTCCCTCATCCATCCATCTAGCATTTTTAAGAGGATGGCTTTCCTCGTTATTCTGATTGGATTAGGAAGACTAATAATTTAATTGAGGATTGCATGGTAGGTCAGGACTATATAAGGAAGTTGTCCCCTAATCAGGTATGTCTGATTCCTACTGTGTTGGTTGTTCCTTTCTTAAGGGTCTTTTGTTTATTATTGCCCTTTGAGCAGATCTTTCTTCATTGGTGGGTGGCGAGGTCTCATTGGACAGCAGAGATAGTGGCTACATGGCAGATGATAAAGAGATGAGTGTTGCTCTCTGGCCTAGTCGGCAAAGTGTGGTATTTGGGCAAGCAAGTCCATCTTTAGTGGGATGGCCCATATATAAGGAGAGTTCTTGTCCCTCCCCCTAATGACATGTTCTGGGGTCATGAGCTTTGTGGTTATGATCTTTCTACTATTATGATGGGATTCCCCTTTGAGAGCCTTTTGGAGAGTGCAGGTTTGCCTTATGTTGATGTATTGATCCCTCAGATGATTGATGACATAGCTAATGGAACCTTTCCTTTACCTCCACCTTCTCAAGTAAATGCATCTTGTCTTTCAAGTTCGAGGATTAGGCCATCATGTGGGTCATTAAGAGTCACTTCTTCTTATCTGATAAGCCTTTATTCTTGTTGTGGTGCAAGTATGTAGCAAACTTTATTAGTAATAAACTGTAATTGATGTGAGTTATGAGAACTTATCTACAGCAACGTCAGAGCATATTCGAATCTAGTTTTAAGGAGGATGAGGGTACATTCTTTACTAAGGTGACTGCCCATGCCAGTGGTGTAGCTTCTAGTAGTACTATTCTTAGAGATTTGACAGTTCAGCCATCTTTGTCTTTACTTGGGATGAATATTCTTAGTAGAGTAATGAGTTTTGATTAACTTAGACCTGGCTTCCCTTAGTTGAGGACTAGATGTTTATGTTCTCTACTTATTCTTACCTATGCTCTATTTATTTAGTGAGTGATGGTCGACTTATTTATTTGCTTTTGTAGATTCCTATCTCCTTTAGTCAGTACTGGTATACTGTTGCAAGGAGTGCACAACAGTACTTTTTGGAGTTTGCTACCACTCAGAGGGTATGCCTTCTTTGTTGTACCTATTTATTTTATGCACATGTTTTATATATGAATGTATAATATGCAATATGTAATGCAGGTTGAGCATCGTCTCGCTAGTGTTGAATGAGAGCAAGAGCGTTTAACTTATCATGACCGCATCAGTGAGCTGTAGTTACGGCTATCATCCTTTGTGATGAACGATAATAAGTCAGGATTAGACAAGGGGGGTACTTAAGCAGGATCATTGCTTGCTTTTGATGGCAACCATGGCCAACATAGTTATTTTAGGAGCTAAGTGTAGGACTTTTACCCTGTGGTTTACTTTATTGTATTATTTTCCCGAGGTTATGGACTCTGGGTGTTGTATCTAAGCGTTTGTCTCGCATGTTGTATGATGCTTATACGATGATGACTGTATATGCTTCTTATTGTGTATCAGTGATAATGATGTTTGCCATTACTATCGTCTGCCTTTTTCCATTTTTTGCCTAAGGCGTCTCCTTTTAGAGCTTTTCACACTTAGCTGGATTTTTTTTCCTTCCCTTTTTTGCCTATGGTGTCTCTTTTTAGAGCTTTTCATACCTAGCTAGGCTTTTTTTTTACTATACGATAGTGGTTGATCTTAAAAAGTGAGCTTAGAGACAATGGTAAGAACCATGGTCATGTAATAAAAGAAAATGCAAAGCATGCTTGATGCAATTTATAATGATAAAATATGTTGCACTTTTCAAAAACATTTGGCATAAAGTGGCAATCATTCTCATTTCATTGTAATCATTAAAGAAAAGCACATGTGCATTCGTACAAATTTTGAATTTGAGGTTACCCCTATCCTTAACTAGCCTTCTTAGGTTTTCTAATTAAGTATTTTGTCTCTTTCCCTAATTTTTGCCTGAGCTATCATTTTTAGGTTTTCAACTCAGCAGGAAGTCCCTAACTTTTTCCTGAGCTGCCATTTTTAGGTTGTCAACTCAACAGGATGATTTTTTATGCCTTAGACGTAGATACTTCTTCAGGCGGTCTATAATGACCAATTTGAAGAATTCATTACCTTCAGAATCCATCAGCTTGACTAGCCCTTTTGATAAGACATGTTTAACCAGGTATATGCCTTCCCAATTCAGTCTTTAGGGTATGAAATGTTTTATCTTATTTGCTTTAGTACCCAGTCTCCTGCTTTTACACTTTTGTGTTTTACTCTTCTGTTGAAGGACTTGGCTAGTTGAGCTTGATACAACTATGTGTGGTATAGAGCCTTGAGCCTTTGGCTATCTAAGAGAGTGAGATTATTATGCCTTTGTCGAGCTCACTGTACTTCTAGTAATTCAGATTCAATTACTACCCAAAGAGACTTAATCTCTTTTTTTATTGGAAGGACTGCTTCTAATCCATACACTAATAAGAAAGGAGTTACTCCTATTGAAGTTCTGACTATTGTTCGGTATCCCCATAAGGCATGTGGCAATTTGTCTGCCCAATCTCAGTAAGTTTGATTCATCTTTGATAAGATTTTTTTTATGTTCTTGTTTGCAGCTTCAATGGCCCTGTTTTCCTATGGTCGGTAAGGAGAAGTTTTATGATGTTCCACCTTATAACTCCTTAGTAGCTCTCTAACTTCCCCTTGGAATTGGACACCATTATCAAAGATGATGTGATAGGGGATCCCATATCGACAGAACAAGTTTCGTTTGATGAACTTAGCCACTTGCTTGGCTCCTATCTTTGCAAATGATTCTACTTTGACCCATTTTTGTAAAGTAGTCCACTGCCACTAAGATGAACCCTTGTTAGTTTGAGGCTGTTGGGTGGATTTCCCTAATTATATCTAGTCCCTATATTGAGAAGCGCTACGGAGAGGAGATGTAGTGAAGTTCTATTGGGGGAAAGTGGCTAACATTCTCATGGATCTGACACTTGCGGCATTTCCTTACAAATTTGATGGAGTTTTCCATCATCATTATCCAGAAGAACCTTGTCTAATTAGCTTCTTAGCCATGATTTCTCCATTCATATATGGACCATAAATACCCTCGTGTACTTCTTTTATTGCTCTTGCAACTTTAATTTCATCTAGACATCAGAGTTGTAAACCATCTGAGGTTCTCCTGTATAACACACCCTAGTGCGATGTGAATTTTGATGCTAGTCATCGAATGAATAGTTTGTCTCTTTCATCTGCTTGATCAAGATAGGCTTATTCCTTCAGATATCTCTGGATGTCGTAGAACCAGGGCTTTTCAATTGCTTCTATCTTTGCTATTCTACAGTCTTTATGATAAGGTTGTCCCTATCTTAGTAGAATCAGAGGCTTCATGGGAATTTTGGATGGTCCTTCCCATACTGATGCTAGGGAAGCAAGTGCATATGCCATCTAGTTGTGATTCCTGAGGAGATGAATGAATATGAATTTTTAGAAGGACATGGTAAGTAGCCTCAAGTGGTCCAGATAAGGCTTTAAGTGCCACTCTTTTAGTTCCCACTCTTCCATGGCATGATTAATTACTAGCATGGAATTTCTAAAGGTTTTAACTTCTGTGATATCTAGGGCTATCAGTCCTTTTATTCTAAGTGTGCATGTCTCGTATTCTACTTCATTATTTATGACTCTGAACTCGAGCTTTTTAGCAATTGGTACTACTTCACCTTTTAGAGATTATAGTATGACACTGATTCCTATGCCAAACTGATTGACTGCTCCGTTAAAGTACATGCACCATTCTTGGTTCTCAATGCCTGAGCTGAGGTCATCTGGCAAGTCCAATTGGATTTCTTTTGAGTCTAGAATGGGGTTGAGACCTAGAAATTCAACCACTACTCTCCCTTTTACTGCCTTCTTAGTCAGATATTGCACATCGAATTCTATTAGCAGTACAAGCCACTTAGCAAGTTTCCCTACTAGAGAGGGAGCTTTGTAGAGGTACTTCATAGGGTCCATTTTAGACTCGACCTAAATTCTATAGGATTAAAAGTAGTGTCTAAATTTCTTAATTGCCTACACCATTGCTAGGCATATATGTTTGACTTGGTTGTACTTCTCCTCATATGGCAGCATCTTCTTGCTCAAGTAGTAGACTGCATGTTCTGCTTTAGTTTCTCCCTCTTAGGCTAACATTACACCGATTGCATTCCTTTTGATGGCTAGAAATAAGGTTAGAGGTATCCCTGGTTTAGCTGGTCTTAGAACTAGTAGGTTGGCTAGGTAGCTTCTGATATTTTCAAATGTTAGTTGACACTGTTTGTTCCATTCAACTGGTTGATCTTTTCACAGTAGCTTGAAGATTAGTTCATACATTGCTGTCAACTTGGTGATGAATCTGTTAATAAACTATAATTTTCCTAGAATTTGGCACTGGCATCTTTCTAATGGCTTTTTCTTTGTTTGGATCCATTTCAATCTTGTTATGACTAACAACGTACCCTAGCATCTTTCTTGAAGTGACCCCAAATACTCATTTCTTTGGATTTAGCTTAAGACTGTACTTTTTTACCTTCTGAGGAACTTTTCGAGATCAAAGGGGTGTTCTTCCTTAGTTTTTAACTTGACCATCATGTTGTCGACGTATACCTCCACTTCTTTGTGTATTATGTCATGGAACATTACAATCGCCATTCTCTGGTAGGTTTTCCCTACGTTCTTTAGTCTAAAAGACATTACTCTATAGCAATAACTACCCCATTCTGTTATGAAATTTGTCTTTGCTTTGTCGATAATGGCCATTAGGATCTGATTGTACCCAGAGAATCCATCCATGAAGGAGTACATTGCACATATGGCGACACTGTCAACCAATATGTCTATGTGAGGTAGTGGGAAATCATCCTTCGGGCAGGCCTTGTTCAGATATCTGTAGTTGACGCAAATTCTAACCCATCTATCTTTCTTCAATATTGGCACCACATTTTCCAACCATTCTAGATAGTCTACTACCTCTAGGAATTTTTTTGTGATTTGTTTTTCGATGTCCTCTGTCATTAGTTAGGCCCATTCTAGTCTGAATCCTCTCAGTTTTTGCTTTACTGATTTGCACCCTTCTTTGGTAAGAATGAATTATTGAGCAATGTCTCTATCAATACCAGGCATATCGTCATACATCCAGACAAATACTTTTAAATATTTTATTAGTATTTTTTCAATTTCTCTCCTCTCCTCTCTTCAGGTTTAACATCTTTCGAAATATGTAGAATGTGTGGTTCAGATTCCATGCCAATGTTAAATGATTCAGTGCATATGGAATGAATGTTAAATATGCTAATGTTTTGATCAATGCAATGCACACTACCATTAGAAAAGACATCAAACAAGTAAGCAAAATTAGATTTCATTGCATTAACTTTAGAGTTCATTACATTATCATTTTCAAACAAAGACATAGAAATTAAAGGGGTAAACTTTCTCTAGATCAGTGGTTTGAGAGATGTTTATGTCTTTGGACCATACACTTCTTGTATGTTTCATTAATAACACCATCTCCAATACTGGCAGTAAATTGGTGGATGATTCTCCTCCTCTATATTGCTTTGAAGTGATCCACAAACCTTTGTTGTATCCTGCCACTCGAGAAATCAGCAAGCTTAAAAGGTATGTGTTGCTTCTCGCTAAACTGTCTCTTTACTAGTGTAGGATAGTAGTGGGTGCATGACCTAAATCCTTAGATTGGTATACAGTTGACATATGTGCAGAGAGTCACATGTCCCAGCTTCTACCATGGGCATATCCATCTTACTTGATATTTTAGTGTGTCCTTTATGCATTTGAACCGCTCCTGGGTTGTGATGTAGGTTGAGCACCTATGAACATCCTTAATATATCTTTGCAGGTGATTCTTGGGTTGGTACCTCATCCAGTTCCCTGCAGGTTTGTCGAGTAGACTCAGTTTTTCTTGTAGCCATATTTGAAGTAACAGAGGGCTTTTAGTGAAGTTCAGACTTTTCCTATTTTTGAGGTCATCCAAACCTTAAATGGTTTATGCTAGAATCAGTGGGAAGGGATTCATTTCACATTCCATCCCTTCAATGACCTAGAGTATCCTGTAATCTCCTAGCCTATCGTTTGAGAAGGTGAAGTATTGCATAAAGAGGTAACATGCCAGAAGACGTGCCCAAATCAAAGTACCAGTATTCTTGGTAGTGCAAGTAGTTAGGAGTTGTATAGGAATTAGTCGTTTACGCTCGGTGACTAGTTCGTCAAGCTTTTATAGGCTTAAATTAAGGAAATCGACCCCAAGCCTTGGGTATTTGACACTTGGTTAGTGAAGATTGCCTCTTCAGTCTTAGTGGGGGTTCACCCTGTTATGGCATTGAATTCTTTATATAACGGGTATAGTTCTATAGTGTTATATCGAAACACGTGCTCTTGAGAGTCCTAGAATGACATAATATTCAAAAGTTCACAGTCAATGCATAGTATTCCGTATGGTTGCAGGCTTTTCCAGTTAGCTTTATCAAGATTATAGAGGAAATGTCTAGTGATACTGGTTTGGGCTTAGGGGTTTTCAGCCTTGACACCATCATCAAACAGTTCTTGGATCCTGGCTTTCAATTTTTTATTGCTTCAATGGGAAGACTCAGCTTTATGATCACTCATGTTTGAATGTCGTATTCCTGTACATTTATTAGGGTTAGCTAAATGAATGATGCATGACATGTGCCTACAAAAGAAAAGGGTGAGCATGTATGCATGGAGTAAATGCAAAATCCTATGATGAAAAAATGATTATTCCTATAAGAAACAGTGGTTAGTACGTGCTATCTACATGTATGTGATGTATGCATGATTAAAGCTGGTTAGTTTTCCTGCACAGTGAACAAACCAATCACAACCAAGCTCTCACTTCCAACCTTATTTCTCCACGAGGTTCTTCCGTCTTTTTCCTAGGTGGGTTTTGAACCTATAGTCATCAGGGGACTATGGTTTTGCTCTTAGAACTAGGTTGTTTCAATTTATGTTGGTAAAAACCAAAAGGTAAACTAAGGAACGATACTCAAATGTGCTTGAGGTAATCATATGATGTCAATGTGATAGTCAATTGTCAGGCTTCAAATGATGTCCAGAGCCTGTATGCGCTCATATGTATAGGACCGAGGCCAATTAAAGGGAATCCAAGTTCTTACCCCCACATTGATATTCGATGTGCTTACCAAGAGTCATGAAAGTATCATTTGATAGTTTACGGTTTGATTTTACCGACATAAAGGTCCACAATCTAGTTAGGTTCCTAACCTATTTATTTGATCTGATAAGGATAAATGGACAACATCTCATAGGTTTCATCATCGAGGGATGTTGTTATCTGTTAATTTGCATTAATTATTCAAGCTGAGGTATGTGATTCTTATCATTCCTCATGTTTGAGCTCACACAAAGTATATGAGAATCACATGGTCCTGAGCATAAATTTTCTATGAAAATTGACATTACAAAGTCATTCGATGATAGACACTAGGAGGGTCATGTCATTTATGAATATCAGGTTAAACAGACAGTATTAGGACGAGGATAACATACATAGCTTGGTGGAATCCTAGTGAATATTGCTATTAGTTTATCTACATGAGCTGAGTTAAAGTGAAAGGCTAAGGGTTCCTTTAGAGAGAATGCCCCTATATAACTAGGGTTACAGACTCTGGTCAGTGAGTCTAGCATTATTTTGATAACTTGATCCCCGCTTTAAGGACTTGGGTTATAGACTCTGGTTCAAATGAGTCCGGCGAATGCACAAGTAAAGACTAAAGGTGATAATATTGTATCTTCGTTGCCCCATGACTCAAGTGGAATCATAGTGGCGATGTCATTTAGTCTTATCAAGGCTTTTAGGGAAAAGTGGTGCACATGTGATATGTAGTGCAAATGCAATGGTAAGGGGATCTATATGATTAAGTATTACTATAAGCACCCAATTTCGGGATGCAATTGTGCACAATTGCGATGTAAGCCCCTATAATGAAATTTATTCAAAAATTGAACTTGGTTGTTGATTTTCTGGACTTTATGGACTAAATTGCAACATTTTTTTAGGATTTGATTGCAAATAAGTCATTTTTTCAAGGGTTTTTTGGTAATTAAAAAAAGTTAGCATTTAATGTTGATCGACATTAGTGTAATGCCGACCGGCATTACACAATGCCGACTAGCATTGTGTAATGCCGATCGACATTACACAATGTCGACACATTAATTCCATTTTTTTGATTTTTTTCACCTATTTTTCCTTATTTTTATCGATTTTTTCAGTGTTTTGATTGGTTGAAAAATTCAAATTTTTATCTAATAAGGTTTTTTTTAAAAAAAAGAAATGCAGAAGATATTTTTTTGAAATCAAAACAAACGCTATATGATCTGATCAAATAGGTCTGTTCCTCCTTTGGAGGAAGTTCAGTACGCATAGACTCTGCATTTAAAAGCAGAGTCTGCATGCATATGAAAGGAGATTTTTATGGTTGGAGGCTTGGCTGGGGGGACTTCTTTTTCTTCTGGTTTTCGAAAGGATTTTTTACAGGGAGAGACTGAGAGAAAGAAGATAGTGAGAAAAAAGAGAGACTACGAGCATAAAACCTTAATTTTTGATACTGAAATTTCCAAAGGCAATAGTCCATAATCAACAATATCTTAATTTTAACGGTGATAATCCAATCTGAGGGGCTCAAAAAGGGGCATTTGCACAGCATCTCCAGTGTTATTTTTCTATTTCTTTTATTACTTTTTTATTATTTTCTGTTTATTTTTTTCTTTTATTTTTGTTATTGTTTTGATTATTTGATTTCATTGCTAATTTATTTTTTTGTTTTGATGTCTGTATGTGGATTGAGGAAGGGGAAACCACCTGTGTTTAATTGAACAAAAGATCCATGGAACCTGTACTGTTTTAATAATAGTTCTTAGGATTTTAATTTTTCTTTTGCATTTTTGTATCCTGTGTAAATTTCTGGGTGTATAATTATTTAATTTTAATTATGTATGTAGTTTGTAATAGCCCCAGTAGTGAGAATATTAAAAGATTTAAATTTTTGCACTTTAAAATTAATTAATAATTAGGTTCAATTGGGTAAAAATTAATTAAAATTAATGGTGGCTTTAGTTAATTAGGGTTTGTATATAATTAAATTAGGTTTTTTTAGAAATCATATGTGAATGTGTGTTTGATTTGATTTTGTTATGTTTTTTATATTTTTTTTTTTTTATGTTTTTTGGGTTTTTTATGTTTTTATTTTTTTTGGACCTCAAGCCCACGTTTAGGTCTAACCCACTTAATAAATAGGCTTAAAAATGATTTAGGTTTTTTTCAAATAATTAAAATCAACTTAGGCCCATTAGGTTAATTAGATTTTAGGCCCACTTAGTTAATAAAAACTTGTTTAGACTTAGCTCAGCCCACTTAATTGCACTTCTTTAAAATAAATAGACCTAGGCCCACATTTCACTTAAAATAAAACCAAGTTAGACTTAGGGCCATTAATTTAATTTTTCTTTAAAATTGAATAGACTTAAGCTCATATCTTAGAAAGACTAAAAAATAGATTTAGGCTCATTAATTAATAAAATGTAGGCCCACTTTTAGTCCATTTCACTTGTAAATAAAATGTAGATTTAGCTAACTTTTTTAATAAAATTAACATAGTTTAGACTTAGGGACAACACGATCTTGAGTGCATTTTTTACTTGTAATTTTATTGACTTGTTGCCTTTTTGGGTAGATGGATGTTAATTAGGGTTTAATAAAATTGCATGTAATTAGAGGATGAAATAATTATTTATAAAATAATTCTAAATGAACATGAGACTAAGAGAAGTTAGTATTTCGTATCCAGAATCTCCTGGTTGTGGTGTTAATTTTCTTTTAGAGAATCGAGTACCACCAATCAAATTGTCCTAGTTATTACCCTGGGTAACGACTCCTCATCTCCACGCCATGTCTTTATGATAGTGGTTAGTGTGTTCTCTAAGGCCCTGAGCCTAAACAGTGTCGCAGTTGCTAAAATCTTAGACGCGCGCTAAACCCCACCGTCTACAATTACATAATGAGAAATAATCATTTTTGAGTTGATCCCTCTTACTTAGAAGTCCCCAGTGGAGTCATCACTATGAGCGACCAGTATGGTGATTTTGTTTAGGATGTGTAGCAGGTCTTTTCCATTTCCAAGTGATATGGCAACTTTGCCAAATAAAGACAAATAATTGGTCTTGAAGGGATGATACACTTTTGATTTTATGGAGTCACCACCCGATTTTTAGAAAATTGGGAAAATAAAAGGGACAACATCGGGTCACTCAGCAAGTATTGTCCCCAGTAGAGATTTTTAGTTTTAGGGGATTGCGTCTACTTTTTTACTATTTCTCATTATATAATATTTGATGTATAGTTACCATAATACCCTAGTTTCAGTAATGACAGTTTGCATAGCATTCACACAGTACATCAGATAGTATAAGATAATAAAGCTTAAATTTTTATTACATCGCTTTCTTGATAAAATACATATGAAAAAGTGAAAGATTACTAAAAAGTAAATATAATATAATTGATTTATAAGGATAACATGGCCATTTACATAACTTGCTTAATTTCATGAATAATAAGATGATTATGCATGCTTGTAGTGATTATTTATGCTATGATGATGTATGATGATAATATAAAGGATATATGAGGTCATCATTAGACCAAGAGCATGATGACTCTATTCCAAAATATGAACTTTTTATATTATTGGTATTTATGATGTGATTTCATGATTTCAGAAATAAATGATGCAAAATGATGATATGAAATGAGCATAATAAAGCATATATTATTCACATAGCATGCAAGTTTGTCAGTCTCATCACACAAGCACAACAGCATTCTCAAATGCTGGCGATAATAAAATAAAATGAAATGCGATAAAATAAATGTGCTAAAATAATTGTGTGGTCCTCAGACTCGACTAAGCTTGTGTGAGTTTTGAAGCTTTAACTTCGAGAGATTATCAAGCTTTCCTCGTCGAGAGGTTCAAAATGACAGTAGAATGATACTAGATTGTATACCTTTAAAGAATGCTTTAATAAAGTTGAGGCTTGGTTTGGTGGAAAAAGGATTTAACAACCTAAAGGAAAGGTTGTGGGAGAGCAAAAATTATCTAGAAAGGGGTTTCCGGTGTCTTCAATCAGATTGATTTTTGAGTGTGTGTGTATTTCCACTTGCTCCCCCCTCTAAAATGGGGTGTGAAGGGGTCTATTTATAGGGAAAATTAGGTAAAATAGGGTGGTAATGGCATGGTCATGCACGTATAATGAGGGTTTTATGCATGGCCACGCCAAGTGCTTGTGGTCGCGCACAATGTGCATGTGGTCATGTGCTTGGCACATGGGCATGCACACATATGTGTGCTTACACACACTTTGACGCTCTACACACTCTTCATAGCTTTTACGCGCACTGTTTTAAGGTTGGTTCCTAAGTTTTTGGGCCTTTTAGACACATTTCTAAAGTTTGTTTTGCCAAATTTAGCTTCAATTTTAGCACATGACACCTAAGGGTGTTTACGCGCTCTTCTGAGCAATACGCGTTGATACTTAGGTTATGTTGGACCAGTCCAGGACCACTTTCGGAGGTTTTGGAGCCTTTTGGATGGGTTTCCAAAGTTCATTTTATTAAAATTGATTTCCATTTTTTCACGAAGCTAGGTGCCGATTTAACGAAATCCGCACTGGCCCAATGAGCTAAGTATTCCAAGAGGAGTTTTCTCCAAAATAAAACCTCTCGTTATTCCGATAATTTTTATTTCACAAGGTCAAAGCACAACTTAATGGCTCGGTGATCGATTTTGCACATTAGTGGGGTTGGTTAGGTTTTTTTAAGGTTGCTCACTATAGACAGTGGGGTTAAGCGCGCGTCCAAGATTTTAGCAACCGCGACATTATTTGAGCTCAGAGCTCTAGAGAACACACTAGCCAATGTCATAAAAACAAGGCGTGGAGATGAGGAGTTGCCACCCAGGTAAAAACTAGAATAAATAAAAAAGGTGGTACTTGATTCCCTAAAAGAAAGCTAGCACCACAACCAGGAGATTCTGGATACGGAATACTAACTTCTTTCAGTATTGTGTTCATTTAGAATTCTTTTATGAAGTATTATCTTATTCTCTATTTACATGCAATTTCATATAAACCCTAAAAAATAATCAACTCTAAGGCAAACTAATCATGAAATATACAAGTAAATAATGCATTCAGTAAATCACATAATCCCTAAGTTAGTTTAATCTACATGGATTTTAAACAAATGAGTTAAATCTACATGTTTTAATTTATTCGTGAACCTAATGACCTAATTCCTTTTGATTTTAATTAAATGAACCTAAGTCTACTTGTTTTAATAAAAAAATGGGTCTAATTCTACAAGTTATGGAATATTTATTTCAATTAGTGGGCCTAATTCTACATGTTTTAATTAAATGGTGATCTTAAATCTACAAATTATGAAAAAAGGCTTAAATTAAGTGGGCTAAGTCTAAATTAATTAAATTGAGTTACGTGGGTCTATGTCTAATTAACTAAATGGGCCTAAGGATATTTCTAATATAAAATCTAATTAATTATGGATCTAAAAATATATTTTAATTAATTAAACCTAATTAATTATTAAGTGAGATGGGCTAAAAGAATTACCTAAAGTTAAATAAATAAATCAAAGTCTAAAATGGGCCTAAAACCCAAAACACATAAAAATAATAAATAAACCCAAAAACAAATAAAAACACAAAAAATGATTAAACAAAAGATCAAACAACTAATTAAATTAATCCTTACTAAAATCCTATTTTATTATTAAGCAACCTAAAGTAATCTACTTTCTCCATTGATTTAAAAAATTATCTAATTAAAACCTAATTTAACTAATCAATTTAATCAAAATAAACATGCAACCACACGCCTAATTTCATTTTTCCCACTATCGGGGCTATTACATTAATTCATAAAACAATTAATAAAAAATAAAATAAAAGCCTAGAAACTAAGTCTCTATGAGGCTTTATCCATAGTTTTCCACGGACTTCTCATGAATTCATCCCTCCTACATGATCACCATGCGTTTTCCTCCATAATCACCACAAAAACAATAAAATAAAATTATAATTAAAGAAAAAATTATGATAATAACTCGAAAGAATTAAAATAATTAATAATATCAAAAAAATAAAAAAAATAAGAAGAAGATGATGATGATTATGAGTGATTTGGGGTACTCCTCAGATTTGTAATTCATCGTTCTTGATAAATCTTCGAATCTTCTTCTTCAAAAATTCTCCAATAAATGAAAATTATTTTCTTAAACGCACAAAAAACCAAAAGCTTCAAAATGCATTTCTGCCTCCTTTTTTCTTCTTTCTCCCCCCTTCCTTCCTGGCTCTCGTCCTCTTTATATAATGAAAAAAGAACTAAAAAACCTAGCTCAATCCTAATGTGATTCTAATTTCTAAAAATATATTAGGAATTTTAGACCAATTAGGATTGAGTTAAAAGCCAATTAGAAATTTTAGGCCAGTTAAGATTGAGCTAAAAAAAAAAAAAAAGACGAAAGAATTCAATTCCGATCGGGATTGTGTAATTCTGATTGGAATTGGTGTAATTCCGAACGGAATGATAGAATTCCAACATGTTTTTTTTAACATTTAATTATAAAAAAATCACTGGAAGAATTTACGTTTTGCAACTAGGTCCGAAAAAATATTGCAATTTAGTCCTTGAAAACACTAAATCCTTTTCTCAAAAGTTACATTTAAACCCTTAGAATTTTAAAGCTTAAGTATCAAAGACCTATTCATGATATTTTCATTATAAGAGTCCTTTGTCACATCCATAACACATCATCTCGAAATTGGGTGTCTACACACACTTTAGAGGCGTTACAAATTAGTAGACTCTAGTCATCTCGAGGATTCATTTCATCATTGAACCTTTTTGGGGACATTCAAATTTGAGGTATGACATTCATCCATTCATCAAACTTTATTGTTAGCAAATATCATGCCAAAATAGTCTTTACACCTCCAAATTGCATGAACTAGCATTTTGAACTCTTGATGCATTCATTTAGCCACGTGAATTTAATTTTAATTTGGTCATATCTTTGCCCAAATGTACTAACAATTTTCACAAACACTTAGCTTTAGCAAGAGTAATTCATTCCAAAATTTAAAATTTAGTTTAGCCACATATTAGCAATTTGAGTCCAAAACCACCATAAACATATTCACTACATATTTTGCTATTTCTTTAAAAACTTATGCTTCCTTGAATACTTAGATATGTGATAAATGCAAAACATGTTCATTAACTTAATTTAGCTTTGTAATTTGACCTTATTTTGGCAAATCTTATACCAAAATTTTATCTCTTCAACTTTTTAAGGAGTATCAAATTCCTTAATGCATTCATCAAGCCAAATTTTTTTTTTTTTAACTTGTTCATATAAACCTATAGCTCTATAAAATTTACTTGACTATATATTTCAACAATTTAGCCAAAATAATTCCATCAAGAATGCATTTTTCGGCTTTTCTTCAATGTTAGTGCATTTAAATGCTATTAACCAAAAAATTATTTATTTTGATCCACTAGCTACTTGAAGAATTTAGTTTTATTTTGGAAAATTTATGCCAAAACAATTCCACACCTTTAATTTGAACACTTAGCCAAATAAATTCTTCTCAAATTTGGCTTTAAGTTTACAAATTCTTTGTTTGCTTGAATATAAGAATGAAATTTAGATTTTAATTCCTTGCCAATATTTCAAAGACATTCTTAACCAGAAATTTATCCATGGTCTTAACTTTCTTTAAATAATTTGGCTAACTACCAAATATTTACATGTCTCAAGAGGATGTCAATTTAGCTATTCATATAGCCAAATTATTCTAGCCAAAAATGCTAAAATCTTAGTGTAAAAATCTAAAATTTAGTTTAAATTTCAAGCACCAATTTTTGGCTTTTATTTTCTCTTTTGATATGGCCGAAGTCTAGGTTATTGTCATGGTCACATGAATTTTCATTCTAAATGTTACAAGATTAGTGCTAATTATTTTCCTTGTTTCCAATGAAAATGAATCTTGAATCTTCGAACACCCAACGCCACACTCCATCTCCTATTCATTATGATGATCACTTAGACAACCTTGAGGTATATTTAGGTTATTTTGTCATTTTACATTCTAAGCCATATCATTAAATCACCTCCCACCAATATTTTGTGTACTTGTCCTTATTTTAATAGTAGATGAAATTCAAAATTGTCAAAGATATACAAGTGGGTCCTTGTCCTGAATTCCTTGACATTAAGTAAATATTTTACCTTTCTTATTCATTCAAACTTTCCTATTGCCTTCATTTCTCATTTAACTTATGAATTGCAGGTATTTTTCATATAGGGGCAAAGGTCGTACCCCAGTGACCTTGCTACCTCATCGTTCCTGCTTAATTCCTAAAAAAGGTCCAAGGCTTCCCTTTTTAAGTTCTTCAGCAAAAGGCTTTATCTACTTGAGAAAATGTGAACTTGCTCCAACTCACCCTAAATCTTAGGTGAGGTCCTCTATATAATGGAACAAGTGGCTGGACAAACTTAAGCCCAAATACAAACTTGTGTGGGATCAACTTGGTATTTCTCAATTCATTTAGATAACGCAAAGGCCCATCTCTTACCAGCTTAGCCTTATTTCTCTTGCTCTTAGGTTTTGGTCTCCAACCTATAATTGCTTTGTTTTCCCTTATGGGCACTTGACTATATCTTTATTAGATTTTTTTATTATGACTGGCTTGCCTATCTTAAGAGATGACATTATTTATCTAATTGACGAGTCAAAATATACACACACAGATATTTCTTTTAGGACTTTTGAGTCATACCCCAAGGTGATTTCACATTGTCTTTATTTATATGGTCCTCCCACTATTGATGAATGCACAACTTTTCTCTAGGTCTTAGTCTGTAAGTATATCTTTTGCTCCACCTCTGCTAAACCCAGTGTTGAGTACATCCCTTTAGCTACAGCTTTAGCATATAGAGAACATTTAGCCTTAGGATGTATTTTCTTTGGGAATTTGTATTCTAATTTGAGGAAGACTATTACTAGAGAGCCCTTCTATTATTTAAATGGGGGAATATGGTTTTTACAATCCTGGCTTTTAACTTACTTTCCTTAGTTGAATGACTAATTCTTTCCTCCTCCTGTCTTCACTCTTATTAACATTAGTGGGTTCTTGATTTTAGTTGAATGCTCTTGGAAACAAAAAGATCTTTTCTTTCTTTAGGGATTCTAAGCACAGGGATAGGAGTAAGTTAACTCCATTTGAAAGTCCCATTGATAGACCTAGGTGGATCAATTTCCTTATATCATCTTTAAATTTAATCCATTAGCAGATCTTCTATAGTGCCACTTTTGCTAGACCTTTCATTCTAAGTGGAAAGTATGCCTTTAAAATGGATAGTGGTTTGCCTTACACTGCGCTTTCTTTTGAGATGTACCTCCATTTTTTATGCAGTCACCAGTTTGGATTGGAACCTTCAATTCCCCCTTCTTTTTTTAATAGTGATATCATTCCCATTTTTGGAGTTGACCCTCTTTCTTATTCTAAGGAGTAAATAATAGTAATCTAGAAAGGATTTAGAGTCTTTTCATATTGTGTTGGCCCTTTAGATCCTAATGATGTTATAAATTACAAGTGATGGTAAGAAGCTAAGCATGCAGAGTTGATCTTATTTGCCCCAGATAAGGATTGAGGTAAAGGATTTTAATTTATATTTCATTTTTATTTACTTTTATGCTAAGCCTTTCCTCTTTTTACAACTATTCTTACACCAAAAGAAGATGTTGTGGTTCTTTTCAAAGGCAAAAGCAAGCAGTTTTTTGAGAGTTCAAAGAAAATAAAATTGACTATTCCTCCTCCACCTCTTAGCCGTAAATCTTCAAGACTCAGTGCTTTAAAGAGTTCATCCATAAACAAAGGCAAATAAGAGATTGAAATTGAAGAGATATAAGATAGTGATGAAGAAAGTAACGGCCCAGCTCTTGGCTCCAGTAAGTTCTTTACCTCTTCTTTTCTTATTCTCTTTTATATTAACCTCTACATTTTTTTTTATTTTGGAAACAATTGATACCCATGAGGATGAGGCTCTTACTCTTCCCCAAGACCCACTTTCTTCTATAGGGTCTTCTTTTACTTAGGAGGATGTCTCATTTCATTTGCATCAGACTATTTCTAACAAGAAGCAGGTTGAGACTCCTCCATTTTTCCCAACTTTTACTATCATTCCCTCTCCTCCTTAGGTTTGATTTTTACATCCTCCTCAATTCTTTTAATTTTAAATAAGCCTTTGCTAACTGCTTTAATTGATTAAGATCCTGAGACTTGGTGCTCTTTATTTGATGAAGATGTTTCCTTCGTTTTGAGCTTTTTGGAGACTTCTTCCTTTGAGTATGAACCTGAATCTGAATCCACTATAACCGAAGAACAAATTACTAAAGCCAAAGAAATATTGAAGTATTTTGCTAATTTGGAGATTGGATCCTTGAGGGAGACATAAAAGTTTAACTTGTTAGTGTAATTTAGCCTTTTGGAACAAAGTACCAAGTCTGCATCCGTTTCTTCTTTGAGAGAGCAGCTTGTTTAGAGCTTTTCCAATTTGGATGAAGCTAGTGTTAGTTAGTTAAATGCCTCCAAACACTTGAGCTCTTTTTACCAGTAAAAAATGGAATTGTTTGCCCATCAACAGAGTATAAAGGATATGAGGACTAGAGAACATAATGAAAAAATCTCCTTTGGTAAGTTAGTTATAGATATTGTAGATTTGGAGGCAAAGTAGGTCAATCTCAAAGCTGAGAAATTAGAGATGCTAAAAAAGATCAAGATTATGGCATCAGAACTTCAACAAACTATCTCTAAAGCCAACGAAGTAGGAAAATTTCTTTCTAATAAAAAAGAAGTTGTACTTGAGTAAGGAAACAGGAACATGATGCTCTTACCACTAAAAAGAAGTGTTTAGGGATTAGGAACACTTTTAGGGGATTTGATATTAACTCCCTTTGATTGCTTTTTCATGACTTAACTTGACCTCACTGTATAAGTTGGGTTATTAGATGATGACTCTGAGATAGATTATGGATATTTTATAACTTTGGTACCTTTGATGATTTTACATGGCTTTTATGGCCTATGGCTGAATATTTAGGATTTATTGGCCATGTTATATGGATAAATTGTTCTGAACATTTTTATATGGGTATGTTCATGGAACAATTCACATACTTAGCACCACAACCATGTATTGTATTCCCAAAAGCTCAATTTTTAGCAAAAATGCTGTCGAAATTTCATCATTTTACTATTTTGCAACACTGTTTTCAATAACTTTATTACTTAATTTAAAGCAAAAATAACTCACAAAAATGAACAAAGTTTATTTTTATTTATCCAAAAAGATAGTTATTCATGCCATCTTACATTTAACCTAAACACAAAACAAAAATTATTACTAGTATAATTTAGTGATAAGCTCTGGCCAAAGGCCAGTTACAAAAATTCAACTTAGTTCTCTCATTTCCAATGTAGTGGAAAAATACTTCTTTAAGTACTTGCCATTGATGAACCTTTTATGTGGCACTCCTTCTAAGCTTTCCAACTAGTATGCATTATCGCTCAAGACTTGGTGAATTCTAAATGGACCTTTGTAATTAGGAGACCATTTCCTAAGCTCTCTGTCCTTAGTTCCAGGTGGCAAAATGACTTTCCAGACTAGGTCACCTTCTTCAAATTTTTTTCTTCTTAATTCTTTTATTATAGAACCTGAAAACCTTTTTCTTTTGAACCACCATACTGGTAAAAGCTTTCATCCTCTCTTCATCCATATTTTCTAACTCTATCAGCATGGCTTCAAAAAATTTTATTAGTGTTAGATCATTTTATTTTGCAACTCTTAGAGAAGGGATGCATACTTCAAGAGGCAAAATAGCATCATGCCCAAAAGTGAGGGCAAAAGGACTAGTACTTATAACTTCTCTTTTAGATGTTTTCTATGCCCAAAGAGTCTCAGATAGAATTACTGGTCAATCTCTGAGGTTATCCTCTAACATCTTTTCCAGAATGCCAATGATAATTTTATTAGAGGCTTCTGCTTGACCATTAGCTTGAGCATAGTGTGGGGTTGAAGTCAAATGTTTGATGCCATAATCCTCCATGAACTTTGTAATTTCATCACTAATGAACATGGTTCCTTAGTCTATTATAATGGTTTGAGGAATTCCAAACCTGTGGATGATATGTTCTTCAATGAATGAAATGACATTTTTTTGCTCTACTTTCTTCATGGGAATTGTTTTTACCCACTTTGTGAAATAGGCAGTGGCCACAATGATGAAGCTATGACCTTTAGAAAAGGTTGGATAAAATTTTCCAATGAGGTCTATAGCCCAACCATGGAATGGCCATGGTTTCACTACAAAGTATAGATCATCAGAGGGCACTCTCTGTATACTTTCATGTTTTTGGCATGTTGACATCCTTTAGAATATGTGATGCAATATTTTAGGATTAATGGCTAGAAATAGCCATGTCTTCTGATTAACCATCTCATCTTTCTCCCAGCTTGGTGAGCACCACAAACACCTTCATGCACTTATTTTTAAATTTCCATAGTTTGGGGAGATTAGGAGCATCTAAAAAGCAGACCATCGAGAGTTTTTCTAAAAAGCTTATTTTCAATCAATATATAGTTCAAAGTCTGAGTTATAAGTTTGATTGGGACCTTTTTAGTAGGATTTTCCAGGTAGTCTTTAATTTCAGTGTGCCAATCACTTACAACATTCAAGTCATTATTGCACAATTCAAATTGTAAACCTCTTTCATGGATGGACAAGTGAGATTTCTTCTGCACAAAAATCAACTTGTGAGTTAATTCTTCTAACATTCTTAAACCAGATGCAACCTGAGATAATTCATTAGCTTCCCCATTAGACTCTTTAGGTACATGCATAAAAGATATATTTTCAAAAGAATCACTAAGTTGAATAGCAACAGTAAAATAAAGTGCTAGAGACATGCTTGCGTATTTATACTCTCCTATCGATTACTTAATTACAAGCTAAGAATCTCCAATTACAAATACCTTTTTGGCTCTATGGTCTTGAAGAATTTCAAGGCCTATAATCAGAGCCTCATATTCTGCTTGGTTTTTAGTGCATTCAAAATCTAAGGTAAAGTTGAGAGCTTTTTTTGTTCCAGATAGTGATGTAATTACTACTCCAGCTCCATCTAATTTATCAGTAGATAATCCATCAAACTTCAACAACCAAAGCTAAATATCAACTCCATATACTAGGAGATCTCCTTGCTCAATAGTTCCTTAAGTGGGGTGGTCAACCAAAAAAATTCGCCAAAGCCTATCCTTTCATTGACTTTTGAAGGTGATAAATAAGTGAAAACTCAATTAGACTTAGCAACCATTTTCTAATTTTTCTTGATAACATTGGTTTGTTCAACGTTTATTTTATCAAGTCAGTCTGTGAGATTATATATACTCTATACTTCATAAGATAATGTCTCAATTTAGTACAAGCAAAGTATAATGGAAGACAGAAATTTTCAATAAAAGAGTATTTGATTTTAGTAGGAGTTAAAATCCTACTCAGATAGTATATAGCCTGCTCATGACTTGTTATGTTATTCTGAGCTAAAAGAAATCCAATAGACTCATGTGTGGCTGATATATATAATTTTAAATGCATTCCTTTTCTTAGGGAAACTAGAATAAGAGGCTTGGACAAATACTCCTTAATTTTATCAAAAGTAATTTGATGCTTTTCTTCTTATTTAAATTCAGCTTCTTATTTTAATTTTAGCAAGTTAGAGAATTCTTTAATTTTTCCAGCAAGGTTAGAAATAAACCTTCTTAAATAGTTAACTTGCCCTAAGAATCTCTATAATTCTTTTTTAGTTTGAGGTGGCTTGACTTCAAGCACTACCTTTACCTTGTTCTTATCAATCTTAACTCCTCTTTGATGCACAAGATTACTTAGAAAATTTCCAGCCTGTACACGAAAAGCACATTTCAAAGGATTAAGTTTCAAATGATAAATATTCATTTTTTAAAGCTTTTTCTCAAATGAGAAATATGGTCAGAGGTTTTTTTGGACTTTACCACTATATTGTCAATATAAACTTCCATATAATGATCCATCATGTCATGAAAACTGGCATTCATAGTCCTTTAGTATGTGGCACCAGTATTTTTTAAACTAAAAGGCATTACTAGCCATTCAAAAGTCCCTATTGCTCCCGAACATCTAAATACGGTCTTAGACACATCTTCCTTCGTAATGAAAATTTGATTATAACCTAAAAAGCCATCCATGAATGACAAAAGCTCATTCTTAAAAGCAGCATCAATCAACATGTCAGCTATGGGCATTATATAAACATCCTTAGAAGTAGCCAAATTCAAATCCCTATAAGTTTTCCATTCTTTTTCATTATAGAGACTATATTAGAAAGCCACTCAGCATACCTGGTTGGCCTAATAAAGCCAGCTTTGAGCAATTTTTTAATCTCATCCTTAACTTTTAGCTCCACCTTCTTTGACATTCTTCCAGGAGGTTAATGAAAAGAATGAAAATCTAGCTCTATAGGGAGGTAGTGCTTAACTACCTCTCTATCCAGTCCTGGCATTTTTGTGTAATCCCATACAAAGTAGTGCTTAAACTACTTTAGTAGTACAATTAGTTCTCCTTTAATTTCATCTTTTAACAAAGAACTGATATAAGTAATTCTTGGCTCTTTTTCTATGCCAAGATTAATTTCCTTCAAAGGATCTTAAAATTCATGTTGATTATCTTAAAGGCGTTGTGGTGCATCTTTTAAATCTTCTATTTGTAATTCATTAGTATTTTTAGAATCTTTTTCACCTATGATTTCTATTATATTCACTTCTAATTCCTCACTAACTATTTTATTTATAATTTGTTGCATTAGACACTTCTTTATAGTAGTTACAGCCACTACCAATTCTTGTTTTATGTGTCTAATCATCAATCAATAATTGGCTTCTCCATCAGCTAGTAGGTGTAAAGCAAAATGGTTTTCTCTTTGTATTTTAGGTCTAATTGTTCTTAGACCTTTTCCTTCATTTCTTCTCTACAAAGATAAGTATTTCTTAGGTCGCCATTCTTCTTCTTGCCAATGAATCTAAGAGATCATAGAATTTGGCCTCTAAGTTGTCTGAGCAAGTACTAAATGGCTTGTTATCAGCCCAAACTACATCAACTTCATTGCCCTTCCAGAATAGCAAAAATTAGTGAAGAGAAGATGGCACACATCAATTGGCATGAATCTAATCCCTCCCTAGTATTGCATTATAGCTAGAACTTGATTCTACCATAAAAAATGTAATGAGTAATCGCTTACTCCCAACAATGATTTCAATCTGTAAAACCCCTACAATTTCAGTGATTTCTCCTATAAAAACTAAAACTGTGATATCAATAGAAATTAAATCTTCTTCACTTTTACCAAGAGAATTTAAAAGCCTGAGTGGAATGACATTTATTATCACGATCCGAACCCGAGGGGCATGTGACCGGCACTAAGGAATGGGAAGGCATAAGGCCCCCGAAACCCGTAGTAAGCCTTAAAGAAAAGATAAACAAACCCTTACAATTTAAAATTTTATTTTTAAAATAGGACGCATTATCAAACTGATTTTTCTCAAAATACACAAATTCAACTGCTTACATAAATGTGCTTCAATGTCTCGTATTATAAATTGAATTTAAATCTTATACATAAGCATGGTTACACAAATAAATTACACGATTATGTTTGAACCATACAAATCCTTAGTACATACACTACTGTGGCAACCTAGATTAACACACAGTACAGCTTACAATGACCTACATAAAATAGCCGGTGAAGAAGAAACCCGACATGGAGGTAGTCTGAGGTCGAACTCCCAAGCTCCTGAAAAAAAATAAATTGAGGGGAATCAGACCTCACTGAGTAAGTCAATAAAAAAAGTTGTACGGTTTGAAAACCTTTTTGAAAACTATATATATTTGTAGTGAAAATAATTTATAATGTATAAATATAGCTTTTGAAAAATCTTGGTAGAACCCTAAACCCAAAATCTAAATGGCCAACCGGGCCCACTTATTCCAATTAGACTACCGGTCCCCGAGAGCAAAGGCATCAATCGAGGCACCAGGCCGTAGTCATTCACTTAATCCAAATATATGGCACTGGCGATCTCCGAGAGCAAAGGCATCGACCGAGGCACCCATCCCAGTCCATTATCAACCTTACAATCACTGGCGGTCCCCGAGAGCAAAGGCTTCCATCGAGGCACCCGTCCCAGTTTAACATTCATCAATCATATAAATTACGGATCCATCTCTCAATCTCTACCATGTGCACATAATCCTGGTGAAGCCCATCAGGTAGCCCGTTCTACCAAAATTTCTCAAAATCAATTTTTAAATAAATGAAATGCATTTAAATCTTAAATAACAGCATTAAGGTAAATAAATCATATAATCAATATAATACAAATATGAGCGCATGCATTCTTTAAATAAACACATGCACAGATCGTTCTATTGACTTACAGGATGAATGTGAAGGCTGACGACCACGCGTCTGCCTCAGTCTCACAGCTTCTACTCCGAAATGCTCTAAAAGAAAATAATAATCAAATTTTAAAACATGACCATGGAATCAAAATCAACAGTCAAAAAAATAATAAAATTCCAGGCTGACTCGAGGAAAACCGGGCAAGACTCGCTAGATAGGATATAACGTAACTAACGTTAGAAATTTTACGGATATCACATTTTACGAGAAAATCTACCAAAATTTCAGCAGAGTCTCCTCTGTAAAACGGACATCTCTCTACTAAAGGTAGAGCCAGACCTGCATAGAAAATGCACTTCTAAAATCCACAACATCCACACTCGAGTCAGGCTCCCAAAACTACAATTAGCCTCGACCGAGATCACAACTCAACAGAATATCGAGAATTAATAAATAATATTTATTTCTCAAACACATATTTCACATACACATATACTAAAAATAGACAAAAATATATATAAAATCTCAATTATTCAAAATTAACAACTAAATTTGTATTCCTTCGTCAAAATACAATTATAACCTAATTTAAAACCATTATAATGTATGATACATATATATATATATATAATATTTGGAATTTAATATTTAAAATTTACACTACTTAGGTAAAAATACCAATTAATTTATAAAAATTGTCTAAACCCCTTAAATATTAATAAAACTAATTAAAATATATATTTAACTATGTTTAGCATAAAATTACTTTTTTTACCCCCCCCCCCCCCCTAAAATACATAAATTACATAATGTGCTTTTAATACTAAAAATAATTCCTTAAAATTATTTAATCATGCCAAAAATTCATTTTCTCCAAATAAACCTTCCTAATATAATTAAAACATTTAATCAACCAACAATTTTCTCCCAAAAATATTATTTAACCTAAAAATCAAATTTGGCATAAACTCAAAAATATTTATAAAAATAGTATAAAAATCACAAAAATTATAATTTGAGTTCTAAAATTAATAACATTCACTAATAATCTCAATTATTAAAATTTTATAATTTTTTACAAATAATTTTTGAAATTAATAAAAAATATTAATTAATACCCAAATTAACAAACTTATAATTAACATCAAGATTCCTAAACCTAAAAAAACAATCAATACATAAAAAATTAACCTTAATTATTCTAATTATTAATTGAGTTCAAATAACAACCGATTAAATTAACTAATTATCAAATAATTTTAATACAATTTATGTATAGATTCAATAATCCACCAAAACTATCAAGGAAGAAGAAAGAAAAATCAAAACTAACCTTAACAACCCATTAACCATAACTCAAGTCCTAAGACCTACCGAAACACCAAAGGAATTTGAGAGGGAAATAAGAGAATGGGTGAGGAACACTCACTGTCCCGCAAGGCAGCTGGAAGAGGAAAAAGAGGACGTGCCACCACCACCGGAAATGGGGACGACGAAGGCAGCTCGACACCACAAGGAGATGGCACGGATAGCGGACCAAAGCTGGGCAGGACGGGAGGATGCAGGGCTACTGTGCGAGGAGAAGAAGGTGCTGCCTTGCAAGGAAGAAGGAAGGCAGCTACTGCAACACTCCAGCAAGCTCAATGCACGGCGGCGATGGAGTTCTCAAGTGAAGGGGAAGGCGGCACAGTGAGGGGGAGAGAGGGCATGGGTGGCAGACGGAGAAGGAGGGTATTAGTGGGGGGTTTTTCTCGGGCCATTGCTTCCATATATATATATATATATATATATATATATATATGTATATCTATATATATATATATATATACTTTATATTATAACCTTTAAATAAATAAATAAATAAATATATATATATATATATATATATATATATATATATATATATATATGTATAATTATATTATAAACCATATATATATATATTAATATATTTTAGTGTATGTATGTCTGTATATAGGTAAATTTTGGTGTGTATATATATATATATACATATACTAAATGCACACATATATATATATACACAAATTATTTTAATGCACACATCCACCTAAATAATATTTAACCTAAATTATTTATATATGTGTACATATATATAAGTAGGAACATATACACACACATATATATATTTATAAATATATATATGTGCATGTACATGGAAACACATACATAGTCATAAAATTTAATATAATTTAAAATAGCAATAATAAATAAATAATAATAATAATGATAATAATAGACAATGAAATTCTAGACATTAAATAAGTAATACTCACATATATTAATAACCCTAAAATAATATGAACATAAATATAATATAATGCCAAAGTAACTATTAATAATACTATTTGAAAAATATCCCTTTATTTGAATAAATATATAGGGTATTACATTTATGGCTGAGCCATTATCCACTAGTATCTTGGAAAAAGGCTTATTGTTCATATGAGCCTTAATGTACAAAGGTTTTATGTGTTTAGTCATCTTCAGAGAAGGCTTTTCAAGAATAACTCTCTTGGGTTGACCTGACCTAGTGGCCTGGATCATCATTTCACTCAAATACTCCGCTTCTTTAAATGAAGTTGCCCCTCAAGTGTCTCCAGATTCACTTCATTAGCTTCTTGCATCATGAATTCCTGAGGTAGTACAACTGATATAGTAACACACTCAAAAGGTAAAGGCTTACCCTCTATCTCAAAAGTCTCAATTTTCATATCTTCATCTAGTTCAAAGCTTCCTAAAAAATTCACCTCTTTAGAACCTGAGCTTCCCATGGATTCTTCTTTGTCATAGCTAGGATCCTCTGTGGCTTTCCTCCTAAATTTGGACTTGTTTTCAGGTTCCATTTCCTATATTAGTTGGACTTGCATTTGTTATTCTTTCTCTTTCCTTTCAATAGCTCATTACCTTTGGAGCCTTCTTTTCTAGGTACGTGTTAATTGTTGTAGAAACTTCTTATACTCCACACATTGCCAATTTCTACTTGGATTCATAGGTGGTGGTACCAGAAATCTAGGCTATTTTTTAGTGAACTTTAGAGCAACCACATTCTCTTCTCTCTTAAGTTTAGGTCTGTACCTGTTATTATGATAAGCATTTCCAAAAAAATTAGAATTATGGAAAAACTTTAATCTTTGAATTGGAAACTTTTCTTGACTTTTTGGAGAGTTCCAATTTTAAGCAAGTTTCCAATTATCTCTAGCTCCATTTTGTTCCTTCCAATTATTGCCATAGAATATTTGGTGTTATGGTGTTTTTGACATGGGTGTATATTTTCCTCTTCTGGGTTCATCTTTCCATATGGAAGGAATCATTAACTTCATGGGCATATTTGCTGATGGAGGTCTAGAATACTTCACCTTATAATTAAACTTCCTAGAGGGTTAGTCAAGGGTGTCCCAATTCTCCTCCCTCTTCTGCAACTTTTTCTTCAAGTCTAAATAAGTTATAAGGTCAACATTAATGGTATTGACACTAGCTACAGGGGAAATGGATCCTCCTTGTTTAATATTGCATCTTTCTTTTCTGGAAACTTCAGCACACCTTTATTGATACGATCTTGTACCATATTTTTAAACATCCAAAGAACAAGGAAAACTCAAGAACTCGATTGCCTGTAAGATATGGATTATCCTTGTCTATCATATATGGGTATGGCTTATATAATTTTAGGCATCTGACTTGACACAGACCTAGCCCATGTAGCTCCTGTACCACATCTCTTACAACATCCAAGTTAACTCCCACCATAGGTGGCGCTTAAGGCTGAGGTATATATGCTGAAGGAAAATTCATTTAGCCCTAGGGATTTGGCATATAGCCTTAGGGATAATTGCCCCTCATGCCCCTTCCTTCTTGTTCATACACTCTTAGCTGTAAGGTTGGGTTAGTCTTGCTAAAAATTTATTGGTTGGGCTTATTATTATTCATATTATTACCATTCGACCATTAGGGCCATTAGGAATAATTACTTTATTATTAGGCCCCACTTCATCCCTCTGATATGGAGGAACATACCTTTCATCATTGACTAATTATGTTCCTTATAGACCTTTTATAGAATTGCCAAACTCCTCCTAAACTATGTCTAACTTAGATATAGTTGTATGTTATTTAGATGACTATTCATTCATTTTGGAAAATGCTTGCATAGTATTTTGTAACATTTTTTCAAAGGCTTCGAGGGAATTCTCAATGCTTTGCTTCAGGGAATTCTTAATTTTTTTCTTTAGGGAACTAACCCTTTGAAGTATTGCATCCTAGAAGACTTTTTCAAAATCTTTAATACTCCCAACCATATCAACTCCTTTCAATTTTTTACCAGTTTGGTCAGTAGGCACCTCATCCTTGTTCTAGCCATGAGACACCTGACTTCCTTCTGAATATTCATCACCTACTTCTTCAAGTGTTTTATTGGTTGAATCTCCAATGTCAAATACTTCTTTTCCACTTCTCAATAATTTTTTCATCTCGCTAAAACGTGTCCCACTGGGTGTACTAAAAGATTGTTGGCTATTTTTTGGTTTTGATTGATTTGCGAGTGTACCAAAGGAGTGAGTCCTCAAAATTTTAACTTGAATTCTTCAAATGAATATGGGTTCCCAACCTCCTTTACCACAATTTTCTTGGATTTCACAAATGAAAATTAAATTTCAGAATAAAGAAACTATTTAAGTAATTAAAAGGGAAATTGTATTGATTTCAGAGCTTAATAAAAAATGATAAAGAGAGTGCTTTTGGTAAACTAAAGAAAATGACAGTAAGCTAATGATTAAAAATTTACTGATGAATAGAGTTGTTGATGTGTCCCTCTTCATGTTTATTCCTTTCGCTTTTATAATGCAAGAATTTATTTCTTCAAATAATTACCCTAGCTGAGAAGTCTTTCATTTTCAAAAAATAAATTCATGTTGCAAATAACTCCTCTAGACGCCTTTTCTCCCAAGTCTTTACCTAAATGAATGTGCACAATTGTGATTTTGGATTTTTATAATTCTTATCCTCCAGCGCCGGTGTTTCTGCAAATTGTCCCTTATTCTAGGTCTTTTTTTTAAAATCAATTAAAAATAATAGACTAATAAATAATGAGCTAATCATTTTTAACCCAAAATTTTAATTTTGGTACAAACACTTACATTGAAATAAAACAATTAGGTTTTTTTTGCAAGATTTTGAATTCTTAAAATAAAAACATACTTTATTTAACTGTAATCCAGCGGTGGACTAAAACACTTGAAGGGATTCCACAAGAACTTAATTGTGATTTGCTGGGTGTCATTTTAATATATAAGGTCATCTTCAACCCATATCTTCAAAATGCAAAAAATTTTACTTCACAATACATCTGCTATAGTAAATTATCTTCAACCCATTACTTCATTTTTAACTCCAAAAATAATATTCTTCACATATTCCTATCCAATACCAATATTATATTATTTATACATTTTACATATTACACCCATGTTTTATTCACTACTTACCAAATACATCCATATTTTTATTTATAATAAAATTTATTATTTGAATATATTTTAAAAATAAATAATATAAATACATCCATATATTTTTAAAATTAAATAATATAATATATTAAGATAAATAAAAGACATTAAAATAAATTTACTAAAAAAACATAAAATTTCATCTTAGAATTAAAGTAGTCTATTACAAGTGCTAATTAATTTAAAAAATACAAATCATAGTAGTAATATTTTAATAATTTGAATTAGAATATTTTGTCCACAAATGTTCAATTAATGCATTACGAAGTGCAATATGAGCATCTTTGTCCTTAATTCATCTGTGACGAGCAAGAAATTATTCAAATTGGGTGTTATCATCGACCATCATTTCAACATCTGCAGTTGGAGCTTCTATTGCATCAACAATTGGTATATTTAAGTCACATTCATCCTCAATAATCATATTATGGAGAATAATGCACGTTGTCATTATGTCATGGAAGTGTTTTTTCTTCAAAAATATGTTGGTCCTGCTACAATTGCAAAACATGACTGTAGAACTCCAAAAGCACGCTTGACATCTTTTATATACAATTCTTGTTTCATTGCAAAAAAAATTTTCTTTGGACCTCGAAGTTCATGAATAGTTTGAATAATATTACTCCATTTAAGGTATATACTATCAGCTAAAAAGTAACTCATATCATAATCTTTTCCTTCTATAACATAATGTGTTGGGGGGAGCAATACCTTGTGCAAGATCAAAAATAAGATGAATGATTCTAAGACATTAATGTCATTATTATTTCCAAGCATACCAAAATAAGCATGTTATATCCAAATATCATAATCGACAACAACTTCCAAAATTATTGTTGGTGATCCACTATGGCCTACATATTGTCTAGCCCATGCTGTTGGATCATTTTTCCACTTCTAATGCATACAATCCAAACTGCCCAACATTCCAGGAAAACCATATTCTTCACCAATATAGATCAGCCTAGCAATATCAGTAATGTTAGGTCTTTTTAAATATTATTGAGAAAAAATTTCCACAACAGTACAACAAAACTTCTTCAAGCTTTCAATCACTGTAGACTCACCAATTTTTACATATTCATCTGTTGCATCCGCAAGTAGGCCATATGCCAACATTTAAAATGCTGTTATTATTTTTTATAGAGGCAATAACCTAACTTTACCAAAAGCATCAATTCATTGTTCAAAATATGGGTTATGACTTTTGAATTCATCAACTATACTAAGAAATAAACTTCGTGACTGTAATATCCCGTGTTTTTAAATATTTTTACACTGTACCGGGATATGCAGTGTTAATAATTTTTGTATATATATTACGATATTTTTACGAGTTGATATGTATTTAAAACCTATTTTAAATACTGTGTTTTATTTACAGTGTTTTACGTAAAATTTTCCCGGGACTTTCATTTTCGAGGAAATTTTCACGTAAATATTTTAATATTAATTATTTTAAATATATTTTCGGACTTGCATGAACTCATACGTATTTTTAAAATATTAAACACCGTGTATACATATAATTATTTATTTAATTAGGGTTTAGTATTACCCTAATATTTTCTTAATTATTTATTAGTTTTATTGTTATTTAATTATTTTTATTTAATATAAATTATTAAAATATTAAATTTTATGTGTGTGGTGTATATTTAATGTGTATGATTTAATATTATTTTAATATATAGTATAAAGTATATATATATATACATATAACACATCAAAAAATCAAAAAAAAATTAGAAAATTACCATTTTGCCCCCGAGTCTCCTTCTTCTCTCCCGATCGCTCACCCTCACTGCGCCTCCCATTCCAGCACGCCGGACCGCCCCTCGCCGCCACCAGCTGCTGCCAACCTCCTTCCCCTTCCTTCCTCTTCCTCTCTTACGTGACCAGCCCGCTGGAACGCTCGGAATCCGCCATGGCAGCAAGTTGAGCTTCTTACCGTCGACGATGATTCCGGCCACCATTTCGTGCACCGCCGGTCTTCATCGACTCCTTGAGCTCCGGTGATTCCAATTCTAAGCTCCTTTCGGCCTGAAATCAAGTGGATTTTGAGGTTTGAGCTAAAACTCAATTCGGTCACATTAGGGTTTTTGATTTTTTTGAGCTTTGAATTGATTGATTCATGAAAACTCCCTTCACAAATGTTGATCCTAGTAGCTTAATCTACATGTATGAATTTTTGTAGAATTTTTGGAGATTGTTTGGATTTTTGGGTATTTTTGAATATTTTAATATTATTTTCTAATTTTTGGAAATTAATTATTTAAATTATGAAATTGGGGTTTATGAATAGATTAGGTGTTGAAATGAATTATAGGAATTTATTTGGAATTTTTATGAATTTCTAAGTATTTATTTTGAATTATTTGAGTTTATGTAATTTTGGGAAAATTAGGTTAAATGTGTTTTTATTTGAAATTAATTGGATAATTTGGTTTAATTATTGATATTATTGATAAATATGTTGAGAAATTAATTTTTGGATAATTGTATGATTTTTGGTGAATTTTTGGAGTAATTTTAGTATATTTATATATATAGGGGTATTTTGGTAATTTTACCCTAAATTGGCTAAAAATGTAATTTAATTGGTTTTAATAGTTATTTAAGGTATAAAAATGATTTCCATAAATTATTTAGTATTTTTAACTAATTAAAACTATTTTTCGTAAATTATTTTCAATTATATATATAATATACGGTTTTTCAAATAAAATGAGTTTTTATCGATTTTTATTGTGTTTAAAGGTTAATTATGTAATTTCTACTTATAAAATGAATTTCTATGCTATAAGGATATTCTTGGTATTTCTCGAAATTATTTTGTGTTTGTGAACCCCGATCGATAGATTGTAGTCTGGAGTCCGACCGAGGGATTGTGATGAGATGTAGGGTTTATTTTTCAAAGTGTATTTCTTTGCAGGGTCAGCTCTACTCTTTTGAGTAGAGAGATGTCCGTTTTACAAGGGAGGTTCTGCCGGATTTTCGGTAGAATTCTCGTAAAACGTGATGTCCAATCGAACCCTAATTCTGTTTCCGTATTTAAATACTCTAGATTGAATTCTAGGATTTCTGTTAGGATTATTCTAATGTCTGTCGTTATTGCTTGTTTAGTTGCGTCGAGATCGAGGGCTAGTGGACCAGGCCCGTCGGACCCGTCTCGTGGAGCGCACTAGGTGAGTTACTATACTATATATATATGCTTAGGATGCATGATTTAGAAATGCATGTTTTATGTTGATTAAATATGCATAAATAATTTGATTATTTCTTAAGTTTATATTAAGTATATTTTTGGTATATAATAAATTATATACATGTTTTATTAATAAAATATATTTAAAATGTTTTTAAATATATTTTTAGTTTAATTTATGATTTGATTGGATTTATTTGACATATATATACTCGAAATATACTTGGTTTACTTTTGGTATATTTCCGGTATATATATGGTTTATATTGTTATTTCAATTAAACTCATGCATCATTTATTTTTGTGAATGAATGTTTTATATTATTGATGATGAAGGAGATCGATAGAACGTGCTACCTAGTGGGCAGCACTAGGGTCGAGTACGTACTGGTACGCCTATAGTATTTAGGCTATAATACTAACTTATTTGTGGATAGTGATTTGAATGTGATTATTTGATGTGTGAGATGTGATTTGGGTGTGATTGTTGGAGCTCGGTTGACCAAGTGTCTCGGGGCCAATCACACTGGCAGTCAGACTGCTGGAGCTCGGTTGACTTAGTGTCTCGGGGCCAGTCTACTGTCTAAATGGATTAAGTGGATATATTTGGAATAAGTGAGCCTGTATGGCTAGAGTGTTGTCTAACACTATTTCCGAGGTTGCGATATTCTAGAGTTCTATGTGATCCTTCATAAACTGTGATTTTCAGATAAAATATATAAAAATGATTTTATTGCATCTGTGTGAATTTGCCTGTATATATATACATATTAGATATGTATTATTGACTGTATGCATTGTCATTTAGTGTGCATGTATATATATTATAGTAATTCACTCAGTGAGGTCTGACTCCCCTCTGTTGACTATTTTTCAGGAGAGTCAACTTCTTCAGACCTCAGTAGCAGGTCGATACGCCGGATTTCTTCCGCCCCAACTTCTTTGTGTAAATTATCTACTTGAGTCTTATTTATTTTATCTAGACACTGCAGTAGTTGTGAATTAAAGTATTGGATTTCATGTATTTTATTTTAAAGAGATGTATTATATTGAAACTGGATTTGTATTAAAAGATTATATATCTATGAGATGAGATTTGATTTAAATCCAGTTGATGTGAATAATATTATGATATTATGATTTTTATTTCCGCTGCATATTATATGATTATTGTTATTGCATGATTTATTTTATTTTTAGGCTTGCTACGGGTTCTGGATTCGAAAGAATTCCCGTTCCCTAGCGCCGGTCATGGCCCCTGTTTTGGGTCGTGACAGTGACATGCTAAATCATCGACAAAAAAAATCCTCACCATATCGTGGATTATCAAAAAAATAATCATTGAATAAATTCTGGTGTGCAACTTCACGATCTTGCCTTACAACAATATGACTTGGAATCAATCCACCATGTCGAGTGCTATAATTGCATTGTTGATTTTGATAATATTCGATTATTATTTTATTAGTAGAGAGAATTTGCAATTTTTCTTGATATTCTTTATTTGATAACTCAAGTGGATTATCATCATTAGAAGATGAATTTTATATCACCCAGACAAGGTTAATGTGGTAGCAGATGCCTTAAGTAGGAAGTTCTGAGGCAGTCTTGCTCACATCAGTGTAGAGAGGAGACCGTTGATCTAGGAGTTGCATTAGTTAGTGGATCAAGGTTTGATGATGAAGATGAGTAGATCAGGTGGACTGCTAGCTCAGTTTAAGGTGCGATCTATACTGAGAGATAGGATTAAGGCAGCTTAGAGCTGAGATCCTATTCTAGAAGAGCTTGCAGAGAATGTCCGAGCAAGGAAATTCATTGATTTCACACTTGATGATAATGGTGTTTTGTGGATCAGTGGTAGATTTTGTGTTCCTGATGTGGATAATTTGAGAGAAGAGATCCTTGAGGAAGCACATTCTACAGCCTACAGCGTACATCCGGGTGTCACTAAGATGCACCACAGTATCAAAGACTTATACTAGTGGGATGGATTGAAGAAGGATGTCACTAATTATGTTGCTAAGTGTTTGACGTGTCAGCAAGTGAAAGCTGAGCATCAGAAGCCTTCTGGGAAGCTTCAACCTCTTCCTATTCCTGAGTGGAAGTGGGAAAGGATTGCTATGGATTTTATGGTTGGTTTACCTCGTTCTAAGGATGGATACGATTCCATCTGGGTGATTGTGGATAAGTTGACCAAGTCTACACATTTCTTGCCTGTGAAAGCCATTTATTCTGTAGCTAGACTGGCGAAGTTGTATGTGAAGCATATTATGTGCCTTCATGGAGTACCTGTGTCCATTATGTCAGATAGAGGTTCAGTGTTTACCTCTCATTTTTGGCAGAAGCTGCAGGAAGCGATGGGCACTAGGTTGGATTTCAGTACTGCTTTTCATCCTCAAACAGATGGTCAGTCTGAGAGGACAATCCAGACACTAGAAGATATGTTAAGGATGTGTGTTTTAGATTTGGGAGGTAGTTGGGATGATCATTTGCCACTCGTAGAGTTTGTGTATAATAACAGCTACCATAGCAGTATTAGAATGGCACCATATGAGGCTTTGTAGGGAAGGAAGTGTAGATCCCCTTTGAGTTAGGATGAGATTGGAGAGAGAGCTTTGACTAGACCTAATATGGTTTAGGGTGCTGCAGAGAAAGTTGTTGTGATCAATAGCAGATTAGAGACTGCAGTTAGTAGGCAGAAGAGCTATGCGGATCCTAGACACAGAGATGTGGAGTTTCAGGTAAGAGACTTTATTTTTCTAAAGGTATCTCCGATGAAGGGTGTTATGAGATTTGGTAGGAAGGGTAAGTTAGCACCGAGATATATAGGACCGTTCAAGATTCTGGAGAGAGTTGGCATTGTTGCATATCGGTTGGCTTTGCCTCCGAGTATATCTCAAGTGCATCCGGTGTTTCATATCTCGATGCTAAGGAAGTATGTTTCAGACCCTTCACACGTGTTATAGCCCGACAGTGTTGAAGTGAATGAAGACTTGACGTTCATAGAAGAACCTGTTGCGATTGTTGACTATCAAGTTCGACAGTTATGTTCAAAGCAGATTCCGATGGTCAAGGTGTTGTGGCGCAGCAACAGAGTAGAAGAGCATACCTGGGAGACTGAAGCTAAGATGCGAGCTTCTTACCTGTATCTCTTTCCTCCTTGATCTGTATATCTTCTTTTTCTGGAGTTCAGGGACGAATTCTTATAAGGGGGGAAGACTATAATAACCCGAGTTTTTAAATGATTTTATTTTAAATTGGGATATGCAGTGTTAATAATTTCAGACAATATTTAAATATTTATCGATTTTGAGTTGATTATCATTAATTTATGTTAATTAGGGTTTCAGATATATATATATATATATATATATATATATATATATATATATATATATATATATATATATATATATATTATGATTAGTATTTCGATAGTTCATTTGTGTAATATATATATATCTTATTCTAATTAATTTTTAACTTAATGTATTTTATTTTAATGTTATTTTACCATACTAAATTATATTGTTTTATGCATTATTATTATTTTATGTATACATATATATATATACATGCATATATTTAGGGTTTATTATTTATTTAAAAGTATATAAATATATATGTGTGTGTTTGTGTGTGTGTGTGTATATATATATAAATATATGTGAGTATATAATTGTGCATGTGTGTAAATGTGTGGTGTGTGTTTAATGTGAATATATTATAAGTTATATTATTATAATATAAGGTTATATATATATATATACAAAAAAATAAAAACCTTCCCCTATCTTTCTTCCCCATCTCGTCCCTCACCCTCACCGTCACCCTCATCGCCTATCATCCCATATTTTCAGGCCGTCGGTGTGCCTCCCGGAGCTCCGCCCCACTAGCCAGCAACTCTACCACCTCCTGTTGTCTTCTCCGACACCGGCAACAGCTTGGGAACCATTTTTGGCCACAAGCCTCCTCTTCACCGTTCCTCATCATTCCGACCACCAAACTCGGTTATTCCAGTGCCATTGGACTCCTTAGACTCCCTAGAGAACGATTCCAAACTTCCTTTTGCACAAAAACTTGATTTGTAAGATTTTAAGCTAGTTTTCAATTTCAACCATTTTTTATTCTTAATTTTTTTGAACTTCATTCTTTGTGATTCAAGCTTAATTCCTTCATAAATAATGTTCCCTTTAGCTTAATCTACCTCTGGGAATTTTTGTGTAATTTTTGGAATTTATTTTGATTTTTGTGAATTTTTTAGTATTTTATTATTATTTTATTATTTTCGTAAATTAATTAAATAAATTGTGAAATTGTGATTTTTAGTGTTTTTGGTGATTGAAATTAATTTTAGAAGTTAATTTATAATTGATGTGATTTTTTTGTAATTATTATAATTTTATTTAGTTTATGTTAATTTTGGAAATATAGGTTATATATGTATTTTGTTAAAATTAATTGGTTAATTGAGTATAATTGTTGATTTTATTGAATTATATGTTGAGAAAATAATTTTAGAGTAATTATATAATTTTTATTGAATTTTTGAGTATTTATAGTATATTATATTAATTTTTATATACTAGGGGTATTTTAGTAATTTGGTAGTCATTTTAGTTAAATATTAAGTTTAATTGGTTTTAATAATTATTTGAGGTATAAAAATGATTTCTACAAATTATTTACTATTTTTAACTAATTAAAACTATTTTTTGAAAATTATTTTCAAATTATATATAATATACTATTTTTGTGAATAAATGGGTTTTTAGTAATTTTTAGTATGTTTATGGACTAATTAAGTAATTTGAATTTATAAAATGAATTTTTATTAATATTGGTGTATTTATCGAGATAAATCAATTTTTATTAGTATTATATTAATATTAGGGTTTTTAAGTAAATATCGGTAAAATAATTATTTTTAATGTTTAAATATTTAAATTTGCTTTATTTTGGTACTAAAAGGGTATTTTCAATATTTATGGAATTTTAATATATTTTGTGTATTTTATTGTGAATTGTGGACCTCGGTCGGTGGAATTTGCAGTTTAGGATTCCGACCGAAGGTTGTGAGAATATGTTGTGAAATCTATTTCGAAGTGTATTTTTCTTGCAGGACCGGCTCTACTTTTTAAGTAGAGAGATATCCATTTTACAGAGGAGGTTCTGCTGAATTTTTGATAAAATTCTCGTAAAACATGACATCGGGTCTAATTTATATTTTTTGTCTGTGTTTAGAATCCTAGATCGAGTCTCTAGAAGTTAAGTTAGAATTATACTGATTTTTGTATTGTTATTTATTTATTAGTTGCGTCGAGACCGAGGCCTAGTGGACCAGGCCCATCGGACCCATCTCGAAGAGCATACAACTGTGAGTTATTATGATATATAAACATTATTTAGGTTGCATGTTTTAGACTTCTATATCTTAAATATAGATTTTTGCATAATTTCCTATTTGAATGTTTAAGTATATTTTAGGTATACTTTTAGTATATTTTTGGTATATTATGAAATAAATGCATATTTTCCTTTTCAAATCTAGCTTGTTTTTAAATATATTATTGGTTTAATTTAATAAGTTTCATGATTTATTTGAGTTGATTATACGTATATATACCTGAAATATACTTAGTTTATTTTAGTTATATTTCTGGTATATATATTGTCACGACCCAAAACAGGGGCCATGACCGGCGCTAGGGAACGGGAATTCTTTCGAATCCGGAACCCGTAGCAAACCTAAAAATAAAATAAATCATGCAATAATAACAATAATCATATAATATGCAGCGGAAATAAAAATCATAATATAATAATAACAGTTTCATCACTGGATTTGAATCAAACCTCATCCCATATATATATAATCTTTTAATACAAATCCAGTTTCAATATAATACATCTCTTTAAAATAAAATACATGAAATCCAATACTTTATTTCAAAACTACTGTAGTGTCTAGATAAAATAAATAAGACTCAAGCAGATAATTTACACAAAGAAGCCGGGGCGGAAGAAATCTGGCGTATCGACCTGCTACTGAGGTCTGAGGATGTTGACTCTCCTGAAAAATAGTCAACGGAGGGGAGTCAGACCTCACTGAGTGAATTACTATAATATATATACATGCATACTAAATGACAATGCATACAGTCAACGGTATATATCTAATATGTATATATACAGGCAAATACACACAGATGCAGTAAAATCATTTTTTTATATATTTTATCTGAAAATCATCTTTTATAAAGGATCACATAGAACCCTAGAATATCGCAACCTCGGAAATAGTGTTAGACAACACTCTAGCCACACATGCTCACTTAATCCAAATATATCCACTTAATCCATTTAGACAGTAGACTGGCCTCGAGACACTAAGTCAATCGAGCTCTAGCAGTCTGACTGCCAGTGTGATTGGCCCCAAGACACTTGGTCAACCGAGCTCCAGCAATCACACCTCCAACCATATCTCACACATATCAATAATCACATCAAATCAATATCCATAAATAAGTTAGTATTATAGCCTAAATACTATAGGCGTACCGGTACGTACTCGGTCCTAGTGCTGCCCACTAAGTAGCACGTTCTATCGATATCCTTCATTAATAATAATAAAACATATATTCATAAAAATAAATGATGCATGAATTTCAATAAAATAACAACATAAACCATATATATACTAGAAATATACCAAAAGTAAACCAGGTATATTTCGATTATATATACGTCAAATGAATCCAATTAAATTATAAATTAAACTAAAAATATATTTAAATATATTTTATTAACAAAACATGTATATAATTTATTATATACCAAAAATAAACCAAAAATATACTTAATATACAAATCATATTATTTATTCATTTTAATCGAAATAAATTATATATTTCTAAATCATGCATCCTAAGCATATATATATAGTATAGTAACTCATCTAGTGCGCTCCACGAGACGGGTCCGACGGGCCTGGTCCACTAGCCCTCGGTCTCGGCGCAACTAAACAAACAATAACGACAGACATTAGAATAAACCTAACAGAAATCCTAGAATTCGATCTAGAGTATTAAACACAGAATCAGAAATTAGGGTTCGACTGGATATCACGTTTTACGAGAATTCTATCAAAAATTCGACAGAACCTCCCTTGTAAAACAGACATCTCTCTACTCAAAAGAGTAGAGCCGACCTTGCAAAGAAACACACTTCAAAAAAACAAGCTCAACACAAATCCACAACCCTTCGGTCGGACTCCAGACTACAATCTACCGACCGGGGTCCACAAACACATAACAGTTCCAGAAATACCAAAAATATCCTTAAATCAAAGAAATACATTTTATAGGTAGAAATTACATAATTAACCTTAAAACACTGTAAAAACCGATAAAAACTCATTTTATTAGAAAAACCGTATATTATATATATAATTGAAAATAATTTACGAAAAATAGTTTTAATTAGTTAAAAATACTAAATAATTTATAGAAATCATTTTTATACCTTAAATAACTATTAAAACCAATTAAATTATATTTTTAGCCAATTTAGGGTAAAATTACCAAAATACCCCTATATATATAAATATACTTAAATTATTTCAAAAATTCACCAAAAATTATATAATTATCCAAAATTAATTTTCTCAACATATTTATCAATAATATTAATAATTAAACTCAATTATCCAATTAATTTCAAATAAAACACAATTAACCCTAATTTCTCAAATTACATAAACTTTAATAATTTAAAATAAATACTTAGAAATTCATAAAAATTATAAATAAATTCCTATAATTCATTTCAACACCTAATTTAACCATAAATCCCAATTTCATAATTTAAATAATTAATTTCCAAAAATTAGAAAATAATATTAAAATATTCAAAAATACCCAAAAATCCAAAAATTCCACAAAAATTCATACATGTAGATTAAGCTACTAGGATCAACATTTGTGAAGGGAGTTTTCATGAATCAATCAATTCGAAGCTCAAAAAAAATCAAAAACCCTAATGTGATCGAAATTGAAAATTCGAAACCTAAGCAATTCTAGACCATTTAAGCTCAAACCAAAGCTAGAATCACACTCACCGGAGCTCAAGGAGAAGTAAGAGACCGGCGGTGGCCGGAGGAGGGGAGAACGGCGTGAAGCTCGACTTTCGGCTTCTCAAGCAATTTTCGGCCAAACTCGACGGGAAAGGGAGCTGCTGGCGGCGGGGAATGGCTGGGGATGAAGGTGGCTCACCGGGAGGCACTCTGAACGGCGGCGAACGGAAGTTACAGATGGTGGAGGTGGGGATCGTGTCCGAAGAAGAAGAAGAGAAGGGAGGGGCAGTTTTGTAATTTTCCAAAGTTTTATTTTTTTTGATATATAATGTGTATATATATATAGATTATACTATATATTAAAATAATATTAAATCACACACATAAAATTTAATATTTTAATAATTTATACTAAATAAAAATAATTAAATAACAATAAAACAAATAAATAATTAATAAAATATTAGGGTAATATTAAACCCTAATTAATAAATAATTACATATATACATAGTGTTTAATATTTTAAAAATATGTATGAGTTCATGCAAGTCCTAAAATATATTTAAAATAATTAATAGTAAATTATTTACGTGAAAAATTTCCCCGAAAATGCAAGTCCCGGGAAAATTTTACGTAAAGTACTGTAAATAAAACACAGTATTTGAAATAGGTTTTAAATACATATCAACTCGTAAAAATATCATAAGATATATACAAAAATTATTGACACTAGCATATCCCGGTACAGTGTAAAAATATTTAAAAACACGGGATATTACAGTCTTCCCCCCCTTACAAGAATTCGTCCCCGAATTCTAGAAAACAAGATCAAGAAGGAAAGAGATACGGGTAAGAAGCTCGCATCTCAGCTTCAGTCTCCCACGTATGTTCCTCGACTCTATCGCTGCGCCACAGAACCTTAACCATCGGAATCTGCTTCGATCGCAACTGTCGAACTTGATAATCAACGATTGCCACAGGTTCTTCTACAAACGTCAAATCTTCACTCACTTCTACACTGTCGGGTTGCAACACGTGTGAAGGGTCTGAAATATACTTCCTTAACATCGAGATATGAAATACTGGATGCACCTGTGACATACTCGGAGGCAAATCCAACCGATATGCAACAGTGCCAACTCTCTCCAGAATCTCAAAACGGTCCAATATATCTCGGTGCTAACTTACCCTTCCTGCCAAATCTCATCACACCCTTCATCGGAGATACCTTCAGAAAAATAAATTCTCCAACCTGAAACTCCACATCTCTACGCCTAGGATCCGCATAACTCTTCTGTCTACTAACTGCGGTCTCTAATCTTCGTTTAATCACGGTGACTTTCTCTGCAGCATCCTGAACCATCTCAGGTCCAGTCAAAGCTCTCTCACCAATCTCATCCCAACTCAACGGGGATCTACACTTCCTTCCATACAAAGCCTCATACGGTACCATACCAATACTGCTATGGTAGCTGTTATTATATGCAAACTCAACAAGTGACAAATGATCATCCCAGCTACCTCCCAAATCTAGGACACACATCCTCAACATATCTTCCAGTGTCTGGATCGTCCTCTCAGACTGGCCATCTGTCTGAGGATGAAAAGTAATACTGAAATCCAACCTAGTGCCCATCGCTTCCTGCAACTTCTGCTAAAAATGAGAAGTAAACACCGAACCTCTATCTGACACAATGGACACAGGTACTCCATGAAGGCATACAATATGCTTCACGTACAACTTCGCCAATCTAGCAACTAAATATGTGGCTTTCACAGGCAAGAAATGTGCAGACTTCGTCAACCTGTCTATGATTACCCAGATGGAATCGTATCCATCCTTCGAACGAGGTAAACCGACCACAAAATCTATAGCTATCCTTTCCCACTTCCACTCGGGAATAGGAAGAGGCTGAAGCTTCCCAGAAGGCTTCTGATGTTCGGCTTTCACTTGCTGACACGTCAAACACTTAGCAACATAATCAGCGACATCTTTCTTCAATCTGTCCCACCAGTATAAATCTTTGATACTGTGGTACGTCTTAGTAACACCTGGATGAACGTTGTAAGCTATAGAATGTGCTTCCTCTAGGATCTCTTCTCTCAAATCATCCACATCAGGAACACACAGTCTACCACTGATCCACAACACACCATTATCATCGAGTGTGAAATCAGTGAACTTCCCTGCTCTGACATTCCCTGTAAGCTCTTCCAGAATAGGATCTCAGCTCTGAGCTGCTTTAATCCTATCCCTCAGTACAGATCGCACTTTAAACTGAGCTAGCAGTCCACCTGATCTACTAATCTTCATCATCAGACCTTGATCCACCATCAGATGCAATTCTTGGATCAATGGTCTCCTCTCAACACCGATGTGAGCAAGACTACCTGAGGACTTCCTACTCAAGGCATCTGCTACCACATTAGCTTTACCCGGATGATATAAGATCTCGCAATCATAATCCTTCAACAATTCCAACCATCTTCTCTGCCTCAAATTCAAATCTCGCTGTTGAAAAATGTACTTAAGGCTCTTGTGATCAGTAAATATCTCATAAGTCACCCCGTACAGATAATGTCTCCAAATCTTCAAAGCAAAAATAACTGCAGCCATCTCAAGATCATGTGTAGGATAATTCTGCTCATGCTTCTTCAACTGCCTCGAAGCATAGGCTATTACCCTTCCATTCTGCATCAACATACAACCAAGACCAATTCTAAAGGCATCACAGTAAACTGTGAACTTATCCACACTATTAGGCAAAGCTAACACCGGTGCTGTGGTCAACTTCTCCTTTAACAACTGAAAACTGTTCTCACAAGCTTCTGACCACTCGAATCTAACATTCTTCTGAGTCAAGCGAGTCATAGGGGCTGCTATCCTGGAAAAATCCTGCACAAACCGCCTATAATACCGGGCTAAACCCAAAAAACTCCGAATCTCTATAACAGAAGTAGGTCTAGGCCATTCAGGCACTGCCTCAATCTTCTATGGATCAACCTGAATACCTTCTTTAGACACTACGTGTCCAAGAAAAGAAACACTCTCCATCCAGAAATCACACTTCGAGAATTTAGCATAAAGCTGATGATCTCTCAATGTCTACAGTACAATCCTCAAGTGATATACATGCTCCTCCATGCTCCTCGAATAAACCAGTATATCATCAATGAAGACTACCACAAACTGATCCACATACGGTCTGAATACCCTGTTCATCAAATCCATAAAAGCTGCTGGTGCATTAGTCAAACCAAAAGACATCACCAGAAACTCATAATGGCCATATCTAGTGCGGAATGCTGTCTTAGGAATATCAGCTTCACTGATACGCAGCTGATGATAACCCGACCTCAAGTCAACCTTAGAAAAGAACTGTGCACCCTGTAGCTGATCAAATAAATCATCTATCCTCGGGAGAGGATACTAGTTCTTCACTGTCACCTTATTCAGCTCTCTGTAGTCAATGCACAGTCTCAGGGTACCATCCTTCTTCTTCATAAACACGACTGGTGCACCCCCAAGGAGAAACACTAGGTCTGATGAAACCTTTATCCAACAACTCTTGCAATTGTTCCTTCAACTCTTTCAACTCTGCAGGAGCCATACGATAGGGTGGCATAGATATAGGAGTAGTACCCGGTACCACATCTATACAGAACTCAATCTCTCTATGAGGTGGTAAACCTGGCAACTCCTCGGGAAAAACATCAGGAAACTCACAAGCAACAGGAACATCTGTGAGTGACAACTTCTCCACTGAAGTATCCCTGACCAATGCCAAATATCCCTGATAACCTTTCCTTAACAACTTCCTAGCCGTAATAACAGAAATAAGATTCTGAGGTGCTGAACTCCTATCACCAACAAATTTAAATTCTACTTCACCAGGAATTCTAAAAGTCACCTCTTTATTCTTGTAATCTACCACGGTGAAGTGCTGAGATAACCAATCCATTCCCAGAATGACATCAAACTCCATCACATCCAACAAAATCAAATCAGCGGGTAATTCTCTATCTCCCACGAGAACTGGACAACCAGAAAGAACAATATCGGTGTCCAAGGAATCACTCAGAGGAGTGGCAACAGATAAAGGAAAAGCCATCCTCGAAGCTTGCCAACAAGATTTAGAAGTAAAAACAGGAGAAACAAACGAATGCATGGCACTCGGATCAAACAAAACCCATGCATCCAGGTAACAAACAGAAACAATATCTGCCACGACTGCATTAGATGCCTGAGCATCCTACTGAGTGAGATGGAAAACTCTGGCCTGACCTCGACCTCCCTGCTGACTGGTAGAAGCCTGGCCAACACCTCTGGCACCTCCTCTAATACCTCTACCACGACTCTGCTGTGGAACAAACTGAGTGGAACTCTAATGCTGGGCTGGTGGCAATTGAAATAGCACGGGTGTAACACTAGCAATCGACTGCTGTGGGAATCGCGGAATCTGTTGTTGCTGATACCCAGAATAAGGACATGATCTGGCAAAATGTCCTATCTGCCCGCATCTAAAACATGTCAGTGGTGTCAGATAACACGGTCCCTGATGGACTCTACCACAAGTCTGGCAAACACTGGTCGCTGATCCAGAACTACGACCACTACTGCTGCTTGAAGCACCTGATCCAAATCTGAACGATCTACGCTGACCTCCACAGCCATGTCTACTGCTCTGATGCACTCGCTGCTTGCTGCCTCTGACTCTGCTGAGTCAAACCTCGCTGCTGACTACTCGATCCAACATGAAAACTCGAATACGGAGTAGCCTGCAATCCACTCGACTGAACTCCTAGCTGGTAATAATCAGGCATCGCTCCTTGCCTAACTAGTCTCAGCTCAATCTCCTTAGCTAACTCAATCATAGACTCCAGAGTAAGACCTGTTGTAGGCATACCAACAAAAGCTGAACCCAAACCAGTAACATATGTAGTAACCGCGAAATACTGATCTCGTATCAGATCCTCAGCATATCTACCCAGACGAAGAAACTCTCGGGTATACTCCTCTACAGATCGATCTCCATGAGAAATACTGGTCAGTCGAAGACGATAGCTCAAACGAAGAGGCTCTGGATAAAATCTCCTCATAAATCACTCTCGGAACTGAGCCCAGGTCATCGTCATCATATAAGGCTGGATCATCTGAATAAACCAATCTAGAGCTGGTCCCTCAACAGACAACTCAATAATCATGATCCGCTGGTACTCGGTATGAGCAGTCCGAGTCTGAGTCTCAATCGCATGCAGAAAATCTAACGGATCGGAAGTACCATCGAACGCAATCCTGCCAACTCGGGTATAGAACAAAGCTGCCTCAGGGTCAGACATACCCTGCTGATAGGCAGGCTGAATAGGCTGAACAACTGGAGGAACAGGAACATCAAACTCAGGCTCAACAGGCTCCTCGTCCTGTAACTCTCTCTGCCTACGGCGACCTGCCGCTCCTCGAGGTCTACCTCTGCCATGACCTCTACGTCTAACTGGCTGCTCATGAGGTAAAACCTCATCCTGAAAAGACTCATCATCCCCGGCCTCAACGATCGGTGGAGCGACACACGCTCGCCTCCTCATACTGAAAAGACAAATGGAAAGATTCAGACAAAACAGACATCGGAGGAATAATGCTGAAAACTACAGCAAGGAATACTTATCAAGACATACTCGAACCTAATACACTGCAGTAGTTACCAAAAGAAAACACAACTTTGAAAACTAGGGCCACAACTCACATAACTAAGCCCTAACATAGAACTCCGCTCTGATACCAACTTTGTCACGACCCAAAACAGGGGCCATGACCGGCGCTAGGGAACGGGAATTCTTTCGAATCCGGAACCCGTAGCAAGCCTAAAAATAAAATAAATCATGCAATAATAACAATAATCATATAATATGCAGCGGAAATAAAAATCATAAATATAATAATAACAGTTTCATCATTGGATTTGAATCAAACCTCATCCCATATATATATAATCTTTTAATACAAATCCAGTTTCAATATAATACATCTCTTTAAAATAAAATACATGAAATCCAATACTTTATTTCATAACTACTGCAGTGTCTAGATAAAATAAATAAGACTCAAGCAGATAATTTACACAAAGAAGTCGGGATGGAAGAAATCTGGCGTATCGACCTGCTACTGAGGTCTGAGGATGTTGACTCTCCTGAAAAATAGTCAACGGAGGGGAGTCAGACCTCACTGAGTGAATTACTATAATATATATACATGCATACTAAATGACAATGCATACAGTCAACGATATATATCTAATATGTATATATACAGGCAAATACACACAGATGCAGTAAAATCATTTTTTATATATTTTATCTGAAAATCATCTTTTATGAAGGATCACATAGAACCCTAGAATATCGCAACCTCGGAAATAGTGTTAGACAATACTTTAGCCACACAGGCTCACTTAATCCAAATATATCCACTTAATCCATTTAGACAATACACTGGCCTCGAGACACTAAGTCAATCGAGCTCTAGCAGTCTGACTGCCAGTGTGATTGGCCCCGAGACACTTGGTCAACCGAGCTCCAGCAATCACACCTCCAACCATATCTCACACATATCAATAATCACATCAAATCAATATCCATAAATAAGTTAGTATTATAGCCTAAATACTATAGGCGTACCGGTACGTACTCGGTCCTAGTGCTGCCCACTAAGTAGCACGTTCTATCGATATCCTTCATTAATAATAATAAAACATATATTCATAAAAATAAATGATGCATGAATTTCAATAAAATAACAACATAAACCATATATATACTAGAAATATACCAAAAGTAAACCAAGTATATTTCGATTATATATACGTCAAATGAATCCAATTAAATTATAAATTAAACTAAAAATATATTTAAAAATATTTAAAAAATATTTTATTAACAAAACATGTATATAATTTATTATATACCAAAAATAAACCAAAAATATACTTAATATACAAATCATATTATTTATGCATTTTAATCGAAATAAACTATATATTTCTAAATCATGCATCCTAAGCATATATATATAGTATAGTAACTCACCTAGTGCGCTCCACGAGACGGGTCCGACGGGCCTGGTCCACTAGCCCTCGGTCTCGGCGCAACTAAACAAACAATAACGACAGACATTAGAATAAACCTAACAGAAATCCTAGAATTCGATCTAGAGTATTAAACACAGAATCAGAAATTAGGGTTCGACTGGATATCACGTTTTACGAGAATTCTACAAAAAATTCGACAGAACCTTCCCTGTAAAACGGACATCTCTCTAATCAAAAGAGTAGAGCCGACCCTGCAAAGAAACACACTTCGAAAAACAAGCTCAACACAAATCCATAACCCCTCGGTCGGACTCCAGACTACAATCTACCGACCGGGGTCCACAAACACATAACAGTTCCAGAAATACCAAAAATATCCTTAAATCAAAGAAATACATTTTATAGGTAGAAATTACATAATTAACCTTAAAACACTGTAAAAACCGATAAAAACTCATTTTATTAGAAAAACCGTATATTATATATATAATTGAAAATAATTTACGAAAAATAGTTTTAATTAGTTAAAAATACTAAATAATTTATAGAAATCATTTTTATACCTTAAATAACTATTAAAACCAATTAAATTACATTTTTAGCCAATTTAGGGTAAAATTACCAAAATACCCCCTATATATATAAATATACTTAAATTATTTCAAAAATTCACCAAAAATTATACAATTATCCAAAATTAATTTTCTCAACATATTTATCAATAATATTAATAATTAAACTCAATTATCCAATTAATTTCAAATAAAACACAATTAACCCTAATTTCTCAAATTACATAAACTTTAATAATTTAAAATAAATACTTAGAAATTCATAAAAATTCCAAATAAATTCCTATAATTCTTTTCAACACCTAATTTGACCATAAATCCCAATTTCATAATTTAAATAATTAATTTCCAAAAATTAGAAAATAATATTAAAATATTCAAAAATACCCAAAAATCCAAAAAATCTCTAAAAATTCCACAAAAATTCATAAATGTAGATTAAGCTACTAGGATCAACATTTGTGAAGGGATTTTTCATGAATCAATCAATTCAAAGCTCAAAAAAATCAAAAACCCTAATGTGACCGAAATTGAAAATTCGAAACCTAAGCAATTCTAGACCATTTAAGCTCAAAACAAAGCTAGAATCACACTCACCGGAGCTCAAGGAGAAGAAAGAGACCGGCGGTGTCAAAAACGGTGGCCGGAGGAGGGAGAACGGCGTGAAGCTCGACTTTCGGCTTCTCAAGCAATTTTCGGCCAAACGCGGGGAACGGCTGGGGATGAAGGTGGCTCACCGGGAGGCACTCTGAACAGCGGTGAATGGAAGTTACAGACGGTGGAGGTGGGGATCGCGTTCGGAGAAGAAGAAGAGAAGGGAGGGGCAGTTTTGTAATTTTCCAAAGTTTTATTTTTTTTGATATATAATGTGTATATATATATAGATTATACTATATATTAAAATAATATTAAATCACACACATTAAATATACACCACACACATAAAATTTAATATTTTAATAATTTATACTAAATAAAAATAATTAAATAACAATAAAACAAATAAATAATTAATAAAATATTAGGGTAATATTAAACCCTAATTAATAAATAATTACATATATACACAGTGTTTAATATTTTAAAAATACGTATGAGTTCATGCAAGTCCGAAAATATATTTAAAATAATTAATAGTAAATTATTTACGTGAAAATTTCCTCGAAAATGCAAGTCCCGGTAAAATTTTACGTAAAGTACTGTAAATAAAACACAGTATTTAAAATAGGTTTTAAATACATATCAACTCGTAAAAATATCATAAGATATATACAAAAATTATTGACACTACATATCCTGGTACAGTGTAAAAATATTTAAAAAACACGGGATATTACATATATGGTATATTTGTTTATTTTAAATATCATTATGCATCATTTATTTTCCTGAATGTATGTTTTAACATGAATGAAGGATATCGATAGAACATGCTTTCTAGTGGGCAACACTAGGACCGAGTATGTACCAGTGCAATAAATGATAGATTGAATTACTAACTTATTTGTGGAAATTACGACTTGATTGATTTGATTAATGTGTGATGTGATTGAGGGTGTGATTGTTGGAGCTCAGTTGACCAAGTGTCTCGGGGCCAATCACACTAACAGTCAGACTGCTGGAGTTCGGTTGATATAGTGTCTTGGGGTCAGTCTACTGTCCAGTTGGACTAAGTGAATTATTTGGAACTAAGTGAGCTTGTATGGCTAAAGCGAGTTCTATTGATATTTGAGGCTACAAAAATATAGGGTTTTATTTGATCCTTCATAAACTGATGGTTTTCATTATAAAATGATTTTCCTTGCATCTGTGTGTATTTATCTGTATATATATTTTGAGTGACTGCATTTGACATTTAGTTAGGCGTGTATATATATTATAATAATTCACTCAGTGAGGTCGGACTCCCCTCTGTTGATATTTTTTTTCAGAAAAGTCTTCATCTTCAGACCTCAGCAGTAGACCTGTATGCCGAATTTCTTCCGCTCCGACTTTATTATGTAAATCACTTACTTGAGTTTTACTTTGTACTCCAGATACTGCGGTAGTAGCTGTATTTAAATCTGTTGAGAGTTGTATTTATATTTATGCATATAAGAGGATTTTACTTCAAAGTGTTTCTCTAAAAGTTGTATTAAAAGATTTTATTTTATGATATGAGATGTGATAATATTTTATTAAATATTTTTATTAATTGAGATTTAATTTCCGTTGTATAAATATATATTATTTATTTTATTTTATTGTATGTTTTTCTTTTAAGGCTTACTATGAGTTCCGGATTCGAAAGAATTCCCATTTCCTAGCGCCAGTCATCGCCCCCTGTTTTGGGTCATGACAACAAAAATAGTATTTGTAAAGAGTTTTTCAAAAAGATCGTGATAAAATTTTCAAACAGTCTTTGAGTTTTTACACTCATTATGCATTACTTTTTATAAACTTAATTATTGTCCTGCCTTTGTATTTTTCAAAAAGATGATAAAATTTTGTCTTTTTTATCCAACGGTGGATATGGTCTTGCATACCATCCTACAGTTCAAATTAAAAGTAGAAGATAATTATTATCCTCCATTTGTATTTTTTCAAAAAGATGATAAGATTTTCTGTCTTTTTTATCCAACGGTTGAGATGATCTTGTATACTATCCTACAGTTCAAATTAAAAGCAGAAGATAATTATTGTCCTACCTTTGTATTTTTTTCAAAAGGATGATAAGATTTTCTGTCTTTTTTATCCAACGGTTGAGTTGATCTTGCATACCATCCTACGGTTCAAATTAAAAGCAGAAGATAATTATTGTCCTACATTTGTATTTTTTCAAAAAGATGATAAGATTTTTTGTCTTTTTTATCCAACGACTGAAATGATCTTGCATACCAACCTACGGTTCAAATTAAAAGTAGAAGATAATTATTGTCCTACATTTATATTTTTTCAAAAAGATGATAAGATTTTTTATCTTTTTTATCCAACGGATGAGATGATCTTACATACTATCCTACGGTTCAAATTAAAAGTAGAAGATAATTATTGTCATGCCTTTGTATTTTTTCAAAAAGATGATAAGATTTTCTGTCTTTTTTATCCAAGAGTTGAGATGATCTTGAATACCATCCTACGGTACAAATTAAAAATAGAAGATAATTATTGTCCTACCTTTGTATTTTTTCAAAAATATAATAAGACTTTCTATCTTTTTTGTCTAACGGTTGAGATGATCTTACATATCATCCTACAGTTCAAATTAAAAGCATACAAATAATGCATAATGGATTCCCTTTCTATAAATAAGTGTCATATCCATAAAAAAAATTCCACAACGTATTACAACATATTTTATAGAGTTCCAAAACCCCATTTTAAGCATAAACACTTCAACAATTTAAAAATGTCAATTCGATCATCTGGATACACTCATGAAAAAGATGTGCTTTTATGTGAAGTCTATATGGAAATTTCACAAGACCCAATTGTTGGTGTTTTTCAATCTTCAAATCGATTTTGGTCACGGGTAGAAGAAAAATATAATGCAGAGAAAAATGAAAATTGTGAGGAGCGTACCAAACGCTCATTATAATGTCACTACCAAACAATTGAGAAAATTGTAAGGAAATTAACTGGGTGCATTAGATAAATAGAAAATATGCATCCTAGTGGCGCTTCAAATGCAGACATTGTAAGTACTTCATTATAATATTTATATTTTAATATTATTAATGTTAGTTGTAATGTCTTTTTCATCTGGATTATATTAATTCTAACAAGATTTTAATTAATTATTTTCAGTTAATTCAAGCAAAAAAATTAATGCAACAAGATGTGCATTATAAAAGAGGTTTCAAATTTGATCACATATAGTACATAGTCAAAGATTTTGAAAAATTTAAAGATTATAGCCACACTCAAGTTAATAGGATTATGAATGATTCATCAGGATCAGAGACTTCTACTCCTTATTCTGCATTTCTAGCATATCCTAGGCTTTCAGGATTTTCAATCGATTTGGATGCGTCTAATGTAGGTGGTTCTTCAACTGGACGCCCCATTGGTGTGAAAAAAGCCAAATTGAAGAGAAGAAAGGAGGAACAATTAAAGGAATAAAAAATGGAAGAAAAAATGGATCTTCTTCTGGAAGAAAATCGACAAGTTGTTGATTTGCTGAAAAAGGCTAACACTAGATCAAAAAAAAGGGTGGCCGTCCAGGAATTCAAAGAAGAAAATAAAATTTTGTTTACAGATCTTAATTCTATTGAAGATCTTGAATTTCATACATTTATGATAGCTGAAAAGAGAAGAATTATACATAAAAGAGCTCAACAATACCAACCACCACCTCCTACATATAATGCTTTTGGTGAATGTTTCAATGATATTTGTGGATCTGACTCTAATTTACCAGATTATTAAATTATATGTTATTAAATGTATGGTTTCGAGTATTATTAATTTTAATGTTTTTGTTGATTGTTTTCTTAAATCGGTTATTAAATTAATGTAAATTTATGGTTAAATTTTTTCTATCCAAATATTAATATTATTTAAGTAAAAAATATTAATATTATTTAAGTAAATAAATTATTTAATTAAAAAATTTATATTAATATTATTTAAATAAAAATAATAATAATTAAATCAAATTTATATGCATTTGGTAATAATATGATAAATATAATATAAATTTGGATTAAATTGAACAAAATTATTTGGACTATGTTGAAACAAATAATAAAAAATAATTGTTATTGAAATTTATAAAAAAAAAGTACAGTAAAAGTGAGCTGCATATATGTGGTAAAACAGTAATTTTATGCAAAATGCAGCAGATATTGATGCTGCAATGGAGAGCACAGGCAGTAGCATTTTAACTTTTTACCGCTGGATTGGAGATGGTCTGTACCTAAATTACTACGGATAGTGTGATTATCCCCTCGGAAATCAGCTTTTACTGTCACCACGTGCCTGCCTCCGTAAGGAAGCTTTCTTCAGGATCGATAAATCAATCCCACAGTAACACACTTTGCTACTCTTTGTTGCTGATAAATGAGACGCCATTATATATGTTCTTGGTGAAATACTTTCTGCATTTTCATGTGCATGTTTAGGCTCTTCATTTGTCCTTGGATCAGTGCCAATTTTAGTGTACCGTCAACTGCCCTGCATATCAAGCATCTCGTCCAAACGTTTTACTCTCACTCTTCGCTAATCAGAATTTAAATCCTAAGCTTGTCCTTGCAATTCCTGTTATTCTCTATCTGTTGTCTTAGTCTTTTTCAATTCAGCAGTAGAAATTCGTCGAATTTCAGATAGAGCTGTTAGACGTGCACTCAACAAAATATCACCCGCAAGTAATGTTTACAATGTCTTATGGGGGAGGGAAAAATAATTTTGAATCACAGAAAAGAATGATCATCAAAAGTTCAAATTTCTGATCACGGAAAATTAACCAAAACCATTTTCTAGAGAAAGTGACAACACTTGCTATTCTGACACCTATTGAATCAAATCTTAAACGCCATAAAAAAATTAGAAAAAGCCAAAAAGTTCATCTGGATTTAATGATCTTCTTTCTCATTCAGCGTTTACTAAGGATCGAGCTGAAATTTACATGCAAGTACATAACCACAAACATTTACTTCAAATCAACAAAAAATACCAACCAATTAGCGGCGATCTCCACCGCCCCCACGTTCCCTCTCAATCTGTTGCCTCTGCTTCTCAACAAGCTTCTCAATAGCCGACTCCACGGCATCTCTGCCGCCAATAATCAATCGAGTCACAACTTCCGGATCCTTCTCAAACCGCGCCTCCTCAAACTCCTTCCTCGCATTCTCCCTCAGCACATCTCTCCACAATACGCCTCGCGCATCAGGCCACATGAAGAACTGTGTCGCTCGCAGTATATCTCTATACAGGTGGAGTGCCTCCCGCCGAGTGCTGGTCAATTTCCGCCGGTTCAATAGCTCTTCCTCCTCATCATCCAGCGATTTCTCTTTTTTCATCACATGTCTGTCTAATAATTCCTCCACAGTATCTGGACCATCGTGTAGAAACCTCTGATTGTAGACGACGTCACTCCGAGCAATCCGATTGATAGAAATTGATAGATTTCTCCACCTTTGCACCGTCGTTCTCATCGCTCTCCACCGATCCTCCTGTCTGCAGAAGCTGAGCTAATTTGGTAAATTAATTAAAAATTTGTCCTTTCACTAAAATGTGGTTCCAAATGTGGCCCAATTGAATTGGCCCATAAGCCCACTCCTGCTTTATTTGATTACACTTCTGCTGCTGGAAAGCAAGGCGACTGTAGCCGTCAATGGCGCTAATCAAATCAAAGCTGCGCTTGCCTAACTGCGGTTTCGCTCCCTTCTCTCGACTCACTCTTAAACCCTTCTGTTCTTCTCAGCTACAGGCAGATAACTTAAACGATGACGTAAACGCCACAGAAACAGCTCTATCTCCGCAAGAAGCGGTAATCGCCGACAAAATCCATTCTCTGATAAAAGACCACCACAGCAAAAACCTCAACATAACCGCTTCGCCACCAACTCTTTCCCTTGACTTCTCTCAAATCCCTACCGTCTCCATCTCCTCGTCCCTCCTGAGCCACGTCATTAAAAAATGCGCCGCCATCCGCCATGGCATCCCCGTCGTCCAGGCACACGCGTTTTTCAACTGGGCCACCGGTCAGGACGGGTTCGTTCACTCACCCGAACCCTATATTGAGATGGTGGATCTTGCTGGTAAGGTAAAACATTTCGATCTGGCATGGCATGTAATTGATTTAATGAAAGCGAGAAATGTTGAAATTACTGTTATGACATTTTCTGCTCTTATTCGCCGATATGTCCGGGCGGGTTTAGCTGCTGAGGCTGTACTTGCTTTTAATCGTATGGAGGATTATAATTGTAAACCTGATAAGATTGCGTTCTCAATTTTGATTAGTTATTTGTGTAGGAAGAGAAGAGCTAGTGAAGCTGAGACCTTTTTTAACAGTTTGAAAGATAAGTTTGAGCCTGATGTTATATTGTATACAAACTTAGTTCGTGGGTGGTGTCGGGCTGGACATATAGAAGAAGCTGAGAGAGTATTCAGGGAAATGAAAATGGCGGGTATTCAGCCTAATGTTTATACTTATAGTATAGTTATTGATGCTTTGTGTAGATGTGGGCAGGTTACGCGTGCTCATGATGTTTTTGCTGAGATGATAGATGTTGGATGTGAACCGAATTCTGTTACTTATAATAATCTTATGAGAATTCATGTTAAAGCTGGTAGGACTGAGAAGGTTTTGCAAGTTTATAACCAAATGAAGAGGCTTGGATGCCCTCCTGATGCTATCACATTTAACTTTCTCATAGAGACCTACTGTAAGGATAAGAATCTAGATGATGCTATTAAAGTGCTTAATTCTATGGTTAAGAAAGGGTGTAGTCCGAATGCTTCTACTTTTAATTTGTTATTTGGGTGTATTGTGAAGTTACAAGATGTTAATCGTGCTCATAGGATGTATAATAAGATGAATGAGTTGAAGTGTAAAGCTAATACAGTGACTTATAATATCCTGATGCAACTGTTTGCTGAGTCGAAATCAACTGACATGGTTCTAAAATTGAAGGAGGAAATGGATGGCAATGGTGTTGAGCCGAATGTGAATTCCTACCAGGTTTTGATTTCGTTGTACTGTCAAATGGGGCATTGGAAAAATGCCTACAAATTCTTTAGAGAGATGATTGAGGAGAAGTGCTTGAAACCAAGTCTGCAAGTCTACGAGATGGTTCTGCAGCAGCTAAGCAAGGCAGGGCAGTTAAAGAAACATGAAGAGTTGGTGGAGAAGATGGTAGACAGGGGATTTGTTGCTCGCCCTTTATAGACGAAGCTATTATATGTACCTTCATGAGCTAATTAGGTGATTGGCGCCTCATTTGTTATTCGGAAATACTTGTTTATTTGATGCCTAGGGGGCCACAATTTTGATATTGTATCTTACATTCTAACATAAAGCATGCTTCTTTATAGAAGCTGTTCCTTGTGTGGATATATTAGGTTATCTTCATCACTTTATGCATCTGTTTTTCTCACTAAGACAGACATGTTTGGTTGATGATCAAGTTATCATCTGTGATATAATTGTTGGGAAGGAATTTCGTTTACAGATTTTTTACATGATTTGTTCATATGATACTCAACGCTAAGTTCTAGCTAGGTTTATTTGTAAGGTGGTTATATCATTAACAAATTATAGACAAGTATTCTCCCGTAGTTTAGAGTTTAGACTGGGGAAATTTTCTTTCTTAATGCTACTATGTCATTTCTTTGTCACCATACACTGCGCGTGCTCTGTGCTTATGGTCGATGTAGCCTCTAAAGCTAATGATATTGTGGAATACTGCATACTGAAATCAAAGATTAACAAAAATTCAAAATGGCTAATGGTCATAAATTGTGAAGCAAATTAATAATAGTAACAGAAGAAGACACATTAACCACTCTCAAGTAGCTTCACTTCTGAGAGTTCATATACATTTACGATTACGTCTAACACCCATAATTATCAGCAAAATATACATGTACACACACACGCCCACACGACTTTCTCTTCTCCCCCAAAACCGGCCAATAGTCTTGCTCGTTGAAAACAAACTAAGATACCAGTGGGCTACTATAGTGCCCATACGTACACAATAAAACCATGAAGTTTAATGGCGGTGTTTCGAGGGCTTCTTATGAACCGGCCTGCCCGTAGGGTGCTCTTGAATCAAATGAATTTGAAGAATATGATTGCCACTAAAAACATTTGAACACTTGGAATGTGGACAGACCTTTCTAAACTTCTTGTGGCAATTGTTGTTATGAAAGTGAAACCCATTTACTTTGTTGAACGAGCGGCCATCATGGATGCATGCGAATTCCTCATTGTCATGGAGTTTCTTCACATGTGCCTTGAGCTTCTTGCCATCACGGAACATATTGTGACATATTTTACACCCTTTTTTGAACCCTTTATGAAACTCCTTGTTATGTGCAACGAAATCATCAAGTTCAGCAAATTCTTCTCGATCATGAATGCATTCGAATTTGACTCGATCTTCCATCATTGCTTCTGATGAAAATAACCAATCAAGTCCCATATTATCTTCAGTCTCTTCTGGGATTACAAACAACGGATCCATTTCACCGAATGAACTATAACCATTCTATCTATTCATAGCTTAAAAATGTGCCAAGGAAAAAAAAAATCAGTGCAGAAACCTGCAGCAAAATGGGAAAGTGTACACGATTAAGCAGCTCCTCTTATATTATTATATCTGATACGAAAGGTCGCATTATGAAAATCCGGGGATTAAATTTTGAATTTCGAAGGGCAAAGTTGGATTATCAAGGAGCAGTTAATGACCATAATAAAAGTAGTTATTAAAAGATTACAGTTATCAAAGCACCCATCACTTGGATTCTCTGAAATTGTTGGTATTATAGCTCAAGTTCTTTGAATTTAGTTCACGATGAGTTCATCCTGTCTTTACAGCCAGAAAATATTGTCACTTGGTGATCGTTGCTCTTGTACACGCAGCCATTAAATTGAGATTTTCAGTAAAGGATTTTCCAAACATAATTTTGTAATAATATTGTGTTTGTTGCTAGTGCAACTGTTTATCTTAATTTAGAACCTCTAGCAACTAGCCATTGTTCAGAACTGTTGCGTAGAAGCACCAACAGTCACAGGGTTTATCCATCTTGGAGCCACTCCCTGCTCTTGTTCCGCCGACAATGGTGATTAGTGCAGTCAGATAGCAAGGAAAATAACTTTTTGTTGAATAAGGGCATATCAATACATAAAAAACAATGAATGTTTTCTAATTTCCTTTGTTAATCCTTTCTGCATTACAAAAAATTAGCCCTTGAATGAAGAAATGAAACACATCCTTGCACAGATGATTACCAATTTTAGTCTACTATCAACTGCTCTGCATATCAAGCATCTCGTCCAAACGTTTTACTCTCTCTCTTCCTTCGCTAATCAGAAAACGAATCCTGGATTTGTCCTTGCAATTCCTGTTATTCTCCATCTCTTGTCTTATAGTCTGTTTCAATTCATCTGTAGAAATTCGTTGAATTTCAGATAAAGCTGTTAGACTTGCAATCAACAAAACATCAAATGCAACTTATATCATCTTTGTAGATGGCCTCTGGATGGAAGTAGAGAAACATAAGAAGCAGCAGATTTATAGTTAAACTTGTATAAAATAGAGGAAACAAAAGTTATAAGAAGTGTATTTTGAGTACATAAAGTTATATGAATTGTGCCTCGTTCGCAATTATTTACTAAGATAATAAATTAAATTAAATGGTCTGTTGATGAAGACACTTCACCTCTAGCATGATCAGGGGCTCGTCGTGCAGTCCTTAGCGCTTGTCTGTACAGCTTCAAAACTCGAGCACGGAGAATAAAGTCCTGCAAATCAAAGGAGATAACCATGGCTGAACAATGTGTTAGAAAAAAAAAAAAAAATTTGAAATGCACATAAAAGATTAATCATCTAAGCCTAGAAGTCCCAGCAAAGACTGAATCAAACAAATTCATACAATGAGTTCACATCTTTAATTCTAAAACAACCAAACAAACAACATGGATTACTTTATCTCAGAATCAGCCAAATCGCTTAGATTATGACAAACTAGAATCTAGGGTTTTTTCCCCTGCAAGTATGAAGATAAATTAACTTACGTAAAACAAGACTCACAAGCAAACGACTCGCTTTTTTGAATCGAACTATCTAAACCATTTCAAACCAACACATCCTACAGCTATCCCTTTGCGGTTTAATGCCGCAATTTGATCTCATAATCAACCAATAGCTTAAATCCCTAGATTCGATTTCTTCAAGGAAATCAATATTGCAACGTTGAAATCTCATAAACTAACACTACATTTTCATCTACCAGTAACGCTACTAAATTTTTTAAGGAAAAAAATCTTAACATACCTCAAGAATAGGGCGGGAAGATGAACAAATTGACGTGCTATGATGAACTGAACAAGAATAAGCTACGAACGACCTGACATTTGCTTTACAAAGAACATGTAAGCTTAACTTTAGTTGTCGTTTGCGTCAACAACCATCGACCTGTCGTTTACTCGAAGAACAGCATGTCGTTTGCATGTGAAGCCGATTCCGCTTGGCAGTTGGTTTCCTAGCAACTTCTTCAGCACAAATTATTTGAAATAAAAAATACACATTAATGATTATGAAATTTAGAAGTGTTGGGAACCTGAAGTTTCCACATCGCTCGTATACAAGTACATAAATTATAATTAATTGAATTTGAATCTGATAGAAATATAAAAATTATAAAAATATTATGTGATTGCATAAATTATAATTCAAATTTAACATCATTTAAACACTGCTAATTCAGCGATTGTTTACTGGTGTTTTAATAATTTTTTTCAAGATTGCAAGTCATGGACAAAAGGCAAAGGAATTCTATACCCTCCATAACTTACACATAGCACAGACATCAGGCAATGGCTTAAACATTAAACACACATATGTAATATGTATCCAGCATCATGTATGTACTTTGCTTGTCTTTTATATAAAACCTTACTTCATTCATCCACGGAGGGTTGCTTCTCTGTCTCTCTATAAATTAGATTTGGTATGATTTCTTTTTTTCTTTTTTTTTTAAAAAAAAAATCAAGGGATTGAATATTTGTTTTAGCAGTCGGCACTGGATGTTGCCATTACCCACAAGTTGCTGGTGAGGTAGTGACGAAACTAGAAGTTGAAGCAATTTTCCACTTTTTAATGCTTGACTTTTAATAATAAACACACACTCTTTCACATTTTCACACTTCTCTGTTGACACCTCCATCATTAGCTGATCAAATCCTATTTTCAAAATATTTTTAATGAAGAAGAATATGTTTATTTTCTTATCATATAAATGGTCAAATGATTTTGCTATCAATTTTATTAAGTTTGCGTTTAAGCAACATCAAAAATAGATTGTTTTTGAATTGGACTATACTTAGAGTTAAAAATATATATATATTTGTGCGTTTTCTGAACAGATAAATATCATAACTTATTGAATTGTTGAAAGAAAATACCATAGAATTTTTGTCTTTTAAAAATTAATTTTGTTATAAGAAAAACCACACACACCCAAAGTAATTTTTCGTCAGGCAAGAGAAAAAAGGAATTTGGGTGTGCATCTTCCACTGTTGAAGACCTTTTTTCTTTTTTTTTTTTGTCCTTTTTGTTACTCTAATTTTCACCAAACATATTTTGAAGTATAAAAAAACATAAAAATGTTGAACATTTTATGTTGTAAGTTACTAATTTCTGAAAGTTTGATTATTAAATCAAATATCACTCGACTAAATTATTATTGAAAGTTTATGGTTAATACTAACTAATCTTTTAAATCATGAAAAAAAAAACATTTTTATTGCATTATTAATAATTAATATTAAATTTTTTAATTTCAACGTCAGCAATATATTATGTACGTACTTATACAAAATTACTTTTAATCATATGAAATTAAGAAAATGACATTGAATACCGTAAGCTGCCATATTTTAGAAAAAGGAGAAATGTTTGGTCGTATACGCCATCTGTTTTAGCTGAAGTCTACTATTTCTTGTACATTTCCTTTATTATTATTATTATTTTTTTTTTTTTTTGCTGTTATCTAATCGACACAAGTTTTTTATGCTTATTTCAATGAATCAACATTCGCATTTTGTTAAAAATAATAATAATAATAAACAGACGCCAAAAGGTGACAAAATTTGTATGAGGAGTGTATATTTGACTTCGTCGAAATCAATTTTTAATATATAATCAAATAATCAATGGAATAGCAAATTAATAAAGTTTAATGGTCCTTTGATAGAGACCGTTTCAATTTTACACCGTCTAATTTGTTGGAATTATTGTTCCTAAATGCGGCCACAAAGATCAACTATGATGTTTTATTATGAGTTTCTTTTGAATAAAAAATGAATATTTAAAAATAGTGTGAATTTTTATTCTTAATATTTTGATTTTGATATGAACTTGTTAGTTAAAATCTAAGAAGAAATTATTAGAAATATAATTTTATTATCAATTTTTAATTTTAAGTTTGATGTATTGTTTTACTTCAAATAATTCTCACTTATATGTACTCCTCTTTATTATATAGTTGAACATACATTGATTAATGGACTTCAATTATTGTTATATGAATTAAAAAAAAAAAAGAAATTACTCAACTTTCAATTGTTGTTTATATATTTTTTTAAAATAATTGTTTATTTTTATATAAAACTATTTTTAGTTTGAATATTTTATTTTTGTTGTAATCTCTCTCTATATGTTTTTTTACATGTTTTACTTGTTTAAAAAAAAAAACACTTATAGACCCATAATATGAAATTATAGAGCTACAATATCATTAGGGATCATTATTGATTATAAAGTTGTAAATGGCAGTAAAAATAAGCAACTTTGGCAACTAGGAAGCTTCCTTTTGCAGCTGAGATACATTTCTATATACACAAATATTATTGCATATTAATTACGATCTAAAATTAGGTGTATGTTCAGCATCTATTGAATTAATAGATAAAAACAACAGCAACAATAATAATAATATTGGATGGAATGATATTTGTCCAATTGAGCTTACCATTTTCTTTTTGATTTTTTCCCAATTTGATGTTGTTATCTCAGCCACATGTAATTACTTCTGATAATTATAGCAAAAGTCATAAACAGACAATTGACAAAGCAAATTAATCCGGCTGCACGTCGGTCCATATCAATATTAGTCAAACAGTACGTTTCGTTATTGTTCAAAAAAAAAAACAATAAGTTTCGCACATGGAAATTAAAATTTTTTTATATAGTAACCAAAAACTTAGGCCGTGGATTAATGTATGTAATTAGAAATATTAAAATTCTTGGCAACAGACAGAAATATGCAAAATCATAGCCAGCAAAAAGCTGTATCATTATTAAAATTTTAATTGATTGGCAAAAAAGGTTTGCTAAGTCGCACTTTCTCATTTGACCAAACCTGTTCCATTCCTATCTCTTGGACAGGGTCAATAAACAAGTCCTGAAATACCTATCTGAGTTATCTTCATGCGCAGATATATATATATACACAAGAGTGCTTCAAAATTTCAAGATTGAAACACCTTCTGTACAGGAGATTGTTCAAGAAAGTTATGGAGAAACAGCCACAACAAGCAGCCAAACCAAAGAACAAGATCCTCAAACTATTGCCAAAAGCAGCTTCTGCAGTCCACTTTCAAAATCCTCCTTTTAGTCCCGGTAGAGACAAAAGATTATCAGAGATTTATCAACATTTCCATGGAGTTAAACCCCATGTCGGTAAAGGGTATTCCGGTCCGATTGTATCTATGATTCCTGACGAAGTTCGCCGGAGAACGTCCAAGAATGGAAGCTTTGAAAATCAAGAACCCACATCGCCTAAGATATCATGCATGGGCCAAATTAAGCACAAGAAGAAGATAATCACTTGCGACAAAGCCAAGAAGCAAGGAACAAAGCCTGAAAAGAGTACTAGTACTCCACGCCATGAGACGAAGAAACATGCATTGAGCATCAAAAGATTGTTTAGCAAAGCAGCGAAAACACCAGAACCTGAAAGAAGAAAGTCTGATGCTTCTATTTATGACAAGGGACCGCTCACTGATACTAGTCATAGAGCTCCTAGTCTGAGCCAAATGAAAAGGTTTGCAAGTGGTCGTGACACGTTTGCTAATTTTGATTGGTCGTCTCAGGTTGCTCCAGTGGAATCAGATCACAAGAATTATTATTCTGATGACGATGAAGAACATAGATTCCAAGAAGACGATGATGATGATGATGAGGTGATTATTCCTTTTTCAGCGCCTATAATTGTTGGTTCTGGAGTCGGTAAGCTGCAGCCGAGAAAAGAAGTTAATCTATGGCAGAGAAGAACAATGAATCCACCTAAACCTCTTCAGTTAAATGTCAAGACAACAACCTGATTGAAGTATTCTTCTTCTCTTCCTTTTTTTTCATTGCAAGTTTTGCAATATTTCGTTCTTTGATTGTATTTATAATTTACAGATATATTGAAGAAGAATTTGATGAAATTTCATAAATAATATAAATGTAAAATTTAGTACATAAGTATTGGTATGTCCATTACTCTGAATTTCGTAAGTGTTATGCTGGGTGTTTGTTTGTTTTTTAACAAATGCTTTGGATTGGATTTAGAATGAGTTATTGATCCAACAAGCAATTAAAGATGGCAGAGAAATGACTTTAAAAAAATCAGATTTAATCAACATTTTTCACTTCTTTTATTTGTTGTTTTTGCTCTTGCTCTTTGTAATAGATTGAATAAGTCCATATTTTTTTCAAAAACATTAATAAAAAAATATATTTCACGAAATATGAATTTTGCTTTTATTTTTAAAGTAGTCTAAAGCTTTACCAGTAGAAGGATATGTGTTTTTTAATTAATTATGATTTACGTATTATTATTTTATAGTTACTAGTTGAGAGAACCAGCAGTCACAACAGCCAGCTGCCACAATTGAAAATGTAACCATATGAAAAAGATAAGGAGTAAATCTCTGAGTAATTTCGAAGTTGTTTGTTTGTTGTAAGCAACTGTGAATTTTAATACATTGTGAACATGCTGATGACTTTAGCAGCAAGTACTGCTACTACTACTACCCCAAAGTCCCAGCAACTTTAATATTGCCTAAAATCCCACTGAGCCTCTGTATCATGTTCATATAATTAATAGCCTTTTTATTTATGACTGGTAGCTAGAAACTACAGCTACAAAACATGGCTTTGATTAATATTGACTGGTGTTTTATAGATGAATAATGATACTGTTGTTGGCCTTGGTTCAAATTAGAGCTCATGCTACAGCAAAACAGAGGCCTTCTTCAAGTAATCTATTGCTTCCCGTGTATTTTAGTTCTTGTAACAGTTAGTTAGTTAGGACTTTGTTTTAGAGAATATTATTCTTCAATTCCTTGAATGCAACATCTTCTGTTGATGCCATTTAAAAAGAATATGGGGCCTTCCTCTGCACCTCTCTCCCAACCTCTTCACCTAATAATTTTGTATAAAATTATTACATTGATTTGTATTTAGCTAAATTATTCCCACCAACTTTAAGGTACATTTTAATCTCATTAATTTCAATGCAAAGGTTCACTCAGGCGTGGCACGTACTACAGTCTGGTATTGTTTCATTTCTCTTTCTCCACTGAGTAACAAGTATTAGCCATATCAGATAGCTCTGGTGGTATATAGTACAGCTCCCATTATAAGAAGGGGTAGGAGACAACTAAATGGTAGACAGTACTGCTTCCTATGCAGCTCCCAGAGTTATTTAATTGATATTATTTCAACCCGATTCGTCATTCTTCATAAGCATTTTAGTGTTGATCGTCAATTATAAAGCATGAAACCAAGAATTTAAAAGAAAAAATCGTTGAGTTTGGTCTTATTCCACAGTGCTTAACTGAAAATCTGACGATAAGGATATGAAGAAGCAGAGAAGAAAAATATGTCCTGAATTTGCATTTCTGCAGCAAGAACTAAATATATAGCACAAGAAACAGCTGCATGCTTATAGAAGATTATAAACACCATATATGCATGTTTCTTCTAAATTAATAGTTTTTAACATTTCTCTATTGTTCAAGTATCAGTCTCCACAGATTGATATATGCCAATCTGTTCGCTCAAAACCAGGGACAAATTAAGCAGTTCTACCTGCTGAAATATCCATTTCTAGATTTGAACAAGATAAATCACAGATCGTGCATCCCATAAATTTCAGGTAAAACAAACTATAATCAAGAGTATGTCTAAAATTTCATCAATGGTTTCTTAGTAAGTTACTCGAACTCCTTGGTATCTAAGAATTTCACCGATAAGTTCACCTTTGCCAGAGCCAACGTACCTTCCAGCAATCTCACCATCTCTAATAAACAAGAAAGTAGGCACTTCAACAACGTCCATGTCTCTCAAGAACTGCATGCAGCTATCATTCTCATCACCGTTCATTCTTGCAAACACAACAGTGTCCATCTGCCTCGACAACTTGATAACCGTTGGATACACCTTCACGCATGGTCCACAGTGCTTTAACCCCACATCAAGAACAATCAGCTTATGATCGGCTTTATGAGCATCAATCAGCTTTTCCACATCTTCTCTGCAATGCAGCTGCACCACCTCTGAGTGGTTGTCTCCGTAGTATAACACATCTCCCATGAGTCGATCTGGACCAATGGCTTCCTCTTCATGAATTTTCTCCATGGCTTTGTAGAAACTGAAGTGTGGAACCTTATCTACTTTTTCTCTCCTGCAGAGTTCTCTTGTTTTTTCTGATTCATCACCCATTACAAGGAGGAAATTCACGTCGCTGCAGGTTCTGCTGAGATCCACCATAAAAGGGTAGATTTTTTGGCTATTTAAACTGTGGCTAGCAGCATATTCTACAACAACAAGCCTATTCTTAGCCGATTTAAGCGCTTCATCAAATTCCTCAATACTGTGGATTTTTTGTACTTTTTCATCGTTAATAGGCTTCTTGGTTTCGGGGGCAGCTGTTGCCTTTATGATGAAGTTTGTTGTGTTTGTTTCTATTTTTGTTGATATAGGTTTGTGTTTGGTGGAAAAGGGTAGTCTGAAAGAAGAGCCATGGTAGCAAAGAGGAGTGACTCTAGGGATGTTTGAAAGAGATGATGGAGGCTTTGACAGGAAACTTGTGATTGTAGCCATGGCAAAAGAACTGGTGCTTGAAGCAACGAGTGGGAAGATGGGAGTCTAAAATGAGCACAGCAGACGCAGGAGCAGATCAGTGGAGTTACTAACACAATCTTACTGTCCAAAAATGTTAGCCACTCATTGGCTGTGTGGCTCATGTCTTGGGTTTAGCTAGATTTTTCAAGATTATTGCGATGATATCGCATCACTACCGTTTGCTCTTTTACATTCCTTCCAAGCGGGTAGAAGTCCCACTTGCAGCCCTTTTTATTGGCCACTCATTAGATATTCGTTAGGATACTTTCACCAAAATGGGCTTTGTCCACTCATTAGATATTCGTTAGGATACTGACTAGTCAAGCCCAGATTTAGAATTTTAACTTAGAGTAAGCCCACTTGACTTAGGCCATAAGTAGAAGACCAAGTGCATTTCACATCAATATTGACAGGAAGCATTTTCCGTGCTAGCCTATCAAATTAATGAAATTATAATGCGAATACGTTGACTAATCTCCTCCAACTTGAAAGATGTCGAAATTGCTGGCACATATTGACAAACCCCAACTCGACATTATGAATTATTCGCATTTTAAGTGTCACAATACGTAGCTATGAGTTTTTGAGTTTTCAACACTGCAATTAATGCCATATCAACAATACTATGCTTCATTGGGTATGATAAATTTATAGTGTAAAAAAACGTGTCACGTGGACATGGGATGTAGAAATTCTACGAAGTGGGAAATGTTGAAGAGAGATCATAGAAGTTTCTTCCCTTGTTTGCATTGTCAACATAATACTTAGACATGAGTTGGTAACTTCCCCTTTTTTTTGTCGAAGTAAAAATTTTCCAAATCCAAGGTGGCCCATGAATTTTGTCCCAACACACCGCATTGTCTGCAGTTGAGCCAAGCTTTGCCAGATAAATTCCAAAGAGCTGGCATGGCTTTTAATTAGGCGTGTCAAGTTCTTTCAAGCCAACTCAAGCTTTAGTGTTTTCAGACAGTTCAGAGATAGACAGTTCTTCCAACTCCTGAGTTGTGAATGAAAGGAATAAACCAGTGCTTTACTATGCTTACACCCTATTATATTAAACTTAAATTCGATCTAGCCCACCATTTTTCAAAAAAATTAAATTAAATTAAAAGAATGGCTTATAGTTCTTGTGAACAAATTAAAAGCCTGCCAGTTATTGCCATGATGATGATGGCCCATTGAGTCCATGCCGTCCATCTTTATGTCATAAATTCACTAATACCATGCTCCTGCTCTCAATATATGGTATGCTGCTGCAGAATTTAATTATAAAACCTCGGAGAAGATTCACAGCTTGGGACCCTAGTCACTTTCCTCAACTAATAATTCAGCTTCACCTCCGAATCATGTCTGCGTCCATATAAACTGATAACACTTCAGTCTTAACTAGCTACCCCATAAGGATCTCTCTTTAATACGAGGGGCAGGTGTTACGGTATGTAAATTAAATAACATGGAAAAAAATAAAAAAAGATAGATAAGCAACTGATGTGTCTTCGTCTCTTGCATTATACGATGACTCAGCTTCTTAAGTTGACATGCGTTTGTTTGGATGTGTATAGAAACAAAAACACAAACCCAAACTCATTTACTACTAAAACAAAAGAAACGCAGCCTTTCTTTCTCAGAGAAAAAGAAAAAAAAAAAAACAGCGCAGCCTTCTTGCACAGCAGTTCCTGGCAAGACTTGACCTTAGTTATTACTAAAATTTCTGTAGATTTGCTTCTCTTTTTCTCTCTTCGCAATGCCTCCTTTGTTCGTTCTTTTGAGCTCTAAAGGGTAATTATGCTTCAATTCACAAAACTTGCTCTGCTTTGCTTTTTTTCTTTTTCCTTCTTAAATTTGAACTGAATTGTTCAGTTTAGCTTTTCTGGGTAATAATTACCAAATGTTACATCGAAAGCATTAGTTGATTGGTTATAGAAATGCTGTCTTTATAAGTATGCACTGGTGTTTGACTAGTACTTCGATAGCTTTGAATGAGCATCATGATGAAATTAGTGTTGAAGTTTTTATTTAATTTTTTGATAAAAAATAATTGAACAGTTCAATTATGTTGAATATATCTGTGCAAACATAGATTAAGCTCTTATGTGAAGTGCTTGATAAAATCGACACTGTAAATTCGATTACTAGGTAAATGGCTAAGGCATTATGTATGTGTATAGACATATCAATGGGGAAATTCATGCAATAATTGATCCAGAATCATTCCAAATTTGAAATTAAATTAAAGGAAAGGTACAACATGACAAAACATACCCAAAAAAAAAAAAAAAAGCTGAACAAATTTGGCAGAAATTCACGGACCGTGGGAAAATAACAACAGAGCAAAAGTCAAGATCCAGTGCTAGCCACCTAAGCCTTTTGCTCTCCTTCCTAAAGTGCCTTTCTAATACATGTGCTCTTCCAACTCATCATCATCAATTACAGCCAAAACAAACAAAAACAAAACTGCTCCCTTTCTACTGATTAGATCTACGCCGTTCACCTTTTCATATATAAGAAAAGGTATCATTAATTAAAGCAGCGGAAAATCCGAGATCAAGATTCTTCCTTAAAAAATTTGTGTGGTGGCGATAACAAAGAACCCTAAAAAAACATTAATAAACAGAATTTGTACTGTTGTTCAGTCCACTGAGCTGAGTGCTCATAGTCATAGCACAGACAAATAAATTTAGATAACTCTTGATTCTTCACTATAACGATGAAAAAGAAAGGAACCCAGAAGATCCAGCCACGAAATTTAAATAAAATTCAAAGAAAAAATACAAAAGATCATAACAAAAATCAAGATTTACCTAAAATAAAAGGAAAAAAAAAAACTAAGGTAACAAATTAAAATTGGTGGAACAGAGCTACTGAAACATAATTAATACCAGGTGTTACCTCCACAATTTTATTGTTCTTTTTTTTATTATGTAGTTAAGAATCCGAAGCTGCCGCTGCTGTTGTTGTAGTCTCAGGTTTTCTGCAGAGAATCATATGCATCGGAGTAAAAATTCCAGTTTCACCACCTCTTGTCAGATAATCGGCTGTTCTGAAAAGCATCTCATGAACGTCTACAGTTCCTTTGGGAGCTATCCCTAGAGCAGAGAGCATGGTCACCACAATGTGATTCCTCCAGTACGCGATCCTTCCCATCTTAAGCCTCGTCCACCATGGCCGCGCTGGTGGTTTTGCCAAATCCTTCTCCTTCACCACTTCAAACCCTACTTTCCTCGCTGTCTCTGCAATGTCTGCGTGGTTTCTTAGTCCAGGCAACGCATCTCCTCTTTCGATACCTTGAATGATCTCCACGTGTTCTGGATCATTACCTTTGTACTTATCAGTTGTAACCCATTCGTAAGATACGTATAGAGATCCAGGCTTCAGCACTCTGAAGACCTCCGCATATACCTCTTCCAGCTTCGGCGCGTGACATGTGGCTTCGATCGAGTACGCTCCATCGAAGCTGTTGTCTGGGAATGGCATCTCTAGGAAATTCCCGCATACAACTTCGCACAGCGAATCCAGACCAGCTTTCTTGTTGTGCAGCCGCGCACGGTTTACCTGGTACTCATTGATGGTTATGCCGACGACATTCGCCTGTGAATGAGCAGCGATTGCACGCATGGGACCGCCAACACCGCATCCCACGTCAAGGATTCGGTCTCCAGGTTTTACATCGATGAGATCCACAGCCATCTCTTCGTGGAGGCGCGTGGCATCTCGGTGAGACTTACCGGGGATTGAGGGAGAGAAGTGAAAGGACTGACCCCATCCCCACTCGTAAATATCTGTGACTAAGTTGTAAAAAGTGTCGACAAAATCAGGGACCTTTTCGGCAGTTTCGATCTCTTTGGGGCGGCGGAAGAATGACCAGTACTGCTTGTAGTTGTCCTGGACTTTTTCAGCGGAGATGGAGCCGCCGGAGAGATCCACGGCGCGTTTGCCTTTAACCTCAGCCGGGCCGAGAATGCAGACAAACCAGTAGAGGCCAACGGCGAGGAGAGCACCAGTGCACAAGAGAGAAAAGGAGTCCATTTGTTAGGGAGAAAAAAGTGAGAGAGAAAGCTCCTCCCTCTTCTTATCCTGCATTTGAGTGATGTTTGGAGCCTATGTGGGCCGTTTTATGTTGTTCGCACTTCGGAATGACGCGCTATGCGCGTGGACAACACAGTACTTCTACAGCAACACGTGTAAATTTCAAAGCCTGGGCGGACCTTGGCCATAGTTAAAAGGGACAGAGTTACTATTGTACCCTCTCGGTGATTCCTTTTCCTTATTTCTTTATTAAACAGATGACTTTTTTTTTTTTTAACCGAACATAAGAACCAACCCCTTAAATTCGTATAGTGATTTTTCAGCATAAATAGATAACTTTTAAGGTCACTTATTTTTGTTTTATTTTGACAAAAATAACATGTAATTAGTTATTTGAACTTATTATTAACAAACATATCATCATTTTCTCAAAATTCTATAGTCTCTCTTCGTCAATTCTAAGTTCTGATAATTGATTAACTCTTAAATTTATAATGGTTTTTTTTATTAGTTTTTTGTTTTATTTTATTTTTCACATTTAATAAATATAAACTCTCACAAGTAAACTTAACTTTATTAATAATCACCATTTTATAATTTAATATACTCTCATCTAATAGTGATAAAAATAAAGAAAAAATAAATAAATCAAAATCATCCTAGAATTTCTCTAAAGTTTTAATCTATTTTAATCTAGTTATTTTCTAATGAAATTTTAATTTTAAATTTCTCTCCATTATTGAAAATTTGTTCATATTTTTATAATTAAATTCATTTAAAAATTAAATAATCAATTTACTATTTTAAATTAAAATTTTTTTTATCAACATAATTGAATAATATCAACAAAAATATTACAGCAATGACATTTTATTTTATATTTTTAGTATATTTTTATTTATGTTATGTTTATTAATATATTTTTTTTACTTTTATTTAATAATACATTCAATTTGTTCCGTTAAAAAACTTGTTAACGACACAGAATTGAAGTGGTTAGGGATGTAATCATCCCAAATGATGCAAGCCTGAATTTACTACGATTAATTATTTGACAGTGCAAAATAAATATCAACGAACTCAAAAAGAACTTTCTTATTGAGGACGGACACACAACGGTCGTTCAAATTATATGAACAATTTCAGATAAGGATTAAATCTTCTATTGGATATTTAGATTTTATGTCAACGAAAATTACAAAATTTATTTTAACTTGATATATATATATATATATAATAACATGTCTCACATACGAAAAAAAAAATTATTTGACTCTTAATATAAAATAAATAATAAATTAAACATATTATTATTATTATATAAAAGTTTTAAAAATAATAATAGTATTATTTTTTTATATAACAATTTGATATTAACTTAAAATAGTTATAATTTATTACAATTTTTATGAATATTTTATTTAAATAATTATATGATATTACTTTAATATTTCTTATAATTAATTTTTATCTAATTAGAATAGAAAATATATTTTCAATTAAATTAAAATTTTTGTTATAAATAATATAGAAGTTGACCTAAATAAAATAAGAAATATACTTACAATTAAATTCTTATATTTTAGCTAATTTAATTATTATTAGAGATAAAATATAAGTTAACTTAATTAAATAGGAAATAGACTTTTTATCAAATTAAAATTATATTTTAATTAATTTAATTTTACTTTTATTAGTAAATGACTAAATTATCCAATTTTTATACAATAATGAGTGAAAACTTTTTTATAATTTTATTTGTCATCCCCTTCATACATTTATATATATTACTATAGATATATACAATGCGTATATATATATATATATATATATATATATATATATATATATATATATATATATATATATATATATATATATATATATATATATATTAGGACTGCACAAAAATTAACCAAACCGATTTGATTCAATTCAATTTAAATCGAAAACCATAGTTCAAGTGGTTATATGGATGGTTGTGGTTTTGAAATTTTTATAAACCGATTTTTTTCTTTGGTTTCTGATTAAGAAAATAAAAATCCAATAAAATCGAACCGAACCATAATATAGTGTAATTGTCTTTTTTTTTTAAATATTCATATATATACAAGATATTAATGCTAATAATTTTTTAGTTTCCTAAAATTATAAACTTTTAATTATCTAGAGTTCTAAACTCTTCAACTTTCTTTTTACTCTTTATAAACAAACACCTCAACTTTATACTAAAATTTTGCATAACAATTATGCACTCATTTTATTTATAATTCTACACATAATAAAATTCTATACATTTTACTTAGAACTATGGATATAGTAAAATTCTACATAAGAATTCTGCAGGAATTGCTTAAAATTCTGCATATAAAATTTAATTCAACTTAATTTTTTTTCTTTTTTCAGGATTAAGTGTTAAATCCAATTTGGAGCAAGCTACAATTGATGGATGAATATTTTGGAACACATGATTGAGCAAGAATCTACTTTACTAGTTTACAAATTATGTTTTGAATTTTTTTAGAAGTTAAAGTAATATGCTGAATTTTTATGTTTTGAATAATGTTTATATTTTTAATTTGTGCACATTATTTTAAGTTAATCTTTGGGGTATGTTCAGTTTTTTGTTTTGTTCATTCATTTACTTGTCAAACCAACTATCCAAACCGAATCCAAATAGCTTTGGTTTGGATATTCTTAGTATTACTTGGTTTGATTATAAATTTTTGGTCTAAACCGATCAAACCGAACCATAAACACCCCTAATGTATATATTAAATGTTGAGCCCTAAAGTCTTTAAGCCAAAAATTTGATAAATGTCTATCTTGAGTATTCACTCTAAAAACTAATATGTCAAACCATTAAAAATCCTAATTTTTATTAAAATAAAATATTTATTATTTTAATTTTTTAGTATTATTTTTTAACTAAAATACTAATATACATATTTCAATACTGTGCAAATTCTAAAAGATATATATATTAAATGTTGAACTTCAAAGTGGTTAAATCCAAATAATTTAGACAAGTGTCCCCAAGTATTCACCTCTAAAGGGTGTTAAATTATCAAAATTCATAATATTTTCTATTAAAAAAATTTTAAAAAAACCTTTATTTTTAAACTACAAACTCTAAATGAGCTAAACAATTTTGGCTCATAAAAGGGGATGTTAATTCTTGCTATTTCCATGCCTCGGCTTCAAATAGGAAGAGGAAAAACACCTTTGATAAATTGCGGAAAGATGATGGAACTTGGTGTAATAAGGGTAAGGAGATGGATGATTTGATTAAGGGTTATTTTGCTAATCTTTTTTTCTTCGGGTGGATGTAATTTTAAAGGGTTGTTTTTTGTTTCTTGTGTTGAGTTTAAGATCTCTTCAGCGCATAATCATCTTCTGATAGCTCTGTTCTTTGCTTCTGAGGTTCGAAAGGCATTGGCTGAGATGCATTCGAATAAGTCTCCTGGTTCGAATGGCATGAAGTTAGCATTCTGCCAGAAATTTAGGCACATAGTAGGGAATGATGTTTGTCACGACTCAAACTAAGAAGTCATGACCGACACTAGGAAACGAAAATTCTTTCGAATCCAAAATCCATAGTAAACCTTAAAAATAAAAACACATGCAATAATAATATAAAAATACACTAGAATTAAAAATTTATTCAATATAAGAATAAATTTTTATATCATACATAATAAAAATATTTCATACAAGATTCAGATACAAAATCTCAAACCAATATAATACATTTCAATCACAATAACACTACTACTACAGTTTCTAGAATACAAACAAAAGTTCAGATATAAAATTTACATAATCTAGCTGGGGCTGAAGAAGACTGACATATGGTACTACTGGGGAGGTCTGAAGAAGAAGAAAATCCTATAAAAAAAAATATTGAGGGGAGTCAGACCTCACTGAGTGAATTATTATAATATATATACATGCAACCTAGAGTCATATATAGTCATGCATCAGTATAATAATATACATATATATGCATTTCACACGGATGTTAAAATCCACGATTATATGATAATAAACGCATAAAAAGTTTATTTGAGTGAAGGATCAAAGTAGAACCCTAAAATATCTGCAACTTCAATCATAAAACTCGCTAGCCATATGGGCTTACTTAATTCCAAAATAATTCTCTTTTCCATTTTTGGACAGTAGACTGGCCCCGAGATACTAAGTCAACCGAGCTCCCACAGTCTCACTGTCAGTGTGATTGGCCCCGAGACACTATGTCAACCGAGCTCCCGTAATCACTTTGCTCTCTCACCAAAATTCTCAATAATCGAATAATCAAGTTTCGCATTAAATAATTTCATAATCTCAACCCTAAAATCTAACACACTGGTACGTACACAGTCCTAGTACAGTCCACTAGGTAGCACGTTCTATTAATATCTTTCAAATAAATTGTATAATTATTAAATAATAAAATGCATAATTTAAACATATATGGCATCCATTTTTAAAGAAATATACCCCTTATATACCAAACATATATTGAATATATACCAATTGTATATCAAAAATATACCAGATATATAGGTTGAGTATATACCAAAAATATATCGAATATATATTAAAAATATACTAAGCATATATGTCATAAATACCAAAATATACCAAAAGTATACTAACATATACATAATCATTTAGTAAAATAATTCATATTTAAATAAATTATAAAAATATGGATGCTCATAATTATGTATTCTACATACAATGTATATATAAAATAATAACTCACAGTTGTGCGGTCCTCTAAACATAGTAGATTGGTCTGGTTCAGTAAATCTCGGTCTCGGCGTAACTAAAGAAAACAAATAAATAATACTAATATTAGAATCGAAATCCTAATTTTACACTTCTACGAATTCAAAAGAGTGACTCAATCTATGACACGACTCGACCACAAAACTAAAAATTCAAGATCAACCCGATATTACATTTTACGAGAATTCTATCAAAAATTTAGTAGAGTCTCCTCTGTAAAAAAGACGTCTCTCTACTAAAAGTAGAATTGATCCTGCAAGCAAATATACTTCAATAATACTCAAAAGCACAAGACTTTGGATTGAGAGCCTGAACCACACAATTTTCCAACTGAGAAACACAATCCTCAAAAATCAATATTTTATAATAATATAATAAAAGTCATTAAAATCCATAAACATCAATAATAAACCACAATATAATTTATTTAAATAACAAAAACATTAAAGCTAATTATTTTAAATTATTTAATAAATCTTAAATAATTTATATAATATTAATAATTTTTTTTCAATTATTTGAAATTAAATAGTAAAATTCACAAATAATTATTTAAATAGTTCAAAATTTAATAAAAAAAATAGTTAAAATTCATTTAATCACAAAATTAATAAATAAAATTATTATTTGAATATATTTCCGAAAATTATTGTTAATTAGTTAAAAATAGTAAATAATTTGTAAAAATTATTTTAATACTATTTATTATTCCCAATTTATTCAAAACATACTAATTAATAATAATTTCAATTAAAGCACCAAATTTACTAATTTATATTAATTTTTCCAAAAATTAAATTTTTACATAAAATTTTAAAAATTCATAATAAATAATCGGATCAAAATTTTCATATACTTCCTTCACAAACTATACTCCAAATAAATTAAAAAATTTATTAAAAATATAATTTTTTTCCGGCGAGGTCACCAGAATAGTGACTCGCCAAAAAACTCAAAACACCAAAAATCAAAATAATTCAAAAAAATCAACCAAAAATATATTTGAATAGCTCAAGCTACACACAAAAACATTTCTAAAGGCATGAAACATGAATCATAGGAAATCAAGCTCAAAAAAATAAAAAAACTAAAGTTGAGCTAAACTAAAACTTGAAGAAAACTCACAATCCGGTCGTCCTAAACTTAAACCGAGTTAAAAGCAAGCTTACCCAGACTAAGAGGATTCAATTGAGCCCGGAAACTTGAGTTGGAACCGCTGGAATCGTCGTTGGCGTTGTGTTGAAGTTGTTGTTTCCAACTGAAACAGGGGAGGAAAGGGACAGTTGACATCGACGAGAGGTGAAGAGAGGAAGGGGTGAAGCTTGGGTGGTGGTTCAGTGGCACTGGCGGTGGCTCAGGATGGCACACAGTGAGACTCGGTGACTTTGCCAAAAACATTGGAAGAAGAGGAAGGAAAGGGGACGGGAGAGGAAAGAGAGGGAGGAAGGAAAAGGGAAAAAAAAAATTTATACATTTTTTTAAATAAGAAAAGACAAAAATACCTACACATAATAATAATAATAATAATAATAATAATAATAATAATAATAATAATAATAATAATAATGCTAACAATAATATTTTTAAATAATAATCACTTCTAAATAAATTCCTCTACGTAATAAAATATTTAAAATAAAATAAATAAATACTATTCACAACAATAACGATAATAATATTAATAAATGAATAAATAATTATATACATATTAAAATTAAATTATACATAATAATTATAATATATAAAAATTTAAAATATTATTAACACTATATATCTCAAAATAAATTTTAATAAATTAAATTATTGGGGTATAACAATGTCATAGCTACTTACTTGAAATGTATTAATTAGTGCGAGTTTCCATATGGGTTTAATAACACATCGATTGTTCTGATTCCAAAGAAGGATAAACTAGAATCCAAGTTAGACTTGCGGCCAATAACTCTTTGCAATGTCATTTATAAGATCATTGCAAAGATGCTTACCAACAAATTGAAACTAGTTCTTCCTTTAATTATTTCTGAATTCCAAAGTGTTTTTATTCTAAGCACAGCAATTACTGACAATATCTTAATTTTGCCTGAGATCATGCATGATCTGAAGCGTAAGAAGCAAGGAAAAGAAGGGTTTAGAGCTCTAAAAATTGACATGTTGAAGGCATACGATCGAATTGAATAGGATTTTATAAATAAGATGATGTTGCATATGGGATTTGATCCGAAATGGGTAAACATGATTATGTTGTGTGTGTGTTTAGTGTGCAATACAATGTGCTTTAGGATGGTTTAGAGATTGGCCCTATATTGCCAAGTCGTGGTCTTCGCCAAGGGGATCCATTATCCCTTATATATTCCTAATTTATGTTGAAGGCCTTAGTACGGTGATTAAGAAGTAAGAATGTGATTACCTTATTTATGGGATTCGAGCAGCCATAGGAGCTCCTCCTATTACTAATATGTTCTAAGCAGATGATTATTTTCTTTTTTTCAAAGTTAAGGCTTTTAAAGTGATACAAATCAGTGACGCTCTCGTTAGTTATGGGGCGGCATTAAGTCAAATTGTAAACTCGTCCAAATTGTCAGTTTTTTTCAGTGCTAATACATAGGCATCTATTTATGACAGGGTCTCTAATATGCTTTCGGTTAGTGGAACTCGTGATCACGGAGTTTATCTTAGACTTCCTTCAAACATAGGTCAAAATAGAAAGGAACTTTTCAGATTTATTAGAAATAAGGTATGGAAAAAAGTGCGAAGTTGGAAGAATAGATTGTTGTCTAGAGAAGTCAAAGAGATTATGCTTAAGACGGTTGCTAAAGCGGTTCTAAATTACACTATACAAGTATATCCCCTTACTAAGGAGCTTGAAACGATTATGAACTCATATTGGTAGGGGGAAAAGGATAGTAGTAAGGGTATAAATTGGCTTCAGTGGGAGATGCTTTGTAAGCCCAAAAATATTGGTAGAGTTGGTTTCAAATCTCTTCATGATTTTAACTTAGCTACGCTAAGTCATCAAGCATAACATTTCTTGACTGCTCCCGATTCCTTGGTTACAACCCCATTATTTTTCGGGGAAGAGTTTCTGAGAGGCTATTATAGGTCACAACTACCAAGCTATGCTTGGCGTAGAATCCTAACAATAAAATAAATTATACTTCGGGGAAGTAGAATTCAAGTGGGAATTAGTGGGCGGGTCTCTATTGAGAAGGATCCTTGGCTACCAGATTTAGAAAACAGGTTTGTGACGCTATGAATAATGTGTTGGTTGGCAACACTGTTAACTGTTTAATGAAGATGAATGAGCAAAGTTGAGATTCTGATATCATCTTTTACTTGTTTAATGATAGAGATTTTGAAGATTCCTCTCAATGCTCGTACTCTTGATGACATGTGGTATTGGTTGCCTGATCCTAAAAGTGTGTATTTGGTGAAGTCCTACTACCATTTGATTCATCAAGCTCCGTAAATGGTTAATGATCAGATGTGGCGGAGATTATGGAGATCAAATATTCCAGCTAAAGTGAGGAATCTTGTTTAGAGAAGTACTGTTAATGTTCACCCTACTACTGATAATCTCTTATCCAAACGTGTGGAAATTTTGCCTATCTATATGGTTTGTAATGCTAACTATGAATCTATTTTTCACACTCTAGTCACCTGCAACTATGCTCAAGAATGCTAGTTCATTTCTCAGATTGGATTCATAGGTCTGTTTAATTACTTTTTCGATTGGTTGTATCGTGTTTTTACCAGTAAGAGTAAAGATGTAGGGAATTTGGCTTTAATGGTCTATTGGGGTATCTGGAGACATTAGAACAAAGTTGTATGGAATAAGAAATTTGGGAGTCCTCAACACACAATTAACTTAGTCAGTCGCTATGTGTTTCAATAGCAACATGCTAGGAAGTCCATTACATTCAAACAGGATTTTTGTATAATCACAGCGCATGGTGATATTAGTTGGAGTTGACTTAACGCTAATGAAGTTAAGTGCAACATTGATGCTGCTTTATTTTAGAATCGTAATATGATCAGTGTAGTCGCTGTGATTTAGTATAGTTATCACACCTAAACCAGGAGTCATGATCGGTACTAGGAAACGGGAGTTCTTTCAAATCTGGAATCCGTAGAAAGTTTTCAAAATAAAAAACACATACAATAATAATATAATAATATGCCATAATTAAAACTTTATTTAATATAAAAGCAAATTTTATATATCATATATAATAAAAATATTTCATACAATATTTTGATGCAAAGTCTCAAACCAAAATACAACACACTTCTATCTCAATAACATTACTACTGCAGTTTCTAGAATACAACAAGAGTTTAGATATAAAATTTACATAATCTAGCCGGAGCTGAAAAAGACCGACGTATAGTATTACTGGGGAGATCTGAAGAAGAAGAAGATCCTGTAAAAAAATATATTGAGGGCAGTCAGATCTCACAAAGTGAATTATTATAATATATATACATGTAACCTAAAGTCATATACAGTCAAGCATCAGTATAATAATATACATATACACTCATTTCATATAGACGCTAAAATCCACTTTTATATAATAATGCAGAAAAAGTTTATTTAAGTGAAGGATCAAATAGAACCATAGAAATATACGCAACCTCAATCAAAATATTTCACTAGCCAACAAGCTTACTTGATTCCAAAATAATTCTCTTTTCCATTTCTAGACATTAGACTGACCCCGAGACACTAAATCAACTGAGCTCCCACAGTCTCACTGTCAGTGTGATTGGCCTCAAGACACTAGGTCAATTGAGCTCTTGCAATCACATGACTCTCTCACAACAATTCTCAATAATTGAATAATCAAATTTCACATCAAATGATTTCAACCCTAAAATATAACGCATTAGTACGTACACAGTCCTAGTGCAGCCCACTATGTAGTATGTTCTACTGATATCCTTTAAATAAATCGTGTAAATGTTGGAAAATAATAAATTGCATAATTAAAATATAATGGCATCCATTTTAAAAGAATATACCTCTTATATACCAAACATATACTAAGCATATACTGAAAATATATCAATTGTATACCAGAAATATATCGAATATATACTGAAAATATTCCAAATATATATGCCACATATATACCAAAATATACCATAAGTATACCAAAAATATATTAAGAATATACCAAATATATGTGTCACATATATACCAAAATATACAAAAAGTATATCAAAAATATACAAAATAATTTAATAAGATAATTCATGTTTAAACACATTATGGAAACATGGATGCTCATAATCATATATCCTATATGCAATGCATATATAAAATAATAACTTACAAGTTTGCACTCCTCTAGATAGACTCAACGGGCCTACTCCGATAGGTTTTGGTCTCAGTGTAATTAAAAAAAAAATAAATAATAATAACAATATCAGAATCGAACTCCTAATTTTACACTTCTAGGAGTCCTAAAGGATGACTCGATCTAAGACATGACTCAATCATAAAATCAAAAACTTTGGATAAACCCGACAACACGTTTTACAAGAATTTTATCAAAAATTTGACAAAGTCTCCTCTATAAAATGGACGTCTCTCTACTGAAAGTAGAGCTGATCCTACGAGCAAACACACTTCTAAAACTACAAATGCACAACACCTCGGGTCGGGATCTCAAACTACACAATTTTTCAACTGACAATCACAATTCGCAATAAAATCAATATTTAATAATAATATAACAAAGATCATTAAAATCCATAAACATTAATAATAAACCACAATATAATATATTTATATAACAAAAACATTAAAGCTAATTATTTTCAAATTAGTTAATAAAATCTCAATAATTTATATAATATTAATAAAAATTCATTTTTTCAATTATTCAAAATTAACTAGTAAAATTCAAAATTAATTATTTAAATATTTCAAATATATAATAAAAATAGTTAAAATTTCATTTAATCACAAAAATAGTAAATAAATTTATTATTTAAATATATTTTCAAAAATTATTATTAATTAGTTAAAAATAGTAAATAATTTGTAAAAATTATTTAATACTATTTATTATCCCAAAAATATTCAGAACATACTAATTAACCATAATTTCAATTAAAACACCAAATTCACCAATTTATACTAATTTTTCCAAAAATTAATTTTTCACATAAACTTTCAAAAATTCACAATAAATAATCGGGACAAAATTTTAACATACTTTCTTCACAAACTATATTTCAAATAATCCATACAATTTATTAAAAATAGAAAGATTTTCCGGCGAGGGTCACCGGACTAGTGACTCGCCATAAAATTCAAAGATCAAAATAATTCAAAAAAATCAACAAAAATATATTTGGAAAGCTTAAGCTACACACAACAACATTTCTAAAGACACTAAGCCTAAATCATAGAAAATAAAGTTGAAAAAAATTAAAAACCCAAAGTTGACCTAAAATAAAATTGAAGAAAACTTACAAATGAGACGATCTAATTTTAGATCCAAGTTTAAAACTAATTTTCCCGGACCAAGAGGATTCAAAAGAGCTCAGGTTCACGAGCTCTCACCGTCGGAAATGCCACTGGTGACGAATTGAACAACCACCACTGTTGCTACTGTTTCTACTGGTTTATTGACGACAGAGGCGCACTAAAGGTGGCGGAAGGGAGAAGAGAAGGAAGGGAGGTGATGGTGATGGGTGGTGGCAGCAGGTTAATGCCGACGGGATTGAGTGGCATTCTACAGAAATAGGAAATAGGGAAGAAGAAAGAAGAAAAAGAAGAGAAGGGAAGAAAAGAAGAAAGGGACCCAAAAAATTTTAACCCTATCCTTAATATATATATATATTTATTAACTAACTTTAATATATATATATATATATATATATATATATATATATATATATATATATATATATATATATATATATATATATATAACACCACACAAACACAAATATAAAAAAAAAAAAAAAAATAATAATAATAATAATAATAACAATAATAATAATAATAATAATAATAATAATAATAATAATAATAATAATACTAACATTAATATTTTTAAATAATAATAAATTCCTCTATGTAATAAAATATTTAACATAAAATAAATAAATACTATTCACAAATAATTATAATATATAAAAATTTAATTATTATTAACACTGCATATCCCAAAATAATTTTTAATAATTTAAAATATTGGGTCATCACAATCTTCCCCCCTTACAAAAATTCATCCTTGAATTTCAAATAAAAGTATAGAAAATAGGAATTCATTGAGGACAGAGGTAAGGATAGGCCACCCGCATCTCAGCTTCAGTCTCCCAAGTGTGCTCCTTCACGTTATTGCTCCGCCACAACACCTTGACTATCGGAATATTCTTCAAACGCAACTATCAAACTTGATAGTCTATTATCGCAATTGGCTCCTCCTCGTACGTCAGGTCTTCATTCACTTCCACACTCTCAGATTGCAATACGTGCAAAGGGTTTGAAATATACTTCCTTAGCATCGAGATATGGAACATTGGATGCACTTGAGATAGATTTGGAGGCAAAGCCAACTGATATGCAACCATACCAACACTCACCAGAATCTTGAACGGTCCAATATATCTCGGTGCTTATTTTTCCTTCTTATTAAACCTCATCACACCTTTCATTGGAGACACCTTAAGAAACACAAAATCTCAAACCTGAAACTCCACATCCCTATGCATCAGATCTTCATAGCTCTTATGTTTGCTAGTTGCGGTCTCTAATCTCCTTTTGATCATAACAGCCTTCTCAGTTGCATCATGAACCATCTCAAGTCCAGTCAACGCTCTCTCTCCAATCTCATCCCAACACAAAGGAGATCTACACTTTCTTCTATACATAGCCTCATATGATGCCATTTTAATACTGTTATGGCAGCTGTTATTATAAGAAAACTCTACTGATGGCAAATGATCATCCTAGCTACCTCCAAAATTCAATACACACATCCTCAAGTGTTTGGATCATCCTCTCAGACTGACCATTTATTTGAGGGTGAAAAACAATATTGAAATCAAGCCCAGTGCCCATTGCCTTCTGCAACCTCTGCTAAAACTGAGAGGTAAACACTTAACTTCTATAAGATACGATGGACATAGGTACTCCATGAAGGCACACAATATGCTTAACATATAACTTAGTCAACTTAGCTACAAAATAAGTAGCCTTAACTGGCAAGAAGTGAACTGATTTGGTTAACCTGTCCACAATCACCCAAATGGAATCGTATCCATCCTTAGAACGAGGTAACCATTCACAAAATCCATAACAACTCTCTTCCACTTCCACTCAGGAATAGGAAGAGGCTGAAGCTTGCTAGAAGGCTTCTGATGCTTAGCTTTTAGTTATTGACACGTTAAACATTTAGAGACATAATCAACTACATCTTCTTTAATCCATCCCACCAGTATGAATCTCAGATGCTGTGGTATATCTTAGTAACACCTGGATGTATGTTATAAGCTGTAGAATATGCTTCTTCAAGGATCTCCTCTCTCAAATTATGCACATTAGGCATGCATAATCTACCATTAATCCATAAAAAACCTTCATCATCCAGTATAAAATTAGTGAACTTCCCTACATGAACATTCTCCTCAAGCTCTACTAGAATAGGATTTCAACTTTAAGTTGCCTTAATCCTATCTCTCAATACCGATTTAACTCTAACCTGAGCTAGCAATCCACCTGATCTGCTAATCTTCATCATCAAACCTTGATCCACTAACTGGTGTAACTCTTGGATTAAAGGTCTCCTCTCCACACTAATGTAAGCAAGGCTACCTAAGGACTTCCTACTCAAAGCACCTGTTACCACATTAGCCTTGCCTAGATGATAAAGAATATCGTAGTCATAATCCTTCAGGAGTTCCAACCACCTCCTTTACCTCAAGTTTAGATCTCTCTATTGAAAAATGTACTTTCGGCTCTTGTGATATGTGAAAATCTCATAAGTCACCTCGTACAAATAATATCTCTAAATCTTAAGAGCAAAGATCACTGCAGCCATCTTTAGGTCATGAGTAGGATAATTCTGTTCATGCTTCTTCAACTACCTCAAAGCATTAGCTATCACCCTACCATTCTGCATTAAAACACAACCTAGGCCGACTTTGGAGGCATCATAATACATAGTAAACTTATCTTCTCTATTAGGTAAAGCTAAAACTGGAGCTATGGTCAGCTTCTCCTTCAGTAATTAAAAACTATTCTCATAAGCATCTAACCACACAAAATTCATATTCTTCTGAGTTAGGCGAGTTATAGGAGCTACAATTCTCAAGAAATCTTGCATAAATCTCCTATAATACCCAGCCAAACCCAGAAAACTTTGAATCTCTATGATTGTCATCGGTCTAGGCCATACAGACACTGCCTTAATCTTCCGTGGATTAACCTAAATATCATCTTTAGACACCACGTGTCCAAGGAATGTAACACTCTCTAACTAGAAATCACACGTCGAGAATTTAGCATAAAGCTTATGTTCTCTCAGTGTTTGTAATACTATCCTCAAGTGATATATGTGCTCCTCCATACTCTTCAAATACACCAGTATATCATCAATGAAGACTACCATAAATTGATCCATAAACAGTCTAAATACCCTGTTTATTAAATCCATGAAACAGCTAGTGTATTAGTAACCCTAAAGACATCACCAGAAACTCATGATGACCATATTGAGTGCGAAATGTCATTTTAAGAACATCAACTTCACTGATTCGTAACTGATGATAACTCAACATCAAGTCAACTTTAGAAAAGAACTGTGCACCCTGAAGTTGATCAAACAAATCATCTATCCTCAAAAGAGGATACTTGTTCTTCATTGTCACTTTATTAAACTCTTTATAATCAATGTACAGTCTCAGTGTACCATCCTTCTTCTTCATAAATAAAACTGGTGCACCCCAAGGAGAAACTCTAGGTCTAATGAAACCTTTATCTAGCAAATCTTATAACTATTCCTTCAACTCCTTCAACTCTATGAAATTAGGAGTTATACTTGGGACCATATCTATACAAAATTTGATATCTCTGTGAGGTAGTAAACCTGGCAACTCCTCAAAAAATGTTAGGAAATGCACAAGCTACCAAAACATGTATGAGAAGTAACTTCTCTACTAAAGCATCTCTAACAAGTGCCAAGTATCCCTGACAACCTTTCCTTAGCATCTTCCTAGCCGTAATAGCGAAAATGAGATTCTGAGGTGCAAAACTCTTATCACCCATAAACTTAAACTCTTTTTCATCAAGAACTCCAAAAATCCATAATGGCATAGTGTTGAGATAACCAATCCATACCAAGGATCACATTGAACTCCATCACATCCAACAACACCAATTCCATTGGTAATTCTTTGCCTCCCACTAACATCGAACAACTAGAAAGAACAACTTTGGTTTTTAACAAATCGCTTAGAGGAGTGGCAACAGATAAAGGAAAAGCCATCCTCAAAGCTTGCCAATATGATTTTAAAGCAAAAATAGGGGACACAAAAGAATGTGTGGCACCTGGATCAATTAAAACTCTAGCATCTAAGTAACAAACTAGAAGTATACGTATAACAATGATATTGGATGCCTGAGCATCCTACTGGGTGAGGCCAAAAACTCTAGCTTGACCTCAACCTCCCTACTAGCTGGTGGAAGCCTGACCAACACCCCTGGTACCTCCTCTATTACTTATGCCATGCCTTTGCTGGGCACTAATTTACGTCATACTCAAATACTGAGTTGGAGGCAAATGATAAAGAGCTAGACCTGAACTAGTGATGGACTGATGCAGAAATAACTGCTAGTAGCCAGAATAAGGACACGCTCTAGCAAAATGTCCCGTCTGTCCGCATAAAAAACAAGCTCTAGGAGTTATGTAGAATGGTCTCTGATGTTCTCTCCTACACATCTGACAAGCACTGGCTGCTAATCCTGTGCTACTATATCTCGAACTCTAACCACTGCTACTACTGGAAGCACCAGAACCAAATCTGATGGGTCTACGCAATCCTCCAGGGCCCTGTCTACTACTCCTGTGGACTCTCTGCTGAGGCCTCTGGCTCTGATGATAAGATCCTCTCTGTCAACTGCTAGGGCCAATCTTAAACATCTGGAATGGTGTGCTCTGAAATCCTCTTGATCGAACACCTCCCAACTAATAATAATCAGGTATAACTCCCCGCCTAACCAATCTTAGCTCTATCTCCTTGGTCAACTCTATCAAAAAATTAAGAGTAAGGCCTGTAGTAGGCATCCCAGCAAAAGCAGAACCCAGACTAGTGGTGTATGTCATAATGGTGAAATACTGATCTCACGTCAAATCCTCTACATATCTTCCCAATCTGAAGAACTCTCTAGTATACTCCTTTACAGATCTGTCACCTCTGGTAATACTAGTCAACTAAAGTTTGTAGCTCATCTGTAGTGGCTCTAGACAAAATCTCCTCATAAACCACTCTTGGAACTATGCCCATGTCATCGTCGTCATGTGTGGTTAAATAACTTGAATGAACCAATCCAAGGCTGGTCCCTTAACTGATAATTCAAAAATCATAATTCGTTGGTACTCAGTGTGAGCAATCTGAGTCCTCATCTCAATAGTGTGTAGAAAATGTAATGGGTCTGAAGTCCCATCAAAAGCTATACAACCCACTTTGGCATAGAACAACGCTAGAGTTAGACATACCCTTCTGATAAACAGGTTGCATTTGTAGTGTAACTAGAGGTATCTCAACTTCCTCATACTCTGGCCCTACAGGTTCCTTATCTTACAGCTCTCTCTGTCTATGGTGACTTGCTGCTCCTCAAGGTCTACCTGTGTCTCTATCTCTGTGCCTCGCTAGTGGCTCAAGAGGTAAAACCTCATCCTGAAAGGACTCATCATCCTCGACCTCAACGACTGGTGGAGAGACACGCGCTCTCCTCCTCATTCTGAAAAGATAAAAAAAATCATAAGATTAAAATAAAACAGACAACCTAACAATTACGTAGAAAATTAAATCAATAAAAATTTATTGAAGACATAATCGAACCTAATTTACTACAATAGTTTCAAAGAAAACACAACACTAAAAACCTAGGTCCACAACACTAAAAACCTAGGCTCTGATACCAACTTTGTCATAACCCAAACCGAGAGTTATGACTGGTACTAGGGAACGGAAATTTTTTCGAATTCGGAACCCGTAGCAAGCCTTAAAAAATAAAAACACATGCAATAAATAAATAAAAATATGCTAGAATTAAAACTTAAATCGATATAAAAATAAATACTTAAATGTTATATCATAATAAAATATTCATACAATATTCTGATACAGAATTCTTAAAATCCAAAACAACACACTACTGATTTAATAACATTAATACTGCAGTTTTCTAGAATACAATAAGTGTCAGATATAAAATTTACATAATCTAACCGGGGCTGAAGAAGACCGGTATAAAGTACTACAGTTAAGGTCTGAAAAAGAATCTCCTGAAAAAAATATTGAGGAGAGTCAGACCTCACTAAGTTAATTATTATAATATATATACATGCAATCTAAATTATATACTGTCAAGCATCAGTATAATAATAATAATAATAATATATATATATATATATATATATATATATATATATATATAAGCATTTCACACAGATGCTAAAAGTTGCTTTTATATATATAATAAATGTAGAAAATATTTATTTAAATAAAGGATCAAATAGAATCCTAGATATCCGTAACCTCAATCAAAATATATCACTAGCCATCAGGCTCACTTAATTTTAAAGTAATTCTCTTATTCCATTTTTGGATAGTAGATTGGCCCGGGACACTAAGTCAATCGAGCTCCTATAGTCTCACTGTCAGTGTGATTGGCCTCGAGACACTAGGTTAACCGAGCTCCCGTAATCATACTACTCAAACACTAAAATTCTCAATAATCGAGTAATCAAATTTCACCTCTAATGATTTCATAAATTCAATCCTAAAATCTATCACACCGGTACGTACACAGCTCTAATGCAGCCCACTAGGTAGCACGTTTTATTGATATCCTTCAATAAAACCGTATATTTATGGAAAATAATAAAATGCATAATTAAAATAAATGCCATACAATATAGAAGAATATACCAAAATATATTCCACATATATAACAAAATAACCCATAAATATACCAAAATATACTAACATATATATGTCACATATATACAAAAGATAACTAAAAATATACCTAGCATATATGTCTCATAAATAGCAAATATACCAAAAATATACTCAAAGCATACCAAAAATATAATAAGTCATTTAATAAAATAATTCATGTTTAAATGTATTATGGAAATATGAAAATTCATATTCATGCATCCTATATGCAATGCATATATAAAATAATAACTCACAAGTTTGTGCTCCTCGAGACAAACTCGATAGGCTTGTCCGATAGGTCTTGGTCTTGGCGCAGCTAGAAAAATAAATAATAATAATGTCATAACAAATTCCTAACTTATACTTCTAAAAATTCTAAAGGAAGACTCGATCTATGAATCAAAACTTAGTTAAAACATAAAAACTCATGATCGACCCGACGTCATGTTTTACGAGAATTCTATCAAAAATTCGACAATGTCTCCTTTGTAAAATAGATATCTCTTTACTGAAAAGTAAAGTCGATCCTACAAGAAAATATATTTTTAAATTCACAAAGCTCAACACCTTAGATTGGGACCCCAAACTATTCATATTTCCAATTGAGGTTCATAATTCACCAAAAATCAATATTTAATAATAATATAATAAAAATTATTAAATTCCATAAATATCAATAAAATACCAAAATAAAATTTATTTAAATAACAAAAACATTAAATATAATTATTTTCACCTTAACTAAATAAAATCTCAAATAAATTATATAATATTAGTAAAAATCCAAATTTTCAATTATTTAACATAAAATAGTAAAATTCATAAATAACTATTCAAATAGGTTACTTATAGAATAAAAATAGTTAAAAACTTATTTAATCACAAAAAATAGAATATAAAATTATTATTTGAATATATTTTTGAAAATTACTATTAATTAGTTTAAAAATAGTAAATAATTCATAAAAATTATTTTAATACTATTTATTATTCCTTAATTATTTAAAACATACTATTTAACTATAATTTCAATAAAAACACCTAATTTACCCTTAAATCCAAAAATTCACATAATACTAAATATTTACTAAACATTATTTTAATACTAATTATTATTCTAAAATTACTTAAAACATATTAATTAACAATAATATCAATTGAAACATAAAATTCACTAATTTATATTAATTTTTCAAAAAATTAATTTTTTACATAAACCTTCAAAAATTCATAGTAAATAATTGGGACATAATTTTCATAAACTTCCTTCATAAACTATATTTCAAATAATCCATACTATTTAT
>CANTUR010000228.1:2745000-2904650 GCA_947683625.1 Mallotus nudiflorus
AGCAGAAGCATATCAAAGGAGTTAATATATAATTTTTGCAAATTTTTTGCCTATAATTGGCACAAACCAAATCTACATATGCATGCATATGCATATATATATATATGGAGTTTTATGAAATTATACTCATGTCATTCCAAGGAGAAAAAAAGTTGGAGCTTGGTGAAATTATATAGAGAGAAAGATAATCACAATCGTAATTTCAACCTCAATCACTCCCAGCAACTCATACAAACCTTCCAAAGCCACAGTGGTTGTGATAAAGAGGTTTATGGTGAAGAATAATATACAAACAAACATGCAGTTGTAATTGTTGTTGCTATGGCAGCTATTGCAGAAGTAGCTATTGTTATCGCCTATGTTATGGCTAAGGTTTTAAAGTTAATGAGTGTCTCTCATCATGCTATAACTGAGGTTTTAAAGTTAATGAGTAGTGAAAGATTTGTTACTAATATAACCAGTTGTAGCTGTAGTGGTTGTGATCAAAAGGTTTATGGTGAAGAAGATGATCCAAAGAAACATTCAATTGTGGTTGTTATAGTTGCAGAAGAAGCCGTTACTGCCTCTAATGTTGCAATTGAGGATTTGATATTGACGAGTGCCTTTCATCATGATATGGCTGAGGTTTTAAGTTGAGGAGTAGTGGTAGAAGATTCATTGCCAATAGCATTGATAATAGCAGCACAGTGGCGTACATTACCAGGAATAGTAGAAGCCATTGTTGGCAAGAAGATTTGGTTGCCATTAAGAGACAATCCACATTTTGAGGCCACTTGGTTAGTTAAAATACTCTCTTAATTTTCTTTAGGTTTATGTTTGACTTATATGGTTACTTTTAAAAAAAATGAGATCAATAAATTAGAATTTGACCTAAACTTCTACACCTAATAATGTCGTATCTTGCAACACTATGGGACCTAATAATGTTGTGAACATGCTCAAGAAGAAACTCATGAATAGGCTCATTTACTATCTCATAAATTTCAATATTATTACTAAGTAGTGGTATTAAATAGGTATAATTTAAGAAAAAAAATTTTAAGTTATTTGGTTTTTAACTACTTTAATGTTACTTTACTTTATCACCTTAATGTGATAATGTTTTATTGTCTAAGGTGATTATTAATAAAGTGTATACATAAAAAAAAATATAAAAGGCATCATAATATAAATTAAGTATTAATATTAAATAAATATAATATTAAATATACTACATAATCTTAATGTTATAAAATTATTTAGTATTATTGTATAATATTAATGCAAAATTAAATAAATATAGCATTGATTAAAATTGTTATTAAACAAATATAAAATTATTATTATAAATTATAATTTAATTTGAAATATTTCATCCCAAAAATATATAATTTTAATGTCATAACTAAATAGTTTGTCCTTAACTATAAAATTATGTAGTTTTGATTTGATTTAATTCATAAAAAAAATCCCTCTTAACCTATCTCATAAATAAATAATTTGTCTCTAACCATCAAATTATATAATTTTCTCAAAACTACATAGTTTTGATTTAACCTAATTCTCTAACAATGTGTTTGAGAAGGAGGAAAATAGGGAAGGACAAAAAGTGGGAGAGGAAAACAAGGGAGGGAAAACACTTTTTAATTAATTAATAATCATGTAAATGACGGCAAATCATATAAATTGTTACTTAGTTAAATTAAACTAAATAAATTATATAAATTTTATATTCATTTAAATTAAAATAAATTTGTGTTATAAATTCATGTTTGAGTATAGTCATACTTAATTATAGAAAAAATGGAAAATAGTTTGTATAAATAAATATGATGTTTAAATCTACTAGGAATTAGCAGCAAAAAAATCTACTAGGAATTAAAATTCTAGTGCTACAAGAAAAAAATCATAGCACTGTAACCTTATATTTATATATATACTAGTGGCTTTGTGGAAGGTGTTTTTATCTTCTTGTAACTGGTCATCAGTTCAAATCCCATATGTTAAAATTGAATTTTTGTTGTTTTTTAAGTTGAAAAGAAAGTTATTCAACAGTAGAACCATAAAAATCTATCTTAATTTATCCTAACCATAAAAATCCGTCTTCACTTTAATTTGTCTACAATCATAAAATTATGTAATTTCTCAAAACTACATAGTTTTATTAAAAATATATATATACTTTTTATTTTTTCTAAGGGTAGTGCTAATCCTAAGATAGAGTCTAAGGCTAGGACCCTTATTATTGAGCAACCTCCACCTCCCCCACCCCATGTTGTACCTGTATTGTAGCTTGATCCTAAAATACTTGCAGAGACTATTATTGCTACTTTGTCAGCCCAAGAATAAAGGTGATATAATTGAAAATGTTAAGAAATGTAGGGCATTCAAATTTCATGGCTATGTTGATTCTTAGTAGGTAGATAAATGGTTGAGAATTACATAGAAAGCATTTAATACTCTTGCCTTAATTGAACCATAGAAAGTTGATAATGTGTATGGCCTTCTACATGATATGGCAGATGCTTAGTTTGCTCGGATTAGATTATTGCATAGAGGTTAGTTAACTTAGGATGTGTTTAGTGCTGAGTTTTGTAGGGAATACTTAACAGATGCATTCAAGGCTAAAAGGCAAAATGAGTTCATTACTTTGAAACAAAGGGCAATGTCAATGCGAGGAAATGTGGATAAATTTAAAGAGTTATATAGGTATGCTTCAGATATTTTCCCAAGTCAAGCTCAAAAATGTTATAGGTTTAAGGAAGGCCAGAGTTTTAAGGGCTCGGTTGAGAAAGTAATAGAGAAAGAAAAGCTAAAAGAGGAAATATAGTAAGAGGGCAAGTCAAAGGCTCTAGTTTAGGTAGGGAGGCAAAAAGGATTTAGTAAGGGAACTGCTACATCTCAATAAAGGCCAGAGATAGGAGGATTCAAAGGTAGTAAAGGGCCTTGGATTTGGTCAGGCACTAATAGACCACAGTCTTCTTACTTTAATTAGAGCTTTATGAGACAACCTATGGCTAGTGTAGGTAGTTTATTCAGAAGGACCACACCTTGTACTACTTTTGGCTATGTTCATAAGGGAGGAGATTGTAGGAAGAGGACTATCCAATATTTTGAGTGTGGTGGATCTAGGCATACTAGGAGGGATTGTCCTAATCTTATATAGTTTGGCATTAGTACCAGTAGAGGAATCCAAAGCACAACTGGTAAAGGAGGTAGGACTTCTACCTTTAGTAGAGGTACAGGTAGAGATTTAGGAGCCGGTGTTAATGAACAAGGTGGTGCATTTACATTGATACAACCTACTCGTCCTGTATAAATAGAGAGACCTTTAATGGAACCCAGGGTCTTTACTATAGTACAATAGGAGGTAGCATTATCATATGATGTTATTTCTGGTAGGTTAACTATATTTGGTGAGAATGCTTATGCTTTAATTAATCCAAGTGCAACTCATTCATTCATTTTATCATCTTTCACATCATGCATACCAATAGAAAAGAGTAAGATGGACCAAGGTTTGGCTACAGATATGCCAATGGGTGAATCAGTGGTTTGTAGAAATGTTTATCAAGGTTGTGAGCTAAAATTTGGGGGTCAAAATTTAGAAGCAGACTTAGTGCCATTACCATTACAGATGTTTGATGTGATTCTTGGTATGGATGTTCTAACCAAATATCAAGCACTAATTGATTACTATAAGAAGAAAGTAGAGTTCCAAATGCCTATTGGTGGTAAAATTATGTTTAGAGGTAAAAAGGGTTTAGAGCATTATAGCGTGGTTTCAACGCCTTCAACTAGAAAAATGATGAGAAAAGGGTGTAAAGCATTCTTGGCATATGTCATTAACACTGAAAAAGAGGGGCAAAACCTTGATAGTCTTCCTGTGGTAAATGAGTTTATAGATGTATTTCCAAAAGATCTTCCAGGTTTGCCACTTGATAGAAAGAGTGAGGTCAATATTGATTTGCAACCAGGGACAACTCTTATTTCTTAAGCTCTATACAAAATGGCTCCAACAAAATTAAAATAATTGAAGGTGCAATTGTAAGAATTACTTAATAAAGGCTACATTAGACCTAGTGTATCACCTTAGGGAGCAACAGTTTTATTTATGAAAAAGAAGGATAGTATGCATTAATTATAGCCAGCTGAACAAGGTGACCATTTACAATAGTATCCATTGCCACAGATTGATGACTTATTTGATTAGCTACAAGGAGCTAGTCAAAGATTCACTTGATGTCTAGGTGTCACCAATTGAAGATTAAGACAGCAAACGTGCCTAAAACAGCATTTAAAACTTGATAGGGGCATTATGAACTCCTAGTGATGCCATTTGGGTTAACTAGTGCTCGTGCTACATTCATGGATTGATGAACAGAGTATTCAACCCTTATTTAGATAACTTTATTATTATGTTTATTGATGGCATTTTGGTGTATTCACGGTCAAAGGAAGAATATGTTGAGCATTTGAGGATTGTATTACAAACATTAAGGGATAAATAATTATGTGCCAAGTTTAGCAAGTGTAAATTCTGGTTAAAGAAAGTGGTGTTTCTAGGGCATGTCATCTCAGTTGAGGGAGTGTATTTTGATCCTGAGAATATTGAAGCAATTCTTAGTTGGAAACTCCTACTAATGTACACGAGGTGTGTAGTTTTCTAGGGTTGGCAAGTTACTATAGAAGATTTGTGTACAACTTCTCCATCATTGCCTCACCTTTAACAAAACTGCTATGGAAGAATGTGAAGTTTGTATGAAATGAAGAATGCCAAGACTATTTTGATAAATTAAAGGCATGTTTAACTTCAGTACTAGTGTTGACACTACCGGTGATGGGGCTAGAATATGTTGTATATAGTGATGCATTAAGAAATTACTTGGGTTATGTATTAATACAACAAGGTAAAGTGGTAGCATGCTTCTTAACAATTGAGGCCACATCAGCTGAACTATCCTATATATGACCTAGAGCTAGCAGCAGTCATTATTGCTTTAAAGATTTGGAGACATTACTTATATGGTGAGAAGTGTCAAATTTTCATAAATCACAAGAGCTTGAAGTACATACTAAGTCAGAAAGAGTTGAACTTCAAGCAAAGAAGATGGATTGAGCTTTTAAAAGATTCTAATTTTACTATTGAATATCACCTAGGGAAAGCTAATGTGGTAGTAGATGCACTTAGTAGGAATTCCTCAAGTAATTTATCTTACATTCATTTTGTGAGAATTCCATTATTACTTGAATTGAGGGCCTTGAATGTGGACTTAGCTCAGGGTGACAAAGGAGCATTGATTGCTACTTTAAGGATCTGACTAGTGTTAATTGATAGAGTTTGGGAGGCATATGGTCAGGATGAACAAATGGTGAAGATTAAAGAGCAAGTCCAACAAGGCAACATAGTAGACTTTATGATTTTAAATGATGGTACTTTATTATATGGGGGTAGATTATATGTACCTAATGTTAAAGTTTTGAAAAGAGAGACAATGGAGGAAGCACATAATTTGGCATATGCTATACATCCTAAAAGTACCAAAATGTACCATACTTTGAAAGATAACTATTGATGGTCAGGGATAAAGAAAGACATTGCAAAATTTATGACTAGATATTTGGTTTATCAATAAGTTAAAACAGAACATCAACACCCAACGGGAACATTACAACTTCTTCCTATTCCTGAATGGAAGTGGGAGCATATTACTATGGATTTTATAATCAGATTACTTAAAACTCAGTAAGGACATGATGAAGTTTGGGTGATTGTTGATTGACTCACTAAATCAACTCACTTCTTACCTATGAAAGTGAGTTACTATATAATTTGCTAAAATCTATATCAAAGAAGTGGTTAGATTGCATGGTGTTCCATTTTCTATTATATCATATCGGGATCCAAGATTTACATCCAGATTTTGGCCAAGTTTGCAGCATGCTATGGGTACTAAATTGAGGTTTTCTACAACTTTTCATCCTCAAATAGATGGTCAGTTAGAGAGGACAATCCAGACATTAGAAGACAAGCTTCAAACTTGTGTGATGGAATTATTAGGTAGCTAGGATAAATATCTATCTTTGATGGAATTTGCCTACAATAACACCTTTCATTCTAGTTTGGGAATGGCACCCTATGAAGCAATATATGGTAGGAAGTGCAGAACTCCAGTTTATTAGGAAGAAGTTAGGGAAAGATAATTAGTTGGTCTAGAAATTATGCAAATGACAATAGAGAAGATTCAGTTAATTCAAGATTGACTAAAAGAAGCCCAGGATAGAAAAATGATTTATGCAAACTTAAAAAGAGAACTAATTGAATATGTTCTGGGTAACAAGGTCTTCCTAAAGATTTCACCTTGGAAAGGAGTCTTGCAGTTTTGTAAAAAGGGAAAACTAAATCCTAGGTACATTAGTCCATATGAGGTGATCGAGAGGATTAGTTCAGTAGCCTATAGGTTGGCCTTACCTCCAAAATTGTCTTAAATTCATAATGTTATCCATATGTTAATGTTGATGAGGTATAGGAGTGATCTTAGTCACCTTTTGCAAGCCCAACCCATAGAATTGCAAGAAAACTTATCTTAAGAAGAAGAGCCAGTTGCAATTATTACTACGGAAACTAAGGAGTTGAGAAATAAAATCATACCTTTGGTGAAAGTGTTGTGGAAATACCATGGGAGAGAGGAAGCTACTTGGGAGTAAGAGGAAGACATGAGAAACCAATACCCTCATTTATTTTAACTCAATTTTGGGGATGAAATTTTCTAATGTGGAGAGAATTGTCACACCCATACTCTAATCCTCAAATTTAATTTAAGTTTGTATATATATAGATATAATTATAGAGGAAAAGACTCAATTATAGAAAATGATTGTGCTTGATTGAATAATTAAAAACTTGAGGATTTATAGGTAACTTAAGCATTTTATTAAGGACCAAAAAGGATTATTTTACATATTATTTAATTATTTTTTGGGTATATATCTTGATGATTTAGATGTCATAAATAGATAGGAAGAAAGAAAGAAAGAAAGAAAAGAAAAGAAAAGAAAAAAGGGAAAGAGGGCTTATTCATTTCCTCTTATAAAAGTGATGTTTCAAGGAAATTGAAGATATAAACTATAATTAAGGCTATAATATTCATCCTAGAAGACTATGGTGATTGATTTGGTAAGTAATTTTAGTATTTTTAGTTGATTTAATTTAAGGTTCTTAAGTTGTAAAATTTGAGTTTGATAATTCTAGTTTTTTAGTCTCTATAATTTGATCAAATATTAACCTAGAGAGCTCAAAATTAAATTATATTTAATGATCTGGAACCTTTGAAGAATTATTTAAAATTTATTCTCTTTGAGCTCAATTTGATTCAGTCTCTATATTAGGATAATAGGAGAAAACATTTTATTTCTCAGTCTATCAGTTTCTTTGAGCTAGTTATAATGTGTCATATATAATTCTATTTGTGGATGTCCGATTGGTGTGAAATTTTTATAGCATGTTATAGACATATATATCTAAGAGTAATTAAAATTTCAGCTTAAAATTCTTTTTCTTTAAGTCCCAAAAAATTTTCAAAGTCAGCTGTGAAAGTAGCTATTTTAATTATGTGAACTAAGTTTACAGAGTCATGAGTTAAAACTAGTCTAGATACGTTTCATATATCTTGAGCTAGAAAACTTGAAATTAAGTATATTTTGATTATAAGAAAACTAGAAAGATTTCTTTAAAACTTTGTAGTTTTGATCCAGAACTAATTATGCCTGAATAGTGGTATAATAGACTTGTACTTTTTATTATTCAATCTGTATGAGTAATTAAGCTACTTGTAATATGACCTTTATAATTTTATTTGTGATTATTGAATGGAAGTGAAATTTTTCTGAAGTTATAGACATAAATAGCTAAGTTTGGTTAAAATTTTAGGTTAAACTTCCTTTTCTACATGTTATATAATTTTTTCTAATTTAGGCCTGAAAATAGCTATTTTAGAGTCAATTAATAGCTATTTGTAAATTTGAGCTTAATTACATATTTTGCATATAGTTTGGGGGGTTGCATGGTTAGGTTAGTATATGAGATTGTTATATTGATGATTTATAAATGAAAATACATGTTTTAAGTGCTAGAAAAGGAAAGGGAAGTGCAGGTGCAAGTTAAGCAAATTCGGTGAATCGGGTTTGTGTGTTTATAGAATGTTTTGGTGAGTAGATGTTCAAGCCCTTTAATACCTTTTATAACAACAAGAAAATGAGCTTTTTAATATTTTTTATTGAACCTAAATTAAGGTATTATGAATAGTTTCAATTTAGCTTGGTTACTACTTGGATTATTTAAAGTATTAAAGTTTAAAAAATAATGTTTTCTATTTCATAACCTAAATATGTTCTTACTATAAGCTTATTTTGATAATATGATTTGGGATTATTTTGGATACTCAATAATTTAAAGGAGATATTAATCATCTTGATTTAATTACTTTGTATTTTGATAAGAAGTGGTTTGATTTTTAATACTATGATAAGCTATAAATGTGATAGAATGGTTTTAATTAATTTTGGATGAAATGATATTTGTTTTGTGTATTACCTCCCTATATGAGATGTATAAATGTGCTGAGGTAATATATGCACATTTAAGATTATGTTGGTTATTATTGCATAATAAACAACAAGGCACATGATTGTAGGATGGTGAATGAAGAAGGGTCAAATATAGTCAACATGTTAGCCTTCAAATGTGCCTAGAGAGCGAGTTTGTGATGGCTTATATGTAATGGTTGAGGTTATAGGGATGGTTAATACAAATGAAAGGTTGTATTGATATTTTCAAAGGCACATGTTTCAAATGACTAAGCTTTGAATATGTTTAAAAGCAAGATTGAATTGGATATTTTGAGTGAATGATAATTTGATTAGTAATGCTTTAGTATTTTTTTTATTTGAGATGTTTATTATATTTAATTTAGCTAAACTATTTTCTACTTGTAACATCTACTCTATTCATTGAGTATTTATGCACTCATTTTACTCTGTTTTATAAATGTTTTTAGATAGCAGGGCATAATAGTTATTGGACAGAGTTAAGTGAGTATGAATAGAAGTTTCATAATAAGGTTGGCCAACATCCTCATTAGAGTAGCCTTGTTCCTTTATTTTTAAAGATTGTTGTATAAGTGTTGTAAAACATTGGTGGTTAAGCCATATTTAAAAATATAATATTTATATTATCCAATTATTTTGTACGCATTTTATTATTCATAAATAGTATTTCACTATTCAAAAAAATACATAGTACTTTAAAAGTTATTATTCTTTAAATGTAACGTATGTACAACACTAAACTTTTATAAAGATTAATTTTGAATCCTTTTCAAAATATAAGGATATTATAATAAAAATTAATTAAACTGAGCAATTTGTTTGGTGATTGTTTTTAAATGTCCATCTCTAGATATATGAGACAAGGTGTGACACTCAATATATCTTCTAATATCTGAATCATCCGTTCTGATTGACCATCAATTTGAGGATGAAAAGCTATAATAAAGTCAAATCTCATGCCAAACGCTTTACACAATTCTTGCTAAAAGACTAAAGTAAAGGTAGCTCATCTGTCAGACACTATTCTTTCTGGCACTCCATACAAGCAAACAATTCAGTTGACATATAACTTGCTAACCTTTCAATAGAGTATGTCTTCTTAACTAGAAAGAAGTGAGCTAACTTAGTCAACCTATCAACTATCACCCATATGGCATCATAACCTCCTATAGTACGAGGTAATCTAGTCACGAAATCCATAGCAATCATATCCCACTTCCATTCTGGGATAGGCAACTCTTGCAACAATCCTAAGGGCCTATGACATTATAATTTCACTTGCTAATATATAAGACACTTGGATACAAATTCTGCAATATGTCTTTTCATCCCATTCCACCAATATGTGTCTGTCAAATCATGATACATCTTGATAGAACTAGGATGAACTCTGTAAATAAAGAAATGAGCTTATTCTATAATCCCCTTTCTTAGCTCATCCACATCTAGCACACACTATCTAGTGCCCAAATGTAGTACACCCTCATTATCCATAACAAAATCTTTAGCTTGGCCTTGTTGCACTTCAAACATTATCTTTTGCAAATGTAAGTCCTCTCTCTATAGTGCCTTAACTCTATCCAAGTACACTGATCGTACTTTGAATTGAGTTAAAAGACATTTCTTAGTTACCTTCCACTGCAATCCCTCATTAATTAATTCTTACAACTCTTTAATGATTGGCCTTCTTCCCAAGCTAATGTGAGCAAGGATTCCTGATAAATTTCTACTCAATGTATCAGCTACTACATTAGCCTTACTCGGATGTTATAAAATAGAGCAATCATAATCTTTTAGAAGTTCCATCCATTTCTTCTATCTCAAGTTCAAATCTCTTTATTGGAAAATATACCTTAAGCTCTTGTGGTCAATGTATATTTCACAAGTTACACCTATAAGTAATGCCTCCAAATCTTTAATGCAAACATAATTATTGCTATTTCTAAATCATTAGTAGGGTAGTTTTTCTCATGCTTTTTTTTAATTGATGTGAAGCATATACAAATACTCTCTTATTCTGCATCAGTACATAACCCAATCCTACTCGAGAAGCATCATAATACACTGCACACCCTTCACCTCCCAAAGGTAAAGTCAATACTAGAGCTGAAGTTAATCTATCCTTGAGCATCTGAAAATGCTCCATATACTTATTTTTCCATACAAACTTAGCATTCTTCTGAGTTAACCTTATCAAAGGTGTGATTATCTTGGAGAAATCCTTCATAAATCTCCTATAGTAGCCAATTAAACTTAAAAAACTCCTTACTTCAATGATCGTCATAGGTCTTGGCCATTATGTAATGGCTTCAATCTTTTTAAGATCCACTAATATGCCATCTTTGGATACAAAATGGCCTAAGAATGCCACTTTATCCAACCAAAACTTACACTTATAGAATTTGGCATACAGTTAATGCTCCTTCAAAGTCTGAAGCACCATCCTTAAATGCATAGCATGCTCCACCTCACTGTTGGAATATATTAAGATATCATCAATAAACACTATTATAAATTGTTCCAAGAATGGCTTAAACACCTAATTCATTAAGTCTATAAAAGCTACTAGGGCATTAGTTAACCCAAAGGATATCATCAAAACTCATAATGGTCATTTCTTGTCCAAAATGTAGTCTTAAGTATATCTCCACTTCTAATTCTCAACTGATGATACCCTGACCTCAAGTCAATCTTGGAAAAACATCAAGCCCCTTAAAGCTTATTAAACAAGTCATCAATCCCTAAAAGAGGATACTTGTTCCTGATGGTGACTTTATTCAACTATCTATAGTTGATACAAAGTTGAAGGCTATCATCTTTCTTCTTCACAAATAATATTGGCACACCCCAAAGAGATATGTTGGGTCTAAAGAAACCCTTATTAAGCAACTCTTACAACTGTTCTCTAAGCTCATTTAATTCTGCAGGCACCATTCTATAAAATGGCTTAAAGATAGGATATGTACCAAGTACAACATCAATACAGAAGTCTATCTCACTTTTTGGTGGCAAGCCAAATAATTCTTCAGGAAAAACATTAAGAAACTCGCACACCACTAGCACATTCTCAACTGCTTTCCTTATCTAACCTTGTATCTCTGACCACAGCTAAATAGCTTTGACATCCCTTTCTAAGCATCTTTCTAGCTATGATTATAGAAATGAGAATTTGAGGTAGAAATGAGATTCTAGCTTTGACATCACTTCCTTCTCCCGACAATTTAAGGTAGTATAATGTTGAGCCAACCAATCCATTTCTAAAATCACACCAATATCAATTACATCCAATAGGACTAAATCCATAAACAACTCTTTAAACTCTATTCCTCAACTCAAATGCTAATTTGTGCTTGGCCCAATCTCATAACATACAGTTCCACTACTCTTCCCTCATCTTGCATCACATTTATAGCATGATGGGATAACCTAAAAAACTCATATGTCCACTCCTATACTAACTGTTATTCTATAGCTATATGCATTAGCTGCCATTTATAATTATCCCTTATAGGTAAATAGAAGTATATTAGAAGTCGCTCTTTAAACTCCAGCCATGTTATAATAATCATATAATATATGACTAGATCGACAGCACAAACCAGTCTTGTGTAGTTGCTTAATCTAACAGCTCAAAAATTAAAATCCTCTTATTTCTCTAATGTAGCATCTACTATTCTAGGGGCATGGCTTGATTAAATATTGTTCGTCCTTGATTACACCTTGCTACACCAACTACAAAAGTTATAGGATCTATATTTAGAGTAACTATTTTCTGCTAACTGTTGTTGTCCTTGTCTCTAAACTTATACCATTCTAAGTCTATCACTTCAACTAGTTGGTGGGACAGAGGGAGGAGTTTCATCATGAAATGACTACTCATCAACATAACATGTTGCCTCTAACTTATCCTTATACCGGGTGGAGAGTAGAGGTTGGAACTAGAATCGAAACTTTATTTTGAAAGGACTACTTATCATTATGCTGACTCTACAGTATAAGTAGTTTGCATTCACCTCTCTTGAAAAGATGCATAAATTAACAAGATTCAAGACATGACATGAAAATTAACATACACATGAAATTCTAGAAGTAATGATAACATCAATTGATAATTACCACATATTCACCGTAGTAGTTTTAAGAAAGGACATAATTCAATGACCAAAACAGCTAGAAAATCAACCATAAGCTATGATACCAACTTTGTCACAACCCAAACCCAAAAGGCATGTGATCGAAACTAGGGAATGAGAAAGTGAGAAGCTTCTAAAACCTGTAGTTAGCCTTAAAAAAAATTCATAGAAAAATTAAATTAATTTAAAATTATAAAAAAAATTCAGTAGAGTTTCCTGTGTACCATAAACAAACCCAAAACCTATAAATCAAGAAATGCACTTCCAAAATATTCTCCCATCAATACTACATCACAATAACTCCAATAATTCATCACAAATATCACTCTCCAACACATAATGTATGCTCAACACATATATCAACATAATAATACATAAACCCAATTTTAAGCTCATCAAATACAAATACATTTATCAAATGTTCAACTACTACTGTAGTGTCTAGAGTACAAATATAAGATAATAAATATTAACATGACATACATAAAATAGCTGGGGAAGAATAAGTCTGACGCAGACAAGTATAACTAACTGTAGACTCCTGAGATCCTGGAAAAAATAATTTAAAGGAGTCATACCTCACTGAATAAGCTAATATTAGGAAAGGCATATTGGTTTAAAATCCTTCTTTATTAAAAGATTTTATGGAAATATAATAAAATATATATAACTTATACTTAAAACCATTATTTTTCTAAAATAATCTTTATAAATCTTAAAGACTTTTATAAACTCTCATAATACCTTTGAAATACAAATAACATTTCTTTAAAATATTCTTTTAAGTGGAAAATCATGGTAGAACCCTAAACCACAAATCTAGTAACCACTTGGCTCTCTTTATCCAAATGACGTTCCCAAGAGCTAAGCATCCACTGAGCTACCAGCCGGAGTTAGTCACTTATTCGAATACTTACTAGCAGTTCTTGTAACCTCAAACACTATGTCTCACTAGCCATTAGGCTTTCTTGAGTCCAAATAATATTTCTCTTTTCCAATTAGGCAGTTGACCAACCATGAGACCTTAAAAGGTCAACCGAGCTACCACAATCTCACAATCGGCATGACTAGCCCCGATACCTTGAAAGGTCAATCGAGCTCCTGTAGCCATATCCCTCTCTATCTAAGAATTTTGATAAATCATTTTAACCATATGTCCACTATCACATAATCTCTTATTAACTCAAAATTCATATTCTACCTATCTAACGTATTGTGTGCACATAGTCTTAGTGTAGTCCACTAAGTAGCATGTTATTTATAGATATATATAAAATGCACAAGAAATAAGGTAATTGGAAATGAAAGTGCTCTTAATTTCTCACCATATCCTTATAATAAAAATTATAATAACAAATAACTAAATTAAAGCATCAATAATCATCATAATAAAATAATAAGGGCAAAATAACATTGAATATAATCAAAACATAATCAACATATTAAAATATCAAAACCAACCTTTTTAATATTCACATATTGGTTGACCCAAAAAAAATACACATATTGGAAATATCAACACACATTTCAAATATTAACTTACAAATGGCGTGAGTAGGTTGATGAGTCCTGGTCCGTCCATTTCCTGATACCTCCACTCTGGTACTCTCTATAGTAAATAATATTTATTTAAAATATGTTTATGCATATCAAATAAAATTCATAAAAATTCTCCAAAATTCTGAAAAATTATAAAAATCAATGAATTAATAAAATGGACTTGGAAATATCCTAAATATGACCTTTGAGACTAAAGGAATTTATTTTCAATGATATAACCAATTTGATTGGAAATTAAGAAATTTCCACTACAAAGCTTCTGGAATTTATTTCTCAAAATCCACTAGGAATTGGACTTCGATTTAGTTATGGAAATCGATCAACATAATTTATTCTAACTAATAAAAATAATTCCATAATTTTCTGGACCAATCCCAATTCTACTATATTTTGGGTGGGACCCGCAATAGACTCATCGGAAAAACACGATATCTGACAAAACCGAATATACCAAAACATTCATAATAACTTATAAGACATAACCAAAGCTTCAAACAATCCAAAATAGACAACGAATAACTAAAATAAAGAATAAATCAAAATTATGTACAAATATTTTATGGGTGGAGTTTGGATGTGTTGTTGGAGGCTACAGACTCCTGGTAACATAAGGAATGCAAAGGAAGCAACAACGTTGCTCAAAACCTGTTGAAACAGTGCAAATTGGAGAAATTATGATGACTAAATAGTGATAATTATGTACCAATTTGAGCCATTTCTTGAAAAAAGACACCACCACAAGGAAGAGGATGACAAGATGAGTCTATAGCTCGAATTTGAGATTGATCAAAGGTCATTTGGGGTTGAACGGAAGGAAAGAAAAGTTTTGGGCTAAAAAGAAATTTACCACATGAAACTGTCTCACACCCATAATTTTCCTTTCTCCCGACCTGCAGCCTCCCTTTAATAAAAGACACATTGCCACGTGTCCTTTCCTCTACCACTCTTTATATATATATATATATATATATATATATATAATAACAATAACCATACTTATACTAATAATAATAATAATTATCATAATAATAATAATAATCATAACAATAATAATATTAACGTCAAGTATCTTATAATAAGGATAATGATAATAAAATAAAATAATACTAATAATAACAACAATAATAATTAAAATAATAATAATAATAATAATAATATTATTATTATTATTATTATTATTATTATTATTATTATTAATAAAAAATTCATGTTTTTATATTTTTATTTTAATTACTTTTTTAAAAAATTGATTCATACTTAAAAATTATAAATTGAAAATAAAAATATAGCATTCTAAAGGTAAACGTATTACTTTTCCAATCAAAAAGAAATTGTACGATTTTTCTGACATTTTTTACGAAAACTTTTTAAAGGTTTTCTATGAAAAACTGTTTTTTGTGAGGAATAATTATTAATATATTAAAAACTTTATTAAGTAGTAAGGTGAAAAAAATTTATAAAAATATTTTACGAATATAAAGTTAATTAGCAATTTAAATTTATTTGATTAACTAATATTTTTGGCAGATTTTTTAACAAAAATTATTTAAGGAAAAAAAAAAAGGAGTTTTCAAGAAATATGTTTTTCATAAATGCAAATTTTTGTCTATGATTTGTTTTTCCTTTTTTAGACATAATGCAAATCAGAACAAGATTTGAAAAAACTTATGCACAATATTTTAGGAATAAAAATATTTATTATAATTATGTCCAAAATTTTAGGATATAAAAATTAATTTTAGAACCAATATACTAAAAGATATATTAATCAATATATTTAGCAATAATTATTTTATGCCAAATAGATTTTCTCATTTTTGTTTTACTCCACAAATATAATTTAATATTTTTATACTTACCTAATAAAAAAAATTATATACCATAGGTGAATTACACATGATAGTTGAATTTGTAATATAATTATGTATTTTATTACAAATTAATTAACACATTCTGAAGCTTGAATCGCTAATCTCTGTTTGCAAAGAAATTTTGAAATTTTGAAAAAAAAAAAAAACACAACAACAGAAGAATAACGAAATGTGAATTGGTTGTATGGGTAAATGGGGGCGATGATTGATGATGGTGTTTTTAACATGTCTCAAAAAGAGGTCAGAAACTTGTGAAGGTGAATAGCGTTGCGTTACATGTTTTATTTGATTTTTCTTTTAATTTTTTTTTCTTCTTGCTAGGTGCACAACTAGGGTGTAAACGAATAGAGCTGCTCGGAGCTCAACTCGTTAAAAGCTCATTCAAGCTCGTTTGTTAAATTAAACAAATAGAGTCCGAACAAGATTTTGAGGCTCGAAAGATAAATGAACAGAGCCCAAACAGCCTAAAGTTTGGCTCATTAAGGCTCACGAATAGGCTCGTTAATAAGTTTGTGAGTCAGCTTATGAACAAGCTCACAAACAGACTTATTTAAGATATTCATGAATAAGCTCATGAACATGCTCATTTAAGATGTTCGTGAACTAGCTCGCAAAAATACTTGTTTATATAATTTTAGTATCATTTAACTACTCAATTTTAACTAAATTCCATAGTTAAATTTAATAGTAAATTAGTATTATGTATACTTTCTATTCTAATATATTTACTTGATATTAATTTGTTTTCATGTTAATATTAATTTACAATATGACTAAAAAAAAAGTAATTTTTTTATTACAATTATTAAAATTAGTAACTACTAAGATCACCAATTATAAAATTACTACAAGGTTACTAAATATAATAGTAGATTACTAATTATTGGGTATTAGTTATGACTAAATTTAACATATAAACCTATTAACTATAAAATTACTAACTATCACTGTTAAGATTGCTAACTACTAAGATCACATATTAACCATAAAATTACTATAAGATTACTAAATATAATATTAGATTACTAATTATTGGGTATTAGTTATAACCAATTTTAACTTATAAACTTATTATCTATAAGATTACTAAATACTAAGTATCAATTAACTATTAACTATAAGAATTCTAAATAAATAAATAGTAACTATTACCCATACTACAAGGTTATTAACTATTAGATTAGATTACTAATTATTGGGTATTATTTATAGCTAAAGTGCTATATATAATATTAATAAATGAAATATTAATTAAAATTGTTATTGCATAAAGATATGATTTAAATTATAAATTTTAATATAATTTTATTGTAAACTGCATAGTTTTAACTAGTACTAAGGGCTTAAATGTTCTATTAAGTTTATTGACCATTACGTATCATACTACTCATACTATAATTATACCAATAACATTATTCATGGTATATATTTGATTTCTCTTATTTTTGAAACCTGTAATAATTTTTTTATGATTAAACTAAATGCTATATAAAATTCTAGTTATTGTAATAAAGAAGATTTATACAATTTTTTATAAATTAATATTAATATTAAAAATTTATATTAAATATATATGATTTAAACCATTAAATTCAATATTCATTAAATCTAATTTTAATCATATTTCATAAATTTCATCATAAATAACTTTAAAAAAAAACCCCTTAAAACCATGTATTTGTGAGACATAACTACGTAGTTTTGATAATCTAAATTTGTAGAATTTTATTGTAGAATTACATAGTTCTAAATCAAACTATGGTGTTTTAATGTTACAAGCAATTTTAATATTACAAAGAAATTTAACATTATTATATAATACTAATTGAGTAATAACTAAATATACATTAACTAAAATTTTTATAAACAATAAAATTTAAATTATAAAATATTAATATTAAATAAACATATTTTTAATTATTCAATATAATTTAAAATTACATAATTTTAATATAAAATTTTATAATTTTGAAATAAAACTGCCTAATTTTGATAAATAAAAACTACGTAGTATTGTCTTAAAACTACGTAGTTTTGATGTGAAAAGAATAGTAACACTCAAACCCTAAAACATCTATATAATTAAACGAAACACTCTCTCACAAACCTAGTCGCCCCTTATTTAACGTAATTTTATGTTCTCTTCTTTTGTGTATCTTCACTTCTTCTTCAGCAACTGTCTAATTTTTCAAGCTCACAAACAAGCTACCAATAGAGCTCCAAATCGAGTTCCCAAACAAGCTCACCATCGAGCTTCCAAATGAGCTTCTGAACAAATAATTTATCGAGCTTTCAAAAAAAAGAGCAAAAATGAGTTACACTTAAGCTCGACGAACACGAGCTGAGCTTCACTTTTGAAAAATTAAACGAGCTCGAGCTCCTTTTTTTGAGATAAGTTGAGCCTGAGCATTTCAAAACTGGGCTCGACTCGATTGGATTACACTCCTAGGCACAACACTAGGTGCACAATGCTGCAGCATTAGTGCTTCCTTCTATATTTCCAAGCTAGCTTGGGCTTTGGACCTGTGACTTATTGTTTTGGATATATATATATATATTGGTAGAATATTTTACCACGATTTTATAATAATTTAAATTTATTTTTAATTGGATATGATGTGATTATTTATCAAAAATTTATATAAATCAGTCATCAACTATCAACCACTAACTATGATCTACCAATAATAATAGAATTTTAATTTACATTAAATTAAAAAAATCTCATTAATATTTTTTAAAATGAAATATAAAATCTTTCTTGTAATTTGTAATTTTATTATGTAACATTTTAACTAACTAAAATCTTATTATACCTAATAATAATATAAACCCTACCTTTTCAACTAAAACACTACGATATATATTCTAATACTAATATGTCACAACCCAAACCCAGGAGTCATGATCAGCACTAAGGAACAAGAATTTACACGAATTCAAAACCTGTAGCAAGCCTAAAACACCAATTCACACCAAACACAAGCATAAATATATCAAAGAATTAAAAAATTTTAAAGCATAAAAAATCTTTCCATATCATATCATAATAAAATATATTTACAAATATTCGAGTACACAACCACTGTTAACTCAACATAACATACTACAATAGGTATATACTACTACTACAGCTTCTAATAAATACAAAGGAAGTGATAATTTAAAATTTACATAAATCAGTCAGTGAAGAAAGGGTCCAATGAAAAGGATAACTGAGGGAGGTCTGTAGAAAGAAATATTGAAAAAAAATAATTAAAAGGGATCAAACCTCACTGAGTGAAATATTATTATATATATACATACAACCTAAGCATACAAGCAACCGAGCACCAATATAATGTTTATATATTTATATTTATATTTATTTAATTTATGCATGCATTTTCATGCAAATGCTCAAAAGTAATTTTCATATCAATGCAATAAGTGAAAAATAAATGGAGGATCATAGCAAAAGCCTAAGAATTTTGTAACCTCAATTACTATACCTCACTAATGAATAGACTTTCTTGAATTCAAAAATATTTCCCTTTTCCAATTTGGCAGTAGACTGGCCCTGAGACACAAAAAGGTTAATCGAGCTACCGTAGTCCCCCCTGCCGGCAAGACTGGCCCTGAGACACTGTAGGTCAACCAAGCTCCCGCAACCATACTACTCTCTACACATAAATCTCAATAATCATTTATCTGTATCTCATACCATATAATCTTACTTCAATTAACATATCATAACCTAGCAACTAGCATACTGTTGCGCAACAATCTTAATGTAGCCCACTAGGTAGAACATTCTACGACTATCCTCTAAAACATTATATCCAAAATAAAATGATAAAATCATCTTCAAATATACATGGCATCCAAAAATCACAATTAACATTCACCTTTATATATATAAAAACACATATAATAACAATAACAATTAACATTTAATGCAATATAGCATAATAAAATTCATATTTATTCAAAATATGGATGCTAATAATATTTTCTACATGCAATGCATACATATAATAATAAGTCACAGGTAGAATGTGTTGCTCGATACTGACTCAATTGGCCTAGACATGAAGCCCTGCTCTCGGTGCAGTTATAGGAAAATAATAAAAACAATTAGGATTAAAAATCCTAACCTTAAACATTATAGATTTCTAAGGAAAAACTCGATCTAAGACATGACTCTAATAAAAATCAAAACTTAACACAAACCCGATATCAGGTTTTACGAGAAATCTACTAAAAATTTAGCAGAGTCTTCTCTGTAAAATAGACATCTCTCTACTAAAAGTAGAGTCATTCTTGCACAAAACTGCACTTCAATACTACCGACAACTCCACATCTCGAGTTGGGCCCCCGAACTACACATTATGCCCAATCAAGAACTAACACAATAACACATATAAAAAATAATATAATTTTTTTCTCAAATCCAAAAATATCATAAAAATTTAGTTTACTACCAAATTTTAATTTATTTATATAATAAAAATATGAAAGAATTTATTATTCATTTGTTTTCCCTAAAATTACTACTAATTAACTAATAATTGAAAATTAATTAAAAAAAATATTTTTCATACTTTTATTATTTAAAAATAATCTAAAATAGAATAAATAACAATAATTTAATTAAAAATAAATAATTTACTAATTTCTAATATTTTTTCCAAAAATATATATTTAAAACATAAACTTTAAAATTCATAAGTTAAATTCTATAAAGAATTTCACAAAACTTCCTTCATAAAGTTTACTCTACATAATTAATAGAATTTATTAAAAATATAAAAATTTCCTGAGCTCGGAATAGTAATATGAATAGTAACTGAATGCCCGAAAATTTTCAAAAATATAGAAAAATAAATAAAAATCATATTTAGCAAGATCTTAATCTTAATTTCATTTCATGTAACTACAACATAGTCCAATTTAACTGAATTCAAACTTAATTTCAACAAATTAAACATAAAATCTTAAAATCAAGTTACCTGTGATTAAAGTTGTTCCCAGTGTTACCCGATTAAATTGACTTGGGGAAATGAAACCTAGGATAAAAGGATTCAAATGACACTAACAGCACATCCAAGGGTGGTTGGTGTTGACGCCGGCGAGCTCCTTCTCTATCTGGCGAATAAGAAAATCGAGAAAGAAAGAGAAAGGAGGAGAAAGAAGGAGGGAGGGGAAGCTGAACGACGACGTGGGGCTATCTGACAGTGGCAGGGTGGTGTTGGCAATGAGGGTGGCGGTGTTGTTAGGTGGGGAAGTAAGGAGAGGAAGGAAAGAAGAAAAAGAATAAGTAATAAAGGCCACATTTTTAAAAAAAAATAAAGTACACCCAATATATAAAAAGTACATATATATATGTATATAATCCAACAAAATTTAATACAATATACATATATTTATATATATCTCCTCCTTAATAAATTATTAAAATTTATTAAATTACACAAATAATAATAATTTCATAAAATAATAAAATAATAACTCACACTTTAAATCCTCAATTCGATTTAATAATTAAATAAAATGAGTTATAACACTTTTCCCCCCTTACAAAAATTCTCCTCAAATTTTAACAAATAGAAAGGAGTACATAATTTCATCAAGGAAAAAGATATAGATATGCCAACTTCATCTTTACCTCAGTCTCCCACGTGTGCTCTTCCATATTGTTGTTCCTCCATAAGAATTTGACCATCGAAATCTATTTAGAACGCAGTTAACAAACTTGATAGTTAACGATTGCAACTGGTTCTTCCTCATACATCAAATCTTTATTCACTTCCACACTCTAGGGCTACAAAATATGCGAAGGATCTGAAATATACTTTCTGAGCATTAAAACATGGAATACTAAATGCAATTGAGACAAATTCGGAGGCAAAGCCAACCGATATACAACCATGCCAACTCTCTCAAAAATCTCAAAATGCCCTATGTACCTCGGTACTAAGTTTCCCTTCTTGTCAAATCTCATAACACCTTTCATTGGTGACACCTTCAAAAATACATAATCCTCAATTTGAAATTCCAAATCTTTGTGCTTCGGGTCTGCATAACTCTTCTGCCTGCTAGCTACCATTTCCAATCTCTTTCTGATCAAAGCGACTTTCTCAAATGCACCCTGAATAATTTCTGGTCCAGTTAGCTTTCTTTCTTCAATTTCATTCCAACTAAAAGGGGATCTATATTTCCTTCCATACAGAGCTTCGTATGGTGCCATCTCAATACTGCTATGGTAGCTGTTATTATAAGCAAACTCTACCAATGGCAAATGATCATCCCAACTGCCTCCAAGATCCATTACACACATTCTTAACATATCTTCAAGTGTTTGGATTATTCTCTCAAACTGACCATCCATTTGAGGATGAAAAGTAGTACTAAAATCAAGCCTAGTACCCATTGCTTCCTATAACTTCTGCAAAAATCGAGAGGTAAACACCGAACCTCTGTCTGAAATAATAGAAACAAGCACCCCATGAAGACACACAATATGCTTAATCTAAAAACTAGCCAATTTAGCCACTGGATAAGTAGCTTAAACTGGCAGAAAGTGAGCTAATCTAGTTAATCTGTCCACTATCACCCTGATGGAATCGTATCCATCCTTTGAATGAGCCAACCCTATCACAAAATCCATGGTGACTCTCTCTCATTTCCACTCAGGAATCGAAAAATACTGAAGTTTTCTAAAAGGTTTTTAACGCTTTGCTTTCACTTGCTGACATATCAAGCACTTGAAAACAAACTTTGCTACATCTTTCTTCATTCCATCCTACCAATAAAAATCCTTTATGTTGTGGTACATCTTGGTAGAACCAGGATGTACACTATAAGTTGCATAATGAGCTTCTTCCAAGATCTCTTCTCTCAAATTATCCATATTAAGAACACATAATCTTCCACTAATCCATAGAACACCTTCATCATCAAGATTAAAATCAGTAAATTTCCCTTCACGGACCTTCTCCATAAGCTCCACCAAATCATAATCTTGGCTTTAAGCTGCCTTATTCTTATCCTTAATATCGATCTCACTCTAAACTGGGCTATTAATCCCCCTGACTTAGTTATCTTCATCCTCAATACTTGGTCTACTAACTTATGCATCTCTTGGATCAAAGGTTTCCTTTCCACACTAATGTGAGAAAAGACTACCTGAAGACTTCCTACTATTATAAAAAAAAAAAAATTCAAATCCCAATATATCATAAAAATTTAGTTTACTACCAAAATTTAATTTATTTATATAATAAAAATATAAAAGAATTTATTATTCATTTAGTTTCCCCAAAATTACTAATTAACTAATAATTGAAAATTAATTATAAAAAAATATTTTTCATATTTTTATTATTTAAAAATAATCTAAAACATAATAAATAACAATAATTTAATTAAAATTAAATAATTTACTAATTTCTAATAATTTTTCCAAAAATACATATTTAAAACATAACCTTTAAAAATTCATAACTTAAATTCTATAAAGAATTTCATAAAACTTCCTTCACAAAGTTTACTCTATATAATTATTAGAATTTATTAAAAATATAAAAATTTTCCAAACTCAGAACAGTAATGTGAAAAGTAATCGAATGCTAAAAAATATAAAAAATAAATAAAAATCATATTTAGCAAGATCTCAATCTTAATTTCATTTTATATAACTTCAACACAATCCCATTTAACTGAATTCAAACTCAATTTCAACAAATTAAACATAAAACGTTAAAATCAAGTTACACAAAATTGAAATTATTCCCTATGTTACCCGATCAAATTGACTTCAGGAAAATAAAACTAAGAGGAAAGGATTTAAATGACACCAGTAGCACGTCTAGGGGTGGCCGAAGTTAACACCAGCGAGCTCCTTCTTTATTCGACGAAGAAGAAAACCAAGAAAGAAAGAGAAAGGAGGAGGAAAGGGAAGCTAAACGGCGATGTGGGGCAATCCAGCGATGGTTGGGTGGTGCTGGCAATGAGGGTGGCGGTGGTGTCGAGTGGGGAAGGAATGAGATGAAGCAAAGAAGAAAAAGAAGAAGAAGAAGAAGAAGAAGAAGAAGAAGAAGAAAAAGAAGAAATAAAGGCCATGCTTTTTTTAAAACTAAAGTACACCCAATATATATAAAAGTACATGTATATATGTATATAATCTAACAAAATTTAATATAACATACACATATTTATATATATCTCCTCCTTAATAAATTATTAAAATTTATTAAATTATAGAAATAATAATAATTTCATAAAATAATAACTCACACTTTAAATCCTCAATTCAATTTAATAATTAAGTAAAATATGGGTTATAACATAATATATATAATAAGCTAGTATAAACTAATCTTATTATAACTAATCTCATATTTCAGTATTCACTTCTAAAACTTCTTCTTCTTTTTTTGATAAATAATAAGATTTTATTAAAATTAATAATAAGATCCAGGAAAAATCCATCAAGTTTGGCATTTAATGTGAATTATAAGATTCACCCTTTACACCCAAACTAAGCCAAACCAAATAGATAAAAAAACAGAGGAATGCAAACAACGGAAGGGAGTGGCAGAACAATAAGAGAAGAACTAAAGCCACACCAAGGATAGTAAAAATAAAAAATAAGATTACAGCTAAGCAATGAAATATGTGTTCCTAAGAACTCCTTGTTTTGCTAAAGAGTCGACCATGAAATTATTTTCCCATAACATTTGCAAAAAAGAGACTATTAAGTGTAATTTTATACATGTTCTAGAGTTGAATTTTAATGAATTTTGAATAAATAGTTAGTAACAATTGGAAAGATTTTAAGTTTAATTAGGCATTTATTTAAGTTAGACTTTCATTCTAATTTCTTATTGTTTTTAGCTTATTTAAGAGTTTTTAATTAATATTAATAAAAGTTTCCCCTTTTTATAGGAAAGATTGAAAAAAAAGCCTAAAATAGTCAAGGAATGCTAAACATGCCCATAATATAGGCGTGTTTGTGCCTATATCACGTTTTGAAAAGAAGAATCAAGGCAACATGGCTTAAGCACGACCCTGCTAGAAGCCGTGTCAACCACTAGAATTGAAGGAGTTGCGACATGGGATGGAGCACAGGTATGCTCAAAATCGTGCCCTTTTATGTGCAAATTGAAGAATCTATAAAGGACCACATGACTTAAGCACGACCATGCTTGAAACCGTGACCACTTCTGTCTAAGTTGAAGAAAATGGGAAAGCTCAGCATGGCTTAAGCACATCTATACTTGAAGCCATGCCGTAAAAGTGAGGAGGTGACATGACCATGCCTAAGTCATGCTTAAGCCATGTCAAGCATAAAAACATTCCTTTTTTTAGGAAACTCAGAAATTCAATTTAAATTAGGTCTCCATTGAATTTACAATATAAAAGGATGATAAAAAGGTATTTTTTTTCTTTCCTGATCATTAAGAATCATTCTTATTTAAAGAAATACTTTTAAAGACACATTTAAAGGAGATTTAAGCAGGAGTTATGCAAGATTTAAGAACCAAAATCATTATTTCTTCTTCTTCTTTAATTATGCTTTTGTGTATGCCGCAGTTATGCAAGGTTGATGTCACAACCTAAACCCAAAAGGGTATGTAATCGGTACTAGGAAATGGGAAAGTGAAAAGCTTCCAAAACTCGTAGTAAGCCTTAATAAAAATTTTGAAGTAAAATTAAATCAACTCTCTTATTCTAACAAAAATCCAACTGAGTTTCCTCTATACTGAGAACAAATCCAAAACGAAGAAATGCACTTCCAAAATATTCTCCCATCAATATTACATCACAACAATAATCCATCATAAATATCAATCTCCAACACAAAATATATGCTCAGCACATATATCATCATAAAAATACATAAACCCAGTTTTAACTAATCAAATACAAATACATTTACCAAATGTTCAACTATTACTGCAATGTCTAAAGTACGAATATAAGATAATAAATATTAACATGACATACATAAAATAGCCGGGGAAGAACAAGTACGATGCATACAAGTACAACTAGTTGTAGACTCCCAAGATCTTGGGAAAAATAATTAAGGGGAATCAGACCTCACTGAGTAAGCTAATATAAGGAAATGCATGCTATTTTAAAATCCTTCTTTATTGAAAGATTTTATGGAAATATAATAAAATATATATAATTTATATTTAAAACCATTATTTTTCAAAAATCATCTTTACAAATCTTTAAGACTTTTATAAACTCTTATAATACCTTTGAAATAGAAATAATATTTCTTTAAAATATTATTTTAAGTGGAAAATCATGGTAAGACCCTAAGATATCTGTAACCTCAGTCATTGTACCTCATTAGCCATTAAGCCTTTTTGAATCCAAGTAATATTTCTTTTCCCCAATTTGGCAGTGGACTAGCCCCAAGACATAGAAAGGTCAATCAAGCCATCATAATCCCCCTACCGACATGACTGGCCCCAAGACACTATAGGTCAACTGAGCTCCTGCAGTCACACCATTCTCTATCCATAAATCTAAATAATAATGTATCCATATCTCATATCAATCAACATAGCATAACCTAGCAATTAGCATACTGTTACGCAATAGTCCTAGCGTAGCCCACTAGGCAACATGTTCTACTAGTCTTTTTCCAAAAATATTTATAAATATATAGAAAATGCACAAGAAATACTATAAATGAAAATGAAATTATTCTTAATTTCTCACCATATCTTTATAATAAAAATCATAATAACAAATAACTGAATTAAAGCGTCAATAATTACCATGATAAATAATAATAGCAAAATAACATTGAATATAATCAAAACATAATCAATATATTAAAATATCAAAATCAACCTTTTCAATATTCAAATATTGGAAATATAAATTCTTAAATTTAATCCTCTTCTTAACTATAACAATTCAACAGCATAAGTATTTCAATATTACAATAAAAATTCATTAATTAAATTTTCCTTTGTAACTATATTCAATCAATTTATCCTTTATGCGTAAATCCAACACACATTTCAAATATGAACTTGCAAATGGAGTGAGTAGACTAACATGTCCTGGTTCGCCTATTTCCCGATACTTTTACTTTGGTACTCTCTATAATAAATATATAAATAATTATCATATAAATTCCTAATAACTCCCAAAATATTCTAAAAATTATAAAATTGATGGAATCATGGAAACTGACTTAAGAACACCCTACATGATTAATTTGAGGCTTAAAAATTATCTCTAGTGATTAAACTAATTTAAATGGAAATTAACTAATTTTTATCGCAAACTATCCAAGATTTATTACTCAAAATCCATAAAGAATTTATTTAAACTCCATTCATGAAAATTGATCGCTATAATTTATACTATTTATTAAAAATAGTTTCATAAATTTATCTCGAGATTGACACTATTCATTCACAGAAGTTCGGGTAGAGCCCACTAAATTTTTCATCAAAAAGTGTCACTCAACAAAACCAAATATACCAAAATATTCCTAATAATTACTAAAACACAAAAATAGCCTCAAACAACCTAATATTGGAATAAAAATTGAATTTACCTAAAAATATTCACCAAATATTCTACCGACATAGATCGGACGCATGGTTAGTACTTATAGACTCCTGACAATAGGATGGACATAATGGAGGCAATCCCGTCGCTTGAAACCCAACAAAATAGTAAAAAATTATAGAAAAGGCTTACGCTTTCTTTGAATTTCTGGGCACTTTCTTGCAAAATGAAAATTATTGCAAGGTAGAAGAGATTGAGATGAATCTACCACTCAAATTTGAAGTCAATCAGAGTTCATTTGGGTATTAAATGAAAAAAGACAAGAAAAAGAAAAGATTTGGTATCAAATGGAAATTTGTCACTCAACACCCTTCCTCCCTCAATTTTGTTGTGCAGAACGCCACTTCCTCCTTTAAATAATAGGTGATGAACCATATGTTCATGACAAACTGATTTCTTTTTTTTTCTAACAAAAACATATATATATATATATATTATTTGTTTTATTTTTTAAATCAATAATAATAATAATAGTAATGACACTAACAATAATTACTACAACAATAACAACAACAACAATAATAATAATATTGACAACAAGGGTCTCAAAATAATGATAACCAATAATAATAATAAGGATAATGATAATAAAATGAAATAATACTAATAGCAACAACAACAATAATAATTAAAATAAGAAGAAGAAGAAATAATAATAATAATAATAATAATAATAATAATATTATTATTATTATTATTATTATTATTATTATTATTATTATTATTATTATTATTATTATTATTATTATTATTATTACTACTACTACTACTACTACTATTAGTACTATTGTTATTAACAAATTCGGGTTATTACATTCTTCCCCCTTTAAGAAAATCCGTCCTTGAATTTTCATCAATACTAAAACAAGTGGGGGTTTCAACTACGCATATCCATCTCTATTTCCCAAGTATAACCCTCTAATGTATGGTTGCTCCATAACACCTTCTCTATAGGAATTTCTTTGGTATGCAATTGATGCACTTGATGGCCTATAATCGCCACAGGATACTCTTTATATGATACATCCTCACTGAGCTCCACTGTCTATGGTTGAAGGATAGGTGACGGATCAGAGATATATTTCCTTAACATAGAGACATGAAACGCTAGATAAATTCATGACAACTCTGGTGGCAACACCAGTTTGTAAGCCACATCACCTACCCTTGAACGAATCTCAAAAAGTCCAATATATCTTAGAGCTAACTTACCCTTTTTACCAAATCTCATTACTCTTTTCATTTGAGACACCTTAAGACACTTTATGTCTCCAACAAAAAATGACACATCCTTTCTCTTAGGATTTACATAGTTTTTTTATCGACTAAAATTTGTCCTCAATCTTTGTTGAATGATAAAAACTTTCTCAAAAGTCACTTGCATTAATTCTGGATTAGTCAATTGTCTCTCACCAACTTCCCAACACAAGAGTGCTCTACACTTTCTTCCATATAATGCTTTATGTGAAGCCATTCCAATACTTGCATGATAACTATTATTATATACAAATTTAATCAATGACAAGTGCATATCCCACTAACCACCAAAATCCATCACACACATTATCATCATATATTCTAATGTTTGAATGGTCTGTTCTAACTGACTATCAATTTAAGGATGAAAAAATGTACTAAAGTCAAGTCTCATGCCCAATGCTTTATATAATTCTTACCAAAAGACAGAAGTAAAGGCAGCTCATCTATCAGACACTATTCTTTCTAGCACTCCATGTAAGCAAAAAATTTGGTTGACATACAACCTTGTTAACCTATCAATAGAGTATGTCTTCTTAATTAGTAAAAAATGAGCTGACTTGGTCAACCTGTCAACTATCACCCATATGGCACCATAACCTCCTATTGTAAATGGTAATCTAATCATGAAATCCATAGCAATCATATCCCACTTGCATTATAGGATAGGCAATTGCTGCAACAATCCTAAGGGTCTATAATGTTCCAATTTCACCTACTGACAAGTGAGACAATTGGATACAAACTCAACAATATCTCTTTTCATTCCATTCTACCAATATGTATTTTTCAAATTATGATACATCTTAGTAGATCTAGGATGAACTTTGTAAGTAAAATAATGAACTTCTTCTATAATCTCTTTCCTCAAGTCATCCATATCTAGTACACACAATCTAGTACCTAAATGTAGTACACTCTAATTATCAATAATAAATTCTCAAGATTAACCCTGTTGCACTTCTAACATTATTCTCTATAATTGTAGGTCCCTTTTTTGAGTTGCTTTGACTCTATCCAAGTATGCTGATCATACTGTGAATTGAGTTAAAAGATATTTCTTGGTTACCTTCCACTGTAACCCTTGGTCAACTAACTCATGTAATTCTTTTATTATTGACCTCCTCTCCATGCTAATGTAAGCAAGACTTCTGGCTAACTTTCTACTCAAAGCGCTAGCTACCATATTAGCTTTACCCATATGGTAAAGATTAAAGCAATCATAGTCCTTTAGGAGTTACATCCATCTCCTCTACCTCAAGTTAAAGTCTCTCTGTTGAAAGATATACTTTAAGCTCGTGTGATCAGTGTATATTTCATAAGTTACACCATACAAGTAATGTCTACAAATCTTTAATGCAAACACCACTACTGCCATATCCAAATCATGAGTAGGATAGTTCTGCTCATGCTTCTTTAACTGGCATGAAGCATAAGTAACTACTCCCCCATTTGGCATCAATACACACCTTAATCCTACTTGGAAAGCATCACAATACACTATATACCCTTCATTCCCTAAAGGTAAGGTCAACAATAGAGCTGAAGTAACCTATCTTTAAGAATCTAAAAGTGCTCCTCATATTTATCAGTCCATACAAATTTAGCATTCTTCTAAGTTAACCTTATTAAAGGTACAACTATCTTGGAGAAATCCTTCATAAATCTCTTATGGTAGCTTACTAAATCTAGAAAACTCCTGACTTCTGTGACTATTATGGGTCTCTACCATTATGTAATAGCTTTAATCTTTTTTTAGGATCCACTTGCATGCCATCTTTAGATACTACATGGCCTAAGAATGCCACTTGATCCAACTAAAGCTTACATTTTGAGAACTTGGCATACAATTGGTGTTCACTTGAAGTCTGAAGCATCATCCTTAAATGCATAGCATAATCCTCTTCACTTTTAGAATACACTAAGATATCATTAATAAACATTATTACAAAGTGGTCCAAGAATTGCCTAAACACTCGATTCATCAAAAGTCCATAAAGGCTACTGCGGCATTAGTCAACCCGAAGGACATCACTAAGAATTCATAATGACCATATCTCGTCTGAAATGTAATCTTGGGTATATCCCCACTTCTAATTCTTAACTAATGATACCTTAACCTTAGGTCAATCTTAGAAAAACATCGAGCTCCTTCAAGTTGATCAAATAAGTCATCAATTCTTGGAAGAGGATACTTGTTCTTGATAGTGACTTTGTTCAACTGTGTATAGCCAATACAAAGTTCTACCATCTTTGTTTTTCACAAACAACATTGGTGCACCCTAAGGAGATGTGTTGGGTCTAATGAAACTCTTATCAAGCAACTCTTGCAACTATTCTCTAAGCTCCTTTAATTCTGCAGGCACCATTCTATAAGGTGGCATAGAGGTAGGATCTATACCAGGTACAACATCAATACAGAATTCTATCTCTCTTTATGGTGGTAAGTCTAGTAATTCTTCAAGAAAAACATCAAAAAACTCACACACTGCTGTCACATTCTTAATTGCCCCTTTATCTAACCTTGTATTTTTTACCATAGCTAAATAACTTTGACATCCCCTTCTAAGCATCTGTCTAACTATGATTGTAAATATGAGATTTTGAGGCATTGAATTCTTATCACTTTTTAATCAAAATTTTGCATCATTTGAAATTCTAAAAATCATTTCCTTCTCCCAAAAATCTAAAGTAGCATAATGTTGAGTCAACCAATCCATTTTCAAAATCACATTAATATCAATTACATCCAATAGGACTAAATCCATAAACAACTCTCTAAACTCTAATCCTTAGCTTGGATGCTAATAAATGGTAGATCTAATCCTAAACATACAATTATACTACTCTTCCCTCATCTTGCATCACGTTTATAGCATAATGGGATAGCCTGAAAAAATCACATGTCCACTCCTATACTGACCACTGTCCTCTAACTATATGCATCAGTTGCCATCTATAATTATCCTTTATAGAAGGTGAATAGAAGTATCTTAGAAGTTGCTCTTTAAACTCTAACCATGTTATAATAATCATATCATATATGACTAGATCGACAGCACAAACTAGTCTTATGTAGTTGCTTGATCTGATAATTCAATAATTAAAATCCTCTTATTTTTTTATTGTAGCATCTATTATTCTAGGGGCATGGCTTGATAAATGCTATTAGTCCTTGATTACACTATACTACACTGGTAATAAAAACTGCAGAATATATATTTGGAGTAGTTATTTTTGCTAGCTGTTATTGTCCTTGTCTCTAAACCATTACCACTTTAGGTCTATCACTTTTTATGGCTAGTGGGACAGAGTAAGGATTTTCATCATGAAATGACTGTTCATTAACATAATATGTTGCCTCTGATTTACCCTTATACCAAGTAGTGGAGTAGGGATTGGAACTAGAATCAAAACTTCATCTTAAAAGGACTACTTATCATTATATTGTCTCTATAGTATAAGCAATTCACATTCACCTCCCTTGAAAAGACACATAAATTAATAAGATTCAAGACATGACAACAAAACTAAATTATAAATGGAATTCTAGAAACAATGATGACATCAATTAATAATTACCACCTATTCACTGTAGTAGTTTCAAGAAAGGACATAATTTAATGACCAAAAAAGTATAAAATCAACCATAAGCTCTTATACTAACTTTGTCATGACCCAAACCCAAAAGGGCACGTGATCGGCACTAGGGAATGGGAAAGCGAGAAGCTTCTGAAACCCATAGTAAGCCTTAATAAAATTTTCACAATAAAATTAAATCAACTTTCTTATTCTAATAAAAATTCGACAGAGTTTTCTATGTACCGGAAATAAACCCAAAACCTGCAAATCAAGAAATGCACTTTCAAAACATTCTCCCATCAATATTACATCACAATAACTCTAATAGTCCATCACAAATATCAATCTCCAACACAAAATATATGCTCAACACATATATTATCATAAAAATACATAAACCTAATTTTAACTACTCAAATACAAATACATTTACCAAATGTTCAACTACTACTGTGGTGTCTAAAGTACGAATATAAGACAATAAATATTAACATGACATACATAAAGTATCCAAGGAAGAATAAGTCCGGCATAAATAAATATAACTACCTGTAGACTCCCGAGATCCTGGGAAAAATAATTGAGAGGAGCCATATCTCACTGAGTAAGCTTATATAAGAAAATGCATGTTGTTTTAAAATCCTTCTTTATTAAAAGATTTTATGGAAATATAATAAAATATATATAACTTATATTTAAAACCATTATTTTATAAAAATCATCTTTACATATCTTAAAGACTTTTTATAAACTCTCATAATACCTTTGAAATAGAAATAAAATTTCTTTAAAATATTATTTTAAGTGGAAAATCATGGTAGGACCCTAAAATATCCATAACTTCACTCACTATACCTCACTAGCCATTAGGCCTTTTTGAATCTAAATAATGTTTCTCTTTCTCGATTTGGTAGTGGACTAGCCCCAAAACACAGAAAGGTCATTTGAGCTACTGCAGTCCCTCTACCGACGTGACTAGCCTTAAGACACTACAAGTTAACCAAGCTCCCACAACCACACCACTCTCTATCCACAAATCTTAATAATAATTTATCTATATCTTATATCATATAATCTCATATCAATCAACATATCAAAACCTAGCAACTAGCGTATTGTTGCACAACAATCCTAGTATAGCCCATTAAGTAGCATGTTCTACCAGTTTTTTTCTAAAAATATTTATAAATATATATAAAATGCACAAGAAATACTATAATTGAAAATGAAAGTATTCTTAATTTCTCACCATATCCTTATAATAAAAATAATAATAACAAATAACTGAATTAAAGCATCAATAATCACCATGATAAAATAATAATGACAAAATAACATTGAATATAATTAAAACATGATCAATATTATCAAAATCAACCTTTTCAATATTCAAATATTGGAAATATAAATTCTTAAATTAAATCCCTTCTTAAATATAATAATTCAACAGCAGAAGTATTTCAATATTAAAATATAAATTCATTAATTAAATTTTCCTTTTTAAATATATTCATTCAATTTATCCTTTAAGCATAAATCCAACACACATTCAAATATTAACTTACAAATAGAGTGAGTATACTAACTTGGTCCACCTATTTCCCGATATTTTCACTTTAATACTCTCTATAATAAATATATAAATAACTATCAAAGAAATTCCTAATAACTCTCAAAATATTCTAAAAATTATAAAAATGGTGGAATCATGAAAATTGACTTAGGAACACCATAAATGATTAATTTGAGGCTTAAGAATTATCTCCGGTGATTAAACTAATTTAAACGAAAATTAACTAATTTTCACTGTAAACTATCTGAGATTTATTACTCAAAATCAGTAAAGAATTTATTTAAACCCCATTCATAAAAATTGATCGGTATAATTTATACTGTTTATTAAAAATAGCTTCATGCATTTATCTTGGGGTTGACACTATTCATTCACCAGAGTGCGTGTGGGATCCACTAGATTTTTCACCCAAAAAGTGTCACCCAACAAAACCAAATATACAAAAATGTTCTTAACAATTACTCAAACACAAAATAGCCTCAAACAACATAAAATATGTACTGAATAAAACAATTGGAATAAAAACTAAATTTACGTAAAATATTCACCAAATATTCTACTAACATAGATCGAATCCATGGTCAGTACTTATAGACTCTTGACAATGAGAGGGACATAATAAAGGCAATCCCGTCGCTTAAAATCCACTGGAACAATAGAAAATTATAGAAAAGACTGAAGGTTTCTTTGAATTTTTGGGTTATTTCTGTACACTTTCTTGTAAAATAAAAATTATGGCGAGGTAGAAGAGGTTGAGACAAATCTACCACTCAAATTTGAAGTCAATCAGAGTTTGTTTGGATATTAAACGAAAAAAGAAAAGAAAAAGAAAAGATTTGGTATCCAATGGAAATTTGCCACTCAGCCTCCTTCCTCCCGTCATTTATGCTTTGCAAAACGCCACTTTAAAAGGTAATGGAACACATGTCCATCACTAGCTGGTTTTTTTTTTTTTTGAGAAAAACATATATATATTAAATCAATAATAATAATAGTAATGATACTAACAATAATTACAACAACAACAATAATAATAATAATAATATTGGCAACAAGGGTCTCAAAATAATTATAATATGCCAATAATAATAATAAGGATAATGATAATAAAATGAAATAATACTAATAGCAACAACAATAATAATAATAAAAATAAAAATAATAAGAAATATCAATAATATTGATAATAATAAAAATATTAATATTAATAATAAAAAATTTGGGTTATTACAGTAACTCTCTTTAGGGTTTGGATTTGCGTAGATAGGCTATTACTTATTTGGATTATTGTTTCCTTTCAATGAATTAATTTTCAGTCAATTTTATGAGTTGTGCTTAATGTGTTGTATTCAATTAAGGGCCCAATTGTTTGCATGTATATGGATAGATTAGAGACAATGAAAGTTGCATGATCTATTAGCTCATAGACTTATAAAACTTAGGAACCTCGATCACGAAAGTAGGCAAATCCTTCAAGGAATAATAAATTGCTAAGAAACTTAAGGAACCTTAGTCAATTGACGTGACTATAAAAATAGGTTGTAATTGGCTTTAATATTCTTAGATGAACTCGAAAGAGACTCTAAGTAATTTGAGTGATTTACCCTTGACTGAGTTAATAAATTGATTTGTGAAAAGATCTTGTAATCCAAGTAATATCTAGTGAAGCATATCCAAGCTCTAGTTTTTAATTACTAAATTTTAAAAGAATTATTTTAGCTCTTAGTTTTCTTTTCTTGTTAGTTGATTTATTATTTCATTACAATTATTCAATTTTGTTAGATTATGGGAATATAATTAAGGCTGGTACTTGGTATTGACTCCTCATGGGAATGATACTCATACTCATTTTTTACCACTTATTGTGATCCGTGCACTTGCAGAATTTGTCTAATAAGTTTTTGGCGCCATTGTCGGAAAGATCGACAATACTAATATTGGTGCACTTTTTATTTCTGCTAGACTAACATTTTATTTTTGTTTTATTTAATTTTATTTATTTTTTCTTTTTAGGTACTTGATTCTTGTTTATCCAAATGAGATCAAAACATCTTAAACTAAAGAAAGTAAATCCAAAAATTTAAAAGACTTGCAAAAAGAACCAAAAGGAGAAAAAGGAAAGAGTTAGAAGAATGGCTGACCAAGTATCACAAGGAGCTCAAGCCTATGGAGTACCAAGTCTCACTAGAATCCAAAATTGCATTATGAAGCCAACCATCGAAGCTAATAACTTTGAAATTAAGGCTGCATATATACATATGGTTTCACAATATTAATTTGGAGGATTACCAACTGAGGATCACAAATGCTCACTTAGCTTCTTTTCTTGAATTATACGACACCTTCAAGATAAATGGAGTGAGTTTGGATGCTATTCGCCTAAGATTGTTTCTATTCTCTTTGAGAGATAAAGTTAAGCTATGGTTAATCTTATTAGCACTAAATTCCATTACCTCGTGGGATACACTTTCTAAGGCATTCTTGACCAAGTATTACCCATCTGGAAAGACAATAAAGTATCACCAAGACTTCGTAGGATTTAGGTAATAGCCTAGAGAATCTCTTTATGATGCTTAGTAGAGACTTAAAGACTTGCAAAGACTTTTCCTACACCATGGCATTCCAGAGTGGCTACTCAAGAAAACTTTCTATCAAGGATTGTCTGAATCCTTGCAGATCACCATTAATGCTACTACATAAGGCTCTTTCATGAGCAAAACATTGGATGATTCATATGCACTCTTAAAGAAGATGGCATCCAATAATTATCAATGGCATGGAGAGTGCAATCAACCTAGGAAAGCAGTAAAAGTGTATGAGGTTAATAGTTTAAGAATGGTAAATGTTAAATTGGACTCCCTCACAAAGCAGTTACAAAAGCTCAATTTCATAACTTATTCATCATAGGTGCTATCTTATGAAGTATGTGGAGGTGGACATTCCACTATAGAGTGTTAACAAGGTAACAATATCTCTCAAGGTTATTCCATTGAGCAATTAAATGATTTTAATGGAAGACCTTAAGGAAGTCCATACTTTAACACATACAACCCTGGATGAAGGAACCACTCAAACTTCTCATGGTCAAATCAAGGAGGGAACTCAAACTCAAATGCAAATCAAGGGTACAAAGCACCACTACCACTAGGTTTTCAATAAAAGAATTCATACCCTCAGCTTGAACCCAAGTCCAACCTCGAGATAATGATGGAGAATTTCATCCAGTCACAAGACAAGGTAATGCCAATAGTTCAAGCAATATTAAAGAAGCATGAGGAAAGGATGGAATAATTATCCACACACAATAAGATTCTAAAACACCAAATAGCATCACAAGAAAGCTCTTTCAATTTTTAACAAATAGGAAAATTTCCTAATTAACCTGAGAACCCAAGAGAGCATGTGAATGCTATAACTTTATAAAGTAGGAAGCAAATGCTTGAAGTTGAGCACAAGATTAAGGAATCAAAAGCTAAGCCAGATCAACAACCAAAAGAGGGAGAGAAGCTAAGGAGTAATGAGTTGGATTAAAAGCCTAAGAAGACAAAGACACCTTGTTTACCTTTCCCTCAAAGGATGGGTAATTAGGCATTTGACAAGCAATTTTAAAAGGTTTTAAAGGTGTTTAAGTAGTTGGACATCACCATTCCCTTCTTGGAGGTAGTCACCAAAATGCCAAATGCCTCAAAGACATAATATCTAACAAAAAAAAGTGGGAGGATTATGAGAATATACCAATGAATGAAGAATGCAGTGCTGTGATTAGAAATAAGCTCCCTCTAAAACTATACTCCCTACTTTATGTTATTAAAAAATTAGTTATTGGTAAAGCTCTGTATGATTTAGGAGCTAGTAAAAGTCTGATGCCTCTATCTTTATGTAGGAAATTAAGCATAAGAGATCCTAAGCCTACCAACATTTTTTTATAGCTTGCATATAGATCTTTTTTATATCTCGTGGGCATATTAAAGGATATTCTAGTAAAAGTAGGACAATTCTATGTCCCTTGTGATTTTATGATTCTCGAGATGGAACATGACTCTTATATCCATAGTATCCTAGGACGACCTTTCTTAGTTATAGCTGGAGCTATGATTGACATTAAGAGAGGAAAAATAACACTTGAAGTTAGGGAAGAGAATGTTGAGTTCGATATGTTCAAAAATGGCACAATAATCCTCATCAATGACTTCTTATTTTTGGGTGGATGTAGTTAAGGTTTATGGCAAAGATGTTCTTCCACAAGTTCCCAAGGAGCCACTTAAAAACTGCTTCATTCATGGCACCAAGGAGGTGAAAGCAACAAAAAAGTTAAGAAGAAAAAGGGACCTCTAAAGAAGGATGCTAAAGAGTGGCGAATTAAAAGTGCTATGAAAGATATGAATTTTAAGACTTTTTAATCTTCTTTTCTAATTCCAAATAAGCGAGCTCAAGTGGGTAAGGATTATTCTTTAATCAATCCTCCTTAATGATCAAATAGGAATTTAGTCAAGCTAATGACTATAAATAAGTGCTTATTGGGAGGCAACCCAACGTGTTTTGATTTATTTCTTTTGCTTAAGTTTATTTTTAGTTTGGTTTTCTCTTTCAGTTTTCTTATTTTTTATTATTTTATTTTAAAGGTCATCCAACATTTGGAGCAAGCATAAATTGAAGAAAATGCTTACTAAGGAAGTCCTTGTTTTCTTTTTCAATTCTAATTTTTTTGTGATTAAGGAGAATGTTATAGATAAGTGTGGGGAGGATGCCAAATGTTAGGATTTTATTTTTATGTTTGTGTGTTTTATTTATTTTTGCATGCATATAAGTTAAATTAAGAAAATAAAAAATTTAAAAAAAAACTGATAAGATTCATTAACTTTCAACTCAATTTCTCCATATTTATTGTGATGCTTGTCCTTAACACTTTTTTTTAGTTTTATGCAAAATTGAAAGCTCAATTGTGAATAGAAGGCGACTGTAAGCACTCAATTTCAGGATGTAATTGTGCATGAATGCGACGAAAGCCTCTATGATGACAATTTAATCAAAAATTGACCTCTAGTGTAAAAAATTTGAAAATGTGCAACTAACATTATGTAATGCCAATCGACATTACATAATGTCGATCGGCATTACATAATGTCGATTGACATTATATAATGCCAATTGGTATTACATTGGCATTATGTAATGCCAATTAGTATTACACAATGTCAATCGACATTACAAAATGCCAGTCGACATTTTGGAATGCCGGGGCGCTAAAAAACTTAGTAAAAAAATTTTTTTCTCATTGTGATTGGTCTAAATATAATTTATAAATAAACTTATTTGAGTATTTATCTATAGATTTTGGTTTCGATCCAATACATGTCTCTTACGCGTATAATCTTCTTTTTTTTAAGTTAAAATTCTTATCCAGTTTTTTTAGGAAGGGAGACATCAGAGCTACTCTAATCACATAACTCCTATGATCATGTAGGCAGTTAGCTTAAGAATGGGATATAAAAAAAAAGATTGGCAGAGAAGAGAAGAAGGGGGGAACTAAAAAAAAAACCCTAATCAACTACTACAATAGAGGTTGATTGATAAAAAAAAGAGGAGACTAAACCTGATGCAGTCATTTCAAAAAACCCTTCTTTTAAAAAAAAGATAAAATATGTTCTTTTAAAAGTCCAGAAATCAAGAAAATGCAAAGTCAATTTTCTCAAAATGGTGAAATCTCATTCTGAGGGGGATTCAAACAGCATATGCACAGCATTACTCATCTTTTACTCCTTCATTTTTATTAGTTCTTTCTTTTATAACATTATTTTGTTTTTATTATTTTTTATTTATTATTTCTATGTTTTTTATTTAGGTTTTATTTTCATTATTTATTTTCTTTGTTCATTAATTCTTATCTTTTTTTGTATTCTTTGTGTTTCATGATTCTGGTGATGAATACATGATTGAACCAAGTAAATTCACAAAGAATCCATGAATGAAAGCCAAGAGTCAAGATCCCAATTTAATTTTATTTCGCTCTGTTTAGTTTAGTTTTTTTTCTTTTTAGATTTTGAATTCGTTTAATTTGTCTTCTCAGGGGTTGTATTTTAATTTTATTTCCTTTATTATTTTGGTAGATTTTATAATAGCCCCGATAGTGGGAATAATGAAAATTTAGTTCTCTTGTTCTTAAAAAATTAATTAATAAATTAGATTCAATTTGGTAAACCCTAATTAAAATCAATGGATGAAGTAAATTAGTTTAGGTTGCATATTAATTAAAATTGGGGTTTTTTTAAATAAAATAGTTTAATTTCATGGTTGATCTTTTTCATTTGTTTGTTTTGATTTTTTATCGTTTTTGGGCTTGTTTATTTTTTTTATATGTTTTGGGCCCTAGACTCATATTAGGCTCTAACCCATTTAAATAATTTTAGGTTTAAGTAGTTCTTTATTAGTCCATCTAATTTAATAGGTCTAGATTTTAATTGAAATGCATTTTAGGCCCATAATTAACTAGATTTAGGTTAGAGATAATTTAATCTCATTTAGTAATTTAGACATAGGCCCATTTTAGGTTAATTACAATTAATTTAGATTTAACCTATTAAATAAAAGTCTTTTCCATAACTTATAGATTTAAGATTACCTTAAAATTAAAATATGTAGAATTAGGCCCACTAATTTAAATATTTTATAATTTGTAGATTTAGGCCCACTATTAGAATTATAATAAATAGACTTTAGGTTCACTTAATTAAAATTAAATAAGAATTAGGCCCATTAGTCTTTAGGCTCATTTATAAATTAAAACATGTAGATTTAGCTCATTTAATTAAAATCAATGTAAATTAAACTAACCTAGGGATTGTGATTTAGAATAAATGCATTTTTTTACTTGTATATTTCATGACTAGTTTGCCTGGAGTTAATTGTTTTAATAAGGGTTTATATGAAATTGCATGTAAATAGAGATTAAGATAGTAAGTCTAAAAGAACACGAGACTGAAAGAAGTTAGTATTTCATACCCAGAATCTCCTAGTTGTGGTGTTGGCTTTCTTTTAGAGAATCAAGTACCACCATGTCACGACCCAAAACAGGGGCCATGACCGGTGCTAGGGAACGGGAATTCTTTCGAATCCGAAACCCGTAGCAAACCTAAAAATAAAATAAAAGCGTACAATAATAATAATAATAACATAGTTAAAATATTTTGCAATGGAAACAAAATCATAAATAAGATAAAGTAAATATCCACCGATAGAATTAAATAAATATCCACATCTCATATATAAATAATCCTTTAATACAAATTCCAGTTCAAATCTTTAAAATACATATCTCACACAAATATAATACATGAACCCCACAATTGTTTACAACTACTGCAGTGTCTAGATTATAAAATAAGGCTCAGATAAGCAGTTTATATAATGAAGCCGGGGCGAAAGAAATCCGGCGTATGGGTCTGCTACTGAGGTCTGAAGACGATGAGTTTCCTGAAAAATAGTCAATAGAGGGGAGTCAGACCCCACTGAGTGAATTGTTATAATATATATACATGCATACTGAATGACAATGCACACAGTCAATAGTATATATAATAAATATATATACAGGCAAATACACACAGATGCAGTAAAATCATTTTATATATTTACTAAAAAATCATTGTTTATGAAGGATCAAATAGAACCCTAGAAAACCGTAACCTCAAACAGTGTTAGACAACACTTTAGCCATACAAGCTCACTTATTCCAAATATATTCACTTGTTCCATTTGGACAGTAAACTGGCCCCGAGACACTAAGTCGATCGAGCTCCAGCAGTCTAACTGTCAGTGTGATTGGCCCCAAGTCACTTGGTCAACCGAGCTCCAACAATCACACTCCCAAATCATATCTCACATCAAATTAAATCAATCCGATCAATATCCACAAATAGGTTAGTAATATAGCCTAAATGCTATCAGCGTACTGGTATGTACTCGGTCCTAGTGCTGCCCACTAGGTAGCACATTCTATTGATATCCTTCATTAATATATAAAACATACATTCATAAATAAATGATGCATGAATTTCGATAAAATAGCAACATAAACCATATATATACTAGAAACATATGAAAAATAAACCAGGTATATTTCGAGTATATATACATCAAATAAATCCAATATAGTTACAAAATAAACTAAAAATATACTTAAAAACATGTTAAGTGTAAATTATTAATAAAACATGCATATAATTTAAAATATACCAAAAATAAACTTAAGTAATACTTAAATCATTTATGCATACTTTACTAAAATAAACCATACATCTCTAAAACATGCACCCTAAAACATATATATATAAAATAACAACTCACTGTTATTACGCTCCTCGAGATGGGTCCAACGGGCTTGGTCCACTAGGCCTTGGTCTCGGTGTAACTAAACAAACAAACGATAGCAGAAAATCAGAATAAATCTAACGAAAATTTTTAGAAACTCGATCTAGAATCCTAGACACAGAATTAGAATGGGAATTCGACCAAACATCATGTTTTACGAGAATTCTACCGAAAATCCAGTAGAACCTCCCCTGTAAAATGGACATCTCTCTACTCAAAGAGTAGAGTCGATCCTGCAAAGAAATACACTTCGAAATAACACAATTCACAACCACAAAATCCCTCGGTCAGACTTCAAACTACAATTCACCGACTAAGGTCCACAATACACTGAATAATTACAGAACACATGAAAAATTCCAAAAATGCCCTTCAATACTCAAAATGTAGCAATTAGATATTTAAATGCTAAAATATTTATTTAATCGATAAATACACAAAAACCCTAATTTTAATAAAATATTATAAAAAAAATCAGGAATTTTCAATAAATTCATAAATATTGACCAAAATACATTTTATAAATTTGAATTACATAATTAACCCTAATACTTGCTAAAAATCGATAAAATTTCATTTATTTAGAAAAATCGTATATTATATATAATTTGAAAATAATCTACGAAAAATAGTTTCAATTAGTTAAAAATACTAAATAATTTGTAGAAATCATTTTTATACCTTAAATAACCATTAAAACCAATTTAATTACATTTTTAACCAATTTAGTGTCAAATTACTAAAATACCCCTAATTACGTAAATTCCCTAAAATTAATCAAAAATTCACCAAAAATAGTATAATTACTTAAAATTAATTTTCTCCACATATAATTTAATAATATCAATAAATATACTCAATTAACCAATTAATTTCAATAAAACACATAATTAACCTAATTTTCCAAAAATTGCATAAACTAAATAAATTCCAAATAATTATATAAAATTCACAAAAATTAAAAATAAATTTCTAAAATGCATTTTAACACCTATTAATACCATAAAACACAATTTCATAATTTAATTAATTAATTTTCAAAAATTAGAAAATATTAATAAAATAATAAAAAATTCACAAAAATCAAAATAAATTCTAAAAATTCCAAAAAAATAAACAGAGGTAGATTAAGCTACTAGAATCAATTTTTGTGAAGGGAGTTTTCTTGAATCATTCAAATCAAAGATTAAAAAATTTGAAAACCCTAATAGGCCGAAAATGAAAAATCAAAACCTAGGGAAATCTAGACCATTTTAAGTGAAACAAAGTTTGGAATCACACTCACCGAAGCTCAAGGAGAAGATAGAGACTGGTGGCATTGAGTTTGGTGGCCGAAAATGACCTAATCGATGGTGAGATGAATTTCGGCTTCTCAAGGATTTTTCGGCCAAAACACGTCGGAAATGGAGGCTTCAGGCATCGGGAAAGGCTAGAGGTGGTGGTGGCAAGCCAAGAGGCACACTGATGGTGAAGGAACGGTGTGACAGACGGCGACGAGGACGATCGGGAAGAGAAGGAAAAAGACGAGGGCAATTTCATAAAAAAGTTGAACTTTTGTTTTGATAAATAAATATGTATATATATGTATATATATAACTATACTATATATTATAATATTATATAATATCACACACGTAATAAATACTCACCACACACATATTTTAATAATATATACACATATATACATATATATAATTAATTAATTAATATTAAAACTAAATAATAAAAATTAATTTAATTAATTAAACCTTAATTTAATTTAAATAAATGTACATATATGCATTTCATTTAACACTTTAAAATTATATATGAGTTCATGCAGATTCGTAAAACTATTTAAAATAATTAATGTTAAATTATTTACGTTTTAATTTCCCCGAAAATAACATTTCCAGAAAAATTTTACGTAAATCTTTTAAAATAATATAAAATAATTAAAATTAGCTTTAATAAATAACAAACTCATAAAAATATCATAAATATGTATAAAAATTATTAACACTGCATATCCCGATGCAGTTTAAAATTATTTAAAAACTCAGGATATTACACACCATTTTTTGATTTGTCCCAATTATTACCTTGGGTGGTGACTACTCATCTCCACGTCATGTCTTTGTGACAATGGTTAGTGTATTCTCTAGAGCCCTGAGCTCAAACAGTGTTGCAATTGCTAAAATCTTAGGCACTCGTTAAACCCACTATCTACAGTAGCAATGTATAAGTATGCATTTTTTATTAAATTATCGAAATATTGATTGGTTTATTAATTAAGATACTTGAACATGGTCTTTATGTATTTATAATTTAGTTCTTATAACCTACACATGAACCGAAAGATTGAATTTTGAGCATGAAATTGGGAGAATAAATGAAATTTTATAAAAAAAAACTCTCATTTCTTTAATAAAAGCAATGCTTACTTCTAAACTTTTACATGCTTTGAATCTACTCCAATGCTCTAATTAGAGTAAGAGTATCCAAAGGATTCACATAGTGGTATCCACGCTTAGTAGTGCTAGAATGGCGGGGGATTACTAAAGTAGGAAGATTTGATTAGAGAGAAAAATGATGAGATGGAGCGTAAAACGTACTCGTCAAATAAAAGAAAAGATGTTGTGAAATAGAGCGTAAAACGCATTCACAACCAATTTTGTTTTTCTCCTTAGGTTATCTTCATTAGATTTAAAATAGGTTATGTGCTTAGGTTGTGATTAGTAAATTATTCATATATTATGTATTTTTGTATAATTATCTTCTTTAGTAAAAATGTTTCAATCTCAGTGTTGTCCACTTGCATGTCTTAGAAATTATAACTTTTTGGTTGTAGTTGAACTAGTGTTTAAATGTTCAAAATCTAATTTTTATTTGAGGACAATCAAAGCTCTAGTGTGGGGAAATTTGTTAAGTGTAATTTTATACATGTTCCAGAGTTGAATTTTAATGAATTTTGAATACATAGTTAGTAATAATTGGGAAGAATTTAGGTTTAATTAGGAATTGATTTAAATTGGACCTTTATTCTAATTTCCTATTATTTTTAGTTTATTTAGGAGTTTTTAATTGATATTAATAAGAGTTTCCCCTTTTTGGAGGAAAGATTGAAAATGAAGCCTAAAATAGTTAAGGAATGTTGAACATTGCCATAACATGGGCATGCTTGTGCCTATGTCATATTCTGAAAAGAAGAATCAAAGCAGCATGGTTTAAGCACTACCATGCTTAAAACCATGACCGCTTCTGCCCAAGTTAAAGAAAATGTGAAAGCTCAACATGGCTTAAGTACAGCCATACTATAAAAGTGAGGACATGACACAGCCATACTTAAGCCATGTTGAAGCCATATCGAGCAGAAAAATATTCCTTTTTGAAGGAAACTCAGAAATTGAAGTCAAATTAGGTTTCCATTGAATTTATAATATAAAAGGAGATAAAAAGGTGTTTTTTTTTTCATTCATGATCATTAAGAATCATTCTTATTTAAAGAAACACTTTTAAAGACACATTCAAAGGAGATTAAAGAAAGAGTTGTGCAAGATTCAAGAACCAAAATCATTATTTCATCTTCTTCTTTAATTCCTTTAATTATGTTTTTGTGTATCATCGCAATTTTGTGTGACTAAACTCTCTTTAGGGTTTGGTTTGCATAGCTAGTTTATTACTTGTTTGGATTATTATTTCTTTTCAATTAATTAATTTTTAGTCAATTTTATGAGTTGTGTTTAATGTGTTGTATTCAATTAAGGGCCTAATTGTTTGCATGTTTATGGATAGATTAAAGCCAATGAAAGTTGCATGATCTATTAACTCATAGACTTATAAAACTTAGGAACCTCGATCAGGAAAGTAGATGAATCCTTCGACAAGTAATAAATCGCTAAGGAACTTAATGAACCCTAGTTAATTAACATGACCATGAAAATAGGTTGTAATTAGTTTTGGTATTCTTAGATGAACTCGAAAGAGACTCTAAGTAATTTGAGTGATTTACCCTTGACTGAGTTAATAAATTAATTTGTTAAAAAATCCTATAATCCAAGGAATAGCTAGTGAAGTAGATCTAGGCTCTAGTTTTTAATTACTGAATTTTAAAAGAATTATTTTAGCTCTTAGTTTTCTTTTCTTATTAATTGATTTATTATTTCATTACAATTATTCGATTTGTTAGATTGTGGAAATATAATTAGGGTTGGTACTTGGTATCAAACTTCTTATGGGAACGATACTTATACTCACTTTTTACTACTTCTTGTGTTTGGTGCACTTATGGAATTTGCCTAATAGAGACATGTTGAAAGGATGATTTAAGGTTCTCAATTAAACATAGCTCATTATGAAAACTCCAAGGCATAGCCTTGTCAAAAAGATTAACCTAGTTAATAGCATTTAAAGAATCTGATTCATTTATGAATTCAGTAGCACATAAGTCAACATTAGAAGAAATTGGATGAAGTGCTTTTCTGATTGCCATTAACTCAACCAAGTTTAAATTGATAATACCATATGAGATAGAGAAAACACATTTCACTAACCCTGTATGATCACAAAGCACCCCTCCAGCACCAGCCAGCCCTAGTTTACCCAAAGACGAGTCGTCCACATTCCATTTTAATACACTAAACGATGGCAATTGCCAACCAGAAGTAACACGCTTAGGCTTAGGTTGAGGACCAATTTTTTTAACAACCTCAATCGCCTTAAGCCAAAGGTCCTGAGAAAGTAAAAGACCTTCATCTCCCAATGCCTTAAGCCACACCTCAGCTCTACGGATGACCAAGAGGAAGATTTTGGAGATATCAAAAGAGACTGCATTGAAAACTACAGTATTTTGTTCAAGCCAAATAGTCCAAAGAGCTAAGAAGAAGAACTTTATACATAATATCATTAAATTTCAAAGTAAACCTCCATACTATTTATTATACTATTAATAGAAATTTATTATACTATTTATTTATGCTAAAAAAAATTATTATACTATTTTTTTATCTATATAAACTTTCTCTGTAAATTTTATTATTTATATATATCATATAATTTATATTTTTCACTAACGAAATATATTAAAATTTAAATAAATAATTTATTAATAATTAGCCCACACAACGCACAAATATACGACTAATATATATTAAATGTTGAACTCTAAAATCATTTACTCTAAAAGCTAATGTGTTACATTTTTATTAAGATACTCTATTAAGAATCCTAATTTTTATTAATAATAAAATATTTATTATAGTTTATTGGTATTATTTGTTAACTAAAAAACTAATATACATATTCAAATGCCACTCAAATTCTTTTTTTTTTAGAATAAAATGTCACTCAAATTCTAAAAGTATTTATATAATACGTATTTTTTAATTTCAAATTACTCAATTATTTTTCCTAAACGATTAGAAATTCTACTTTTAAAATTTTTCTTATCTAAAACACAGTTATACATATTCCAATAATAATTTAATAGTGCTCACAAATCATATTATATTTAAAAACAATGACGATAAATATTAAAAAAAATTATTATAATATATTTTATTTTTAATCTATTTACTTACCTTTTCTCTTTATAAAAAATCTTATTTTAAAATACATATGTTTTATTTTATATAAAACACTAATTATACTACATCTACAATAATATTTTTCTTTTTATGAGAGAAGAGTAGTGAAAGAATAGCCAAATAGTAACTCCTTTCTAAGTTTTTGAGAGAAGAGTAGTGAGAGAATAGTCAAGTTGTAACTCCTCTCTAAGAGATTAATTCCTGCAATCCATCTGTTAATGCTAAGGGTATATGACATTCCAATTTACCAAAAAAGTAAAAACATATTTTTATTTTTATTTAACATAAATAAAACTATTTAACTCATCAATTATTATTATTATTATTATTATTAAAAATATATATGTACTTTTTAATAAAAAATTAAAATAAAATTATTATAATAATTTTCTAAACTTTTACTTTTTTATTTGATTAATTTGTCATTTTTAATTTATTAAAATTACTTAATAATTATATCAATGTCTATATTGTATAAAGTATGTGCAAGTCTGTATCGCTTTAATTATTTGAAATATATATATATATATATATTTTTCTAATTTTTTAAGAGGTCAAAATGCAAGCTTTTATTATTATTATTATTAAACTAATTTTTTCAAGTTTTAGAATTTGCTAATATTTTTCACTATTTTTATAATTCTCACAATTATATATTATTGCTAATGTGGAAGAAATTTAATTTTTTATATAATATTTTAAATAGTAATATTATAGATGACTGATTATGGTATTTGTAACGTGTCTTAAAGAGAGGCCATAAACTTGTGAAAATAAATAGTGTTGCTTTACACATTTTATTTGATTTTTCTTTTATTTTTTTTCTTTTAGCGCTAGATGCACAGTGCTACGGCAGTAGGTGCACAAAGTTGCAGTGATATGTGTCTAGTACTGCGGCGCTAGTTGCACAATGTTGCAGCACTAGTGCTGATTTCCTTATATTTCCATATTTCCAAGCTGGCTTAGGCTTTGGACCTGTGACTTTTATTTTGGATATATATATTCATTTATGGGTAGAATATTTTACCACAGTTTTATAATAATTTAAATTTATTTTTAATGAGATATGATGTGATTATTTATTAAAAATTTATATAAATCAGTGATTAGCTATTAACCACAAACTATGAGTTACCAATAATAATAAATTTTTAATTTGCATTAATTTAAAAAAAATCTCATTAATATTTTATAAAATGAAATATAAAATCTATCTTGTAATTTTTAATTTTATTATGTAACATTTTAACTAACTAAAATCTTATTATACTTAAAACTAATATATACGCTACCTTTTCAACTAAAACACTACTATATATATTTTAATATTAATATATATAATAAGCTAGTATAAACTAATTTTATTATAACTAATCTCATTTTTCAATATTCCCTTTTAAAATTTTATATATAATTTCATTAAATTTTAGAGTAAATCTCTATTATTATACTATTAATAAAAATTTATTATATTATTATTTATGTTAAAAAATTTATTATACTATTTTTTTATCATATAATTTATATTTTTTATTTATAAATTATATTAAAATAGAAATAAATAATTTATTAATAAATAATGTGCACGAATGTATAAACTGTTTATATGAGATGATGAGAGTATTATCACGAGAGTATTATCTCTATGCAAGTGGGTTTTATGAATTTTTTTTTTTTCAACCTGTAAATGTTCTTAATTTTACCACATCGGGTAAGAGATTTTTTTTTCTCTCTTATATACTAGTCATCAAAGTCTGGACCTTTTGTACTGTTGATTGAAATATTATGGTGTAAAATCACACCACATAAAACCAACGCGCCAGGAAAGCACAGCATAGAAGAAAAAAATAATAATATGAGGAGATTTAACTACGGTCTCTCATCCCTCCATAACATTTAACTAAGAGCACTAAAAGCACCACCTTTCATCATTTCCTAAACTCCTCAAAATTAACCATACTGTCACCATCAACATCAACTCTGGTAATCATCTTTTTACAATCCATCAACATTTTAATCCCAATCTTGCCTAGTAACAGGTTGAATACCACAGATAAAAATTAGATGAAGAAACAGGAAAACATGAGCATAGAGCAAAAGGGGTAGCTGAAAATCAAACTGAACAGCATTTCTCCTTCTTTTTATCAGAAACACAACCGTACTGATACCAATATGTAGCACTCTGAAAAGGGTGTTTATAAGAATTGCTAATCATCATCAAGAAAACAGCTAAACAGAATTACAAGAAATGAAGAAGAAGAAACAAAAACAGAAACAATGAAACAGAAGCTAAAGAAACACAACGAATCAGAAACTGAAACAACGAAACAGAAGCACCAAAGAGCATGATAGTGCTGAAATTACGAAAGAACTGCTTCTTTTTCACCTGAAACCTGGATCACTAAGCAATGGCCAAAAATCAAAAGATTAAATTCAATATAAGCCATCTATGTGGATTATTGAATGGTGATTTTTGAGATTCTATGCGGATTATTTTTGTGTTTACATTTCTATTTTCAATAAACAATAAATGTCATTTGGATTATTTTTTTATTTTTTAATTAAATTTAATTAATTCTTCGTCATTGATTTGACTTTTTAACGAGAAGTTATATAGGTAGTGCTAAACCCCTATATAACTTCTCGTGGTTTTTAATAGTGATTGATCATTGGCCATTAACCAATAAAAATGAAGTATATTTATATTATGGAATAAATATATAAATGGTTTTCAATTTTTTTTTACTATTTTGATATTCGAACAATTTTTTATACAATTAGACATATGAACTTTTAAAAAATTTCTAAAATTATATTTCTAATAGGTTTTACAGATTAAAATGCTTATATGTTATATTTGAAATAGTAATTTAACTTAAATATCCTTTTTTATATTACATTCATTTTAATTTTTCATTTGAAATTTTATTTTTCACTTATATTTATTATTTTTGAAAGAAAAATATATTGAGTATTATTATAATACAATACAATAAAATAAAATAAAATAAACTATTATTATTGAAAAATAAAAATATCAAATTTATTTTTAAATTTATATGAAATAGTGAAAATAAAAATACAATTTAACTAAACTAAAAAATATAATATAAGTAAAAATATTATTATAATTAAAAATAAAAAATAAAACAATTTTTTTAGCAAATAAAAATTACATTTGACTAAAATCATGAATAAAAGATTAAATTCAACCACTAGAGTTAATAAAATAAAATAAAAAGAAAATATTTAATTTTTTCAGTTTAATATGCTAAATAAAAAAATACTTTTATATTTCTAATAATTTTGAAAAATTATTAGAATGAAAAAAATTGAAATTTAATATAATAAAAATGTATTTAAGTTATATTACTGTTTAAAATAAGATATATAAACACTTTAATTAGTAAAAGCTGTTAGAGATATAATTTTAAATTTTTTTACAGATTTATACACCTAATTATAAAAAAAGTTATTTGAACACTAAAATAATAAAAGTGAAAATATTCATATACTATTTATACATTTATTCCTTATATTATAGATGTAATCATAGGGTGTAATTAAAAAAATTAAAAATTATTGCATACATTTAGTGTAATTTTTCATTATAATATGACAAATTTTCTGTGATGCTTATAATTATCAACTAGAGATTCAAATTGATAATCGAATTTTTCAATTTAGGAATTGAGAATTGATTCAATTCATATTAATAATATTAATTATAAGTAGTATACTTCATATAAAAATTAGATTTCATGTAAATTATTGCTTAATTTTAATATATATATATATATATATATATATATATATATATATATATATATATATTACTTGACGGCTATTCGTTAGTAAAATTTTTAATAAAATAATATATTAAATATAATATAAATAATAAAATTTACAATGTTTATTATGTATATTTTACTATAAATATATTATTGCTTCTTTTACCCTACAAAAACAATATGGAAGTTAAAGTAAGTAGCTGCTGTGAAAGAAATAAATAAATAGAAGGCACAATAAAAACTTAAATTAATATTAAGTCTTCCAAATTATAAAAACAAATGAAAAGAATAGTTATAGAATTATGAAGTTGATTATATTTATTAGTCTTATTAAGTTCAGAAAATGGAAGTGAAAAATAAAGAAAAAGTTAAGTTTTTTTTTTTATTTTAGAATTTTAACTTTTAATTTTTTATTAAAAGATTATTAATTTTTATCTCATAATTATATAATTTTTTAAATAAAATTCATTATATTTAATAGATAAGAATTAATAAGAATTGTAAATTAATATTAATTTTTACGATTTACTCTTGGTTCATACGTTTTATCATATGCCACACTGATCTTATATGCCATGCGAGTGGGGACACCAGTGAACGAAGTTGCCACGTCAAAATGAATTTTTACGTGACGTGGCTTCGGCCAACTCGACAAGTAAAATGACGTGGCAATACCGCTTTCACGACGAAATAAAGGAGAGAGAAAAAAAAAACAAAAAAAAGGAGAGAAATTTATTCATCCTCGCGGTGAAGTGAAGTGGAGGAAGCAGTCCTCCAATGGCGTCTCATGCCCAGCGGTTTGTAGGGTTTGTCGCTCGCCTGAGCAGAAGCAGGTATGTTTCACCTCACCTTCAACTTCAACCATCAATCTCAATTTTTCCATTTTCAACTTTAGATACTCAGTGCAACACTTTAGACAGTAAACCAGCACTTAATAACCTCAAAAACCAATCTAATATTGACGAAAGTTACGTTCTCAATGAGCTTTCTCATTTATTGCCAATCTCTCATAAGTCTTCAGTTGCTCACTCGTGTAAACATGATCAGCCAACTAAAAATGATGAAAATAGAGGAGTTGTCGCTGATTGGTGTTTATCGCCCGAAGAGAAATTGAGAGGAGTATTTCTGCAAAAATTGAAGGGAAAATCAGCAATCGAAAGTGCTTTAGCGGAAACCTGTGTAGATTTGAGTATGGAGGTTGTTGCTAATGTACTGAATACAGGGAATTTGGGAGGTGAAGCAATGATTATTTTCTCTAATTGGGCGATTAAACTGCCAATGATTCCTAAAGACATTCATAGTTACAATGTAATTATCCGAGCATTAGGCAGAAGGAAATTTATTGACTCTGTGCTTCAAATTTTGATCGACTTGAAAATGGAAGGGATAGGTGTTAATTTGGAGACATTATCAATTGTTATGGACAGCTTACTGAGGGCTAGACGAGTGCGTAAAGCTATTCAAATGTTTGGAAACTTACAAGAATTTGGGTTTGGATATGATTCTGAGTCCTTGAATGTGCTTTTGCAGTGTCTGTGCAAGAGGTCACACGTTATTGCTGCAAATTCGTTCTTAAATTCAGTGAGGGGGAAGATACCGTTTAATAGTACAACATATAATATTATGATTGGTGGTTGGTCAAAATTTGGTAGGGTCAGTGAAATGGAGAGGCTTCTGGAGGCGATGGTTGAAGATGGTTTTGATCCTGATTGTTTGACTTTTAGTTGCATTGTTAAGGGTTTAGGGAAAGCTGGTAGGATTGAAGATGCAGTTAACATTTTTGACAATTTGAAAGAGAAAGATTGTGTATTGGACACTAGTGTTTACAATGCAATGATTTCTAATTTTATTTCAAGTAGAGATCTTGATGAGTGTATGAAATATTATCGGTGTATGATGAATAATAATTGTGACCCGGATATTGATACTTATACCAAACTGATTTCTGCCTTTATCAGAGAGCGGAAAGTGGCTGATGCACTTGAAATGTTGGATGAGATGTTAAGTCGAGGGATTGTACCTACAACAAGGACTATTACTTCTTTCATTGAGCCTCTGTGTAGGTTTGGTCCGCCCCATGCTGCAGTCATGATCTACCAGAAGGCAAGAAAAGCTGGATGCAAAATATCGCTCACTGCTTATAAGCTATTGCTGATGCGGCTTTCTAGATTTGGTAAATGTGGAATGCTGTTAAAAATGTGGGATGAGATGCATGAAAGCGGTTATTCATCGGACATGGAGGTTTATGAGTATGTCATTAATGGACTTTGCAACATAGGGCAGCTTGAAAATGCAGTACTTGTGATGGAGGAATCTCTGCGCAAGGGCTTTTGCCCAGGGAGACTCATACATAGCAAACTAAATAACAAATTACTTGATTCAAATAAAATAGAGAGAGCTTACAAGCTTTTTTTGAAGATCAAAGATGCTCGTTGCAGTGAAAATGCTCGGAGGTTTTGGCGTGCAAATGGCTGGCACTTTTGAATTGTTCAGTCCCGGCAAGTGCAAGCACTCCGTTCCCCTTTTGCTCGTCTTCCTTAATGCAGGTACTTACTTTGTCTCTAGGATGATGATATCTATAATATTATGCGCATTCTAATAATCACTTGCTATGGCATGCGCAAACAATAGTGAGAGAGCAAGTCACTCTTTATCCAATTAATGCTAATAAAATAAAACGGTATCATTTTCCTGGGCAGTTTTCCCTTATTCTTTTTTTTTTTCCTACCCTCTTGTCTCTTGATATTCTTGTATTCCGTGTTTAACGTCATGCCTTGCTTTCTTAAGTTCAGCTTTCTGTTCTTCACCAGGAGTTGACAATTACATCTGGAATGAACTGAACTAAGTAAATAGTGAGGTTTTATGATGACAAGAAGCCATCCCATGACAGCAACATACACTCGTATGCATGAGGACATAGAAGAGCCTAACAAATTTTGGCACTTAACAAGTTCTTGTTCAGAGGAGTATTGCTTGGGTCATCCTTCTCTGCATTGTTGCTAGTGTCTTGTCAACTGAGATTTTATTCTGCTTGGTAAGGGTGATTGACAGCTTTTACTTTGATTTAGCTACCTACTATTTTGACCTTGCTTGAGAATCATTTATAATTATGGAAACCAAGTTGGCTGTTGGGAGTGGTAGAACTCTGGTTGACCCTCTCCCTAGATGCTTTTGGTGGACTAACAGCCTTAACCTAGTTTCTTAATGGATTGAGTAGCTGTAGATGTTTAATCATTCAATTGAAGTTGATCTTTGAATGTTGGCTATGCTGATCCATGTTTGATAGGATTGCTTTAGTTTGGTCGCCTGCTTTATTTGCTATATTGATGTGTTCTATTTATGCATATTTTCACACTACTAGTCCCATCTTAACCTACCATAATTACTAGATTCTTGCGTCCAATAGTATATTCTTAACATATATTTAGCATCATCTGTATCTCTCTCCCTGTTGATATAAATTTCTAATTTTATTGTGTTTCTGGTGCCAGGGAAAGTTAGGTCAAGCATTCCCTTGGAGCATGCTTTTTGGTGCATGCATTGTCTTTTCAATTTTGTTGGAGATGTTCTGTGAAAAGTGGGTGTCTTCTGCCATATTGTTGAGTAGCTGGTATGCTACATTTATCAGCATTCTGCCTATTATATATTTCTAATTGTGGTGTAAAAACTAGAGACATTGCAGTGTTTACTGAAGTTTGAATATATATGCTTTAGAATATCAACTTTTGCCTCTTATTAACTTCCATGAACTAAGAAATATCTCTGTGGCTTTCATTAAATGTTAAGATTTCAGAATGTGGCCTTGTTAAGATAATGATCCAGGTTAATTTCTGTCATCTGTCTTCTCGTTCTCAATTATTGTTAAATGGTTAATTATAACGGAATACTTTTGTTTGACCTTATTTTTTATTCTTTACAAGTGCAGGGTCTGTGATCAGGCATTTGGAGTACAGCCTGAAAGTTGCAACCGGAGGTGGTTAAATTCTATATGATCACATTGTCAATGCCAATAACAAGATGAGAGGATCACGTATTGAGAAAATGCCCATTGGAAATGACTTCAGAATATTAGATCAACATCATATGACTTGATCTTGCCATGCTAGTTTTGCAGGAAGTACAGCTGCCAAGGAAATCGTTGGTTCCCATCTAGAAATGCCGTGTGTGCTTCCAAAGATAGTGGCAAAGCAACATATGTATATGCCTTCCTAAGATGATATGCAATAAATAAATCCTATGCTTATGCTAGTGACTTTTCCTTTTTTCTCTTCTCTGCAGCGAGTTCTCAGGAACATGACTTAAGCTTTCCTTGGGATAGTGTTCTGTCCGGTAGAGCTGAGGTGCCTTGTATCAGTCCATGAATCATACCTTTTTTTTTTTCAGACTTCCAACGTGAAGCATTGATTGGATCAAATCATGTATAAATGAAAAAATTCTTGGAATAAATCATTTGAAGTGCTTGAAAATTTGCTCTTTCATTGTAATTACAAATCCATACAATATGTATGTGCTCGAATTTTTTTTTCTTATGTATTTCCAACCTGAAAATATTTTTATAAAATAAAAAAGGCTTTGTTTTTTTATTTATTTATCTTAAAAATATCTTTGTGCAAGAAAGTAAAACTGTAGTTATTTTTATTTTATTTTATTTATTATTAAATGAGAATGTATTTTATTATCTAAAAATAATTATTTATAACATATATTTTATTTTATAAAAATTAAGATAACCATAAAATGCATCAAAACTCGAATTTTTGTAATTTTTTCTTTTAAGGAAACGGTAACTCGTGTTGGGATAAAATCGGTTTTGACGGTCGTTGTTTCGTCCCTGTCGAGTTGAAGGACAATAAGCCACATTCGAAGCGAACTTGAAAGAAGAAGGAAAAAAAAAAAAAAATCTCTGCGTTCTGTCGTGTTCTCGATTTAGCCCAATCATTACAATACAATAACCAGTTTACTATCGCCTCCTCGATCCAATCACCCATTTCTAAATTCCTTCCATAAAATTCCCGCGACGATTGGCTTTTTGTTTGATTACTCTTTTAATTTTGAACTTTTTTTTCAATCTTTTGAATTCAATTGTACGTTTGCTTGTGTGTACATGGAGGAAGAGATCTAATCTAATCTGAGGAATTGAATTAGCTGAGTTTGGTTGGAGAGATATGGCTGGACAACCTAACTTGGATCAGTTCGAAGCTTACTTTAGAACAGCTGATTTAGATGGAGATGGTAGAATCAGTGGTAATGAAGCTGTCAATTTCTTTAAAGGAGCAAATTTACCCCAGCAAGTTCTTGCCCAGGTTAGCGATTCCTCTTTTTCTTTTTTTAAATTACTATTACTATTATTATTTTTATATATTCATTTCCATGTCTCTTGTCAGCTTGCCTAACAATTACTTCTTCAGCTGTTAGTTTTTATCCTTGTTTCGAATGTTTTAGTTCCCTAGCTACCTCATCTTGATCAGTATTTTGATCTAGATTAGGTTAAAACCTTTGATTCCGTGAACTATCACTATTCAGGTTCCCGTGTTTGAAATGTTTGTTTGTTATTTTACCTAACTGAACTCTATGATTTAAGTTATTTGTAAGGGAGATTCTAGGGTGACTATTACCATAAGATGCTTTTATCATCATAAGATGAGAATGCTGCTAATCATCCAATGGTGATTTTTAACAAAGTGAAATTTACCTTGTAAAAATTAAAGTAACCATAGAAGGCACTGGTTAGTAACTGTGCTTCTTTTTTCAATGCTAAGATATGAAAATATAAGAGCCTACGAACACTTCATTAAGTAATTTAATGTAGAAGACCAGTTATTACCTAAAGCTTCCAGGTTCATACAATATATATGTTGTGCAAAAAATGTTTGAAGGTACTCTTATGGTGACAGAAAATTAGATCTTTCTATCAGTTAATAAGATTTCTATATGGTAGATTTGATGTTGATGGATTATGTTTCACTTATTGGGATCTGGGAAGAAAGGATTGAGCATTATTTGTCATGATATGGATGCATGCTAATCAGTTATACTTTTTCTCTTCACTCAGATATGGATGCATGCTGATCAGAGTCGCACTGGATTCCTTGGTCGTCCAGAATTTTATAATGCTCTCAGGCTTGTTACTGTTGCACAAAGCAAAAGAGATCTGACACCTGATATTGTCAAGGCAGCATTATATGGTCCTGCCGCAGCTAAAATCCCGCCACCTAAAATTAATCTTCCAGCCACTCCTGTGCAACAGGCAAATCCAGTAGCTGCTGCATCTGCCCCTCAGATGGGTGCAGCTGCCCCAACAGCCGTTCAGAATCTTGGCTTTAGAGGGCCAGGAATTCCAAATGCTAGCATGAACCAACAGTACTTTTCTTCTCAACAAAGTCAGACAATGAGACCTCAGATCATCCCTCCTGGAACTGCTTCCCGTCCCCCCCAGGGCATAATTAACCCAGAGTTTTCTAGAGGAGGTAGTATGATGGGTCATTCTCAGGCTATGCCTACTGGTATTGCTTCCCGTCCACCTCACTCCATGCCTGGCTCTCCTGCTACTTCCAGCCTGCCAAACTCAAACATCTCAACTGATTGGCTTGGTGGAAAGTCTAGTGTGGCTTTATCTGGTCCTATATCTACATCCAATGTTACTATGCAGTCACAAACTCAATTTTCTGTTTCATCCCAGCCTCCTGCTGTTGATTCTAAAACATCGGTTTTATCTGGAAATGGTTTTGGAACTGGCTCATCATTTGGAGGTGATGTGTTTTCTGCAACTGCTTCTACCAGAAGACAAGAGCCTTCTGTGTCTACCTATCCTTCTGCTGGTCCACCAGCCTCAGCAACCACAGTTCCAGCTACAACTGGGGGCCTCTCCGTTAAATCCAGCTCACTTGATTCACTGCAGAATGCTTATACATTGCAGCCTCTAGGTGGTCAGCTTCAGCGAGCCCAATCTCTACCAACATCAGGCCATCAAGTTTCAACTTCGGTTTCTTCCTCACTCACATCCCCTAGCGTTTCAGCTGGAGTTGGAAATTCATCTCATAATTCGCTGCCTCCATGGCCAAAGATGAAACAATCAGATGTTCAGAAGTATACTAAAGTGTTTATGGAGGTAGATAACGACAGAGATGGAAGAATCACTGGTGAACAGGCACGGAATCTATTTTTGAGCTGGAGGCTACCAAGAGGTAGTTTTTGGGCTCTATGCACTTTCTTCTGCTTTGTCATCCTATGACTTAAACATAGTAAAATCTCATGGCAAAGTAACTGCATTGATGATTCCATTCTAGAGAGGGCGTTGGATTCTGAAAATTATGTCATTTGTGGATAAATATTTTTTGGGACTACTTAATTTGATTGAGATGAGATAGATAATGTCTTGGCTGGTGTAGTTTTGTATTGTTCCGTGTGTTTTTGCACACCATACTTGTTGAGACCTTGTTCTTCTTTGTGACTGTTTATGCTTAATAAGTTTTTAATTGCTTTTCCCAGAGGTTCTGAAGCAGGTCTGGGACTTGTCTGATCAGGATAGTGATAGCATGCTTTCTTTGAGGGAATTTTGCTTTGCACTTTATTTGATGGAGCGTTACAGGGAAGGTCGCCCTCTTCCGGCATCTCTTCCAAGTAACATTATGTTTGATGAGACACTACTGTCCATGACAGGTCAACCTAAAGTTAGTTATGGAAATGCAGCATGGGGTCCCAGTCCTGGTATTGATCGTGCCTGTTTTTTATTTCTCTTCTCTTTCCTCCTTTAACCTGAGATTGTCTTGATTATCCTGCTCTGTCTTTGTTAGTAGGTTTTGGTCAGCAGCCTGGAATGGCTGCTCGACCAATGGCACCTGCTACTGGTTTGAGGCCACCAGTTCAGGTGACTCCTTTCAAGTCCCAGCCTGATAATGTTTTGGCATCTAATCAGCAGAAGCCAAGAGCACCTGCCTTTGAGGATTCCTTTATGAACCAAAGTGATAGTGGGGAGCAGAATTCAGTGCCTCAAGATGGAACTGCGCCAGAGAAAAAGGTATTTTCGTTTTTTTTTTTTTTGTCCAATCTTTTGTATGGTTTGAAACTTTGAATTGGACTTTATTGGCTATAGAAAATCATTTGATATATGACCATCACAATGGTGAATAGACATAAGCATGCCACTGTGACCTGATGGTGGAAAATTAGTTTGTAAGCACTTCTTTTTTTTGCATTTGCAAAGAGTGGTGTGTTGTTGTGGTGGGGGATTTCATATTCTTGGGTGATTATTTTTTATATAAACTAATATTTTGCCTAATTATTTGGTCATGTACTTTCTTTGAAGTTTGAATGCATCTTATTCTTTGGCATGTCCAATTTGAACAAATTTCTTGCCTGATTTGTGTACCAAAAAACTCTTGTATCTTTTTTAAGTACTCGCTGTCAATCTCAACACCTAACATTTGAGCACACATCTTTTTCTGAGCTTCAATAATTCTGAGTCTGAATAATATGGTATGTGGACAATGCTTGTGTGTATGCTAAGAGATTCATTTTGCCTCAATTATTTGTTTCTGCAGTGTCCGATGTAGCTCTGCTCTTCAAGTTGACAAAGTGTTGCGTGTGGGTTGAAGAAAGAAAAATGTATAAAATATTTTTTTTTCTTAAAAAAAAAAAAAAAACAGATTATTGTTTGCAATTTGGTTTTGGCTTTTGTTTCAAGTTTTGAGATAGTCAACCAATAAAAGTGACACTATGTTTTTTGCAAGATACTGGACAACTTTTATTTTGTTAGCAGTTTCTTTTTTTTAATTGATCTGTTGTGCTGTTCCTCCCCCTGGGCCTTGCACTTTATTTTGATAAAATCTTATTCTTTGCATTTAAGGGACATTTAATGGGAAATGAAATTTTGTGTCAAATTTGTGAATATGCTTTTTGAACATTTAAAGACTGCCTTATAATGATTGTAGGTTGGTGAACCAGAGAAGGTGATTTTGGATTCAAAAGAGAAGCTTGAGTTTTACAGAAGTAAAATGCAGGACCTTGTGAGTAGCTTTGATCATTATATTTGCTTTTGCTGTTTTTATCAGTATACTGCCTTTGTCAAACTTAGATATGCAGACACATGTATTTGAAAAATTTTGACGTATTTGAAAAATTTTGAGCTACAGAAGGATGGGGACGCTAACTTCATATGCGTTATATGACAGAGGATTTTAACTTCATTTCTATTTAGATGCTGGAACTTCTATGCTGTCAGTGTAGGATTTCATTCAGAGTCATTTGATAGGTTAGGTGCAGAACCAGAACCTGCCCTTCTTGTCAGATGTAATGGCCATACAGCATCATCACACAAGTCGTTCATGTGAAGGCACTAAATAAAAAACTATGCTTTGTTTATGTCTCTTGTCTGCAGAATTTGGTTTGAATTCATGTTCTTTCTCTGAGCTTATTCACAAACATGCTGAATGAAACTATTGTGTTTGAAGAACGTTTTTCATTTCTTTTACTAGCTTAAAAGCTTATAAACTGATCTTACTCTACATAAGGTCATTTTCAGCAGCAGTTTTAAAGCTCCTTTGGTATGGAGACACTTATGATTTATTCATAAACTTACTGGTTTATGATGAAAAGAGAAGTGCCAGGGTCCTCAATGTGCTTTAACTTCCATGTCTTGCATTACTTTTGAGTGTCAGTTTCTTAGATTATCCATTTTTTAGTCTAGTTTGATATCCTCTGATTACCGTTTTTTTTTTAATATTTTTTGGTAATGCCCTAAATGCTGAAAACTTTAAGTTTGTTAGTCCTTGATGTGTTTATGAAACAATCCATTTCCTTTTCTTGCGAGTATCAATTTTTTAGAAGGAATCTAATATTTATTACCTACTTTGATAGTCGATGGTTATAATTTTTTAAAAATTGTCTTATAGTGGCCTAAATGCTGAAAACTTAAATTATCAAAGTCATTCTTGGATAAGCTTCTTAATTTTTGTCATCTTTGCTGAATTTCAGGTTCTTTATAGAAGTAGATGTGACAATAGGTTGAATGAAATCACAGAAAGGGCCTTGGCAGACAAGCAAGAGGTATTCTTTGAAATATAAAGATTGGGTTTTTCTCATTTTTAAGATCTGATTTTTGTTGTCTTTATATTGCAATTTATGTTAACAGGCTGAGATGTTGGGTAAGAAATATGAAGAGAAATACAAGCAAGTTGCAGAAGTGGCATCTAAATTAACAATTGAAGAAGCCACTTTCCGTGATGTTCAGGTACGAGCTGTACATTGTGTTAGCAACAATGGCACGGTGATTGTTCGAACCAATTAAAGCCTTTGCAATGCTGAGAATACCTTTTACTGGTTCTCTAGAATCCTAATTCCATACAAGTTCATGCCCATGGAGTTTAAACACTTATTCTGCTACATGACCATACTAGGGTGATATTTATGGCTTCTTTTTTAATCCTTGACTATTTATCCCCATGGCTTACCTGCTCATCTGTGTTTCTAGTCTGTTTGAGCATATTAACAATTAGTCTGCCGGTCAATAGATTCTCAATTGCTTGAAATTTCTTTATGATGCACATTTTATTTCATTGCTATAACATTTAGGAGAGAAAGTTCGAGTTGAATCAAGCAATAGTTAACATGGAACAAGGTGGAAGTTCTGATGGTATTCTTCAGGTACATTCTCATCGTTTGTCTATATTATTTGGATGGAAAAAGCATTAATATGTTGGTGGCTTGTATAGGTCCGTGCTGATCGTATACAATCTGATCTTGATGACCTAATGAGGATTTTAATTGAACGTTGCAAGAAACATGGTTTAGAAGTTAAGTCAACTGCAATGATTGAGCTTCCTTTTGGTACTTCACATTCATTCCTACTCTTTTCTTTTTTTTTTTTTTTTTTTTTTTTGGAAACTTCACATTATTATGTCTTGTAGCACTTAGTACTTATGTGGCATCTCACAATCACTGAAATCAGTATTACACGTATCATTGGGATAGAATCGAGGATGATATAAAGCTTGTACTTGTCTTAGTACTTCCCTTATTGCTTTGAGGTCTTGAACACATTATGCATGGCGCTCATGTTACGCACTACATTTCATCAAGTTGTTCCACTTGAAAAATTTTCTCTAGTAGTTCAACCTTGTAGACCCTGTGCAGGATCTTTTCAGTGGGATTTTATGATGAAGATTGAAGTAATTCATGTAATATGCTTTTCAAATATCAATTTCATGTTCATGCATCAAGAGCCTACAATGCAAGAAGCCTCTTGCTTAGGTGCACTATGACATACATTTTATTATTACTAATATATTGGGATTCCATTTGAGATCTTTTCTCATCATAAACACAATTGAATTCTAGATTTAACATTCATCTTTGTTTGTTTTGTTTCCTGGATACCTAATCATTTAGAATTTCAACATTTAAGTAAGGTTTATCTGCCTATATTTTTTAGGAAGTGAAGTGTTCTAAATCATAGTTTTACGATTCTTGATTGCTTTTGTACTGCTTAATTGCCCAGCAAGCATAATAATTTCCATTAGAGATGATAAAATGATGATGATGCACATTTTGGTATGTCTAATTCACATTCTAGGTTTGTGTCTTGAAGCTTTTATCTATTGTTTTATGTTTCAATTAATCTTATTATACTTGAAACATCTTTTATTATTATTACTAATTTTTCAGTCCCAAACAAATTGATTTACCAGTACCATTTATGTCATATTTGTGACCTTTTTCAATTTTGGTGATTTTTTAGGCTGGCAACCTGGTATTCAAGAGGGTGCAGCTGTTTGGGATGAAGATTGGGATAAGTTTGAAGATGAAGGTAAGTTACTGGCATGCAACCTTTTATCGCACTTCATGCATTCTCCTTCACCACCCCCCAACAACAACAACAGAAGCCATCCTCTCTCTCTCTCTCTCTCTCTCACACACACACACACACACACATAAATGGCATTTGGCCTCTTCTACCTGAATGGTTGGACGGTATCAGTAAGATTTTTATCTTTTCATGGCCACTTTCAGGATTTGCCAATGACCTCACTGTTGATGTGAATGGTTCTGCTGCAAATTCAAAATCCATCATGCAAAAAGACATAGGGTCGCAAGATGGTAGTCTAACCCCTGATTCCTTATCAAATGGTGGTGGCAAGTCTGGGAACTTGTTTAGTACTGGTGAGGGAGAATCTGTCTACTCCCACAGTGAAGATGAATTAGGAAGAAGCCCTCAAGGAAGAACTGCCTTAGAAAGTCCATCACAGGAATTTTCTGATGTTTTTGCAAAGAGTATTGATGCAGATGCAGAGACTCATAGGTATGGCTGTCTGTACATGTTTTTTTTTCCCCTTGCTTATTATAGTGATGGCAACTTTTATAATTCTGGTAATAGAAGTTTTGATGAATCAACATGGGGAGCTTTTGATACTCACGATGATGCGGATTGGGGAGTTGACCCGTCTAGTACTAAGGTCAGTTCTATTCTACTAAATTACTTCCTATGCTTCTGAAATTAATCATGGGTGCATGTTGGAGCTAAATATGTTGCTCTTCTTTATGCATTTAACATAATGCTTTGTTAAGAGAAGTGGGTGCTGTGACACATTTAGGCATATTTTTCTGGCTTCTTAGAAGATTAGATTTGACTAATGGGCATTAAACTTGTGTCTAACATGCCATTTTGAGCTTGCTTAGGTTTCCATGTCTAAGAGAAGTCAACATGCAAAAATGTGCATCTTTTTTAACCTTCTTGGAACCAGTGTGATATCCAGAACTTTATTTGTTATTGAGATTGTATTGGAGTTATGGAGTACATTCTGGGCTGTGAGTGGGAGAAATTGGACCGTAGCCTGACACTGGATCTGGTTCATGCTTTTGGTTGAGCATTCTCATTGATGGATACTGTTTTGAGATTTTCTATACATGCCATGTATTTGCAAAGAGATGATGGTTATGCCATTAAAGACTATTCTCTCATTGCTTTTTCTGAACAAAATATAGCTAAGAAAAAGTCTAAGTTATTGCTTTGTTAATGTTGCTATTGCTTTTTCCTTGACTCCTATCAGGGCGACTGCTATTCTCTCATTACTTTTTCTTATTTATAAATATAAATAAGAAAAAGTCTAGGTTATGGCTTTGTTAATGTTGCTATTGCTCTTTCTTTGACTCCTATCAGGGTGACTGCCTATTCAGTTGTTATGGTATATATATCTATGTTGCATTAGGTAGATGACTTGTATTAATTATTTGTCCATTGACCATTGTATTGTCTGTATAGCAGGATTCAGGTTCTGATAAGCACAGAGATTTCTTTGGAACTGATGATTTTGCTGTAAAACCAATAAGAACAGGATCCTCATCCTCAGAGAGCTTTTTTCAGAAAAAGAGTCCATTTTTTGAAGATTCTGTGGCTGGCTCGCCAGTCTCCAGGTTTGGCAACTCCCCGAGGTACAGTGAAGCAGGTGACCACTTTGACAACTTCCCAAGATTAGATTCCTTCAACATGAATGAAAGCGGATTTTCTCCACGAGAGAGGTTTACGCGATTTGATTCCTTAAGTAGTTCAAAAGACTTCGGCCATAGCCGTGCTTTCTCTTCTTTTGACGATGCAGATCCATTTGGGTCCAGCGGACCATTTAAAGTTTCATCAGACAATCCCAAAAAAGGCTCTGAAAGTTGGAGTGGTTTCTAGCTGGCAATCCAATTTCTTTTCATTCTTTCACCTTTCTGTCAAACTCACCCCCATTTTATTTGGGGGGGTTCATTGTGCCCGGTTTTTGTCTGTTCTGTATAGATTGGGTGAAGAGTTGTATATTTTTTATTATATTATGGCGCATTTTTGTGCGAATAGATCCGAGTTATGTTTGTTTCATGGCATGCCATGTAAGGTTGGAAAATATAATACTTGTTTTGGTAACAGGTCTGACAAGGATGTCAAAACAATAGAAGTGTATTGTTTTCCCGGTTTCATTCTGGTTCAAGGTGTTTGTTTCTGGAGGTTGTGCAACAAAGATGCTATTAGTTATTGTATGGTTCTGTTAATTCCACAGAATATATCATCTTAGAAACATTTCGTGAATTCTCTAGTCTGTCGAATGCAAAAGCATTGTAAAACAGAGGTTGTTCCTTCTGTTTGTTTTTTATTCCTTACTCTCGTGGCTCGTGGTTTCTTAAATCCTAAAAAAATACCTGAAAATGACTTCATTTTTTCCCTTCATTAACATTGCAATGAAGTGAAAAACTTGGACTACTAAAGGCCTAGTACTGAGCTATGATTTAAGATTTAATAAACTAGGAATGCATTTGCTTTATGGCTTAAAAGCTATCCAGGTTGGCTGGTTTCAGATGCGAGAAGTATAGTGAAAATCGTACTGAACGTAGAAAAAAAAAACATTAACTAGCGCCAACATATAAATGCTCCCTACAAGCTAGCTTTTCATTTGATAGGACCACAGCAGAAATGAGCAAGCCAGTGCAAATTTCGCTAATTAATGGTGTCACTTCTGTTCAGCCCAAAGTAAGGTCTAAACACAAATGAGACAACATGCAGATACCCAACATGTTGATGGTTGTTCTTTCCAAAAAAAAAAATGTTGATGGTTGTTGCATCAAATGTTTCAAAAAAAATTGTTATTTCATCAGTCCTCCATCCAATTATCCACACATAGCATCTCAACAATGTTGAAAACCTATACAACACAAACAAGGTCGGAATGCAAAATGCATACTCCGCAGACTGGAACAATGATAACGTTAAGCTCTCCTTCTGTTTGCGTTGCATAACGACAACGAGAATCTGCACAATACCTAGCCTGTGTTTAATTCAGAATAACATAAACTTACAGATATTATAACCTACTACCTCTTGAGAACAGTATTTCACTAGACATTGGCAGAAGCATCAACGGATTGGCCGGTCAGAATGTCAATGCAAGCTTGAAGAGGCATTAAGCATTTCAAATGCGAGGGTTATATATATGGCTGAACATAATCTATTTCATCTCCTTGGTGCATTCAATTCTTTGCATACTTGATCAAAGCCAGATAGCATTGCTGACCGCATGTTTGCTATTTCTACAAGTGTCTCCAGTACTGTATAACAATAAGATATTTAGAATTGGCTACATCCTGTATTGGCTATTAATTTTCATAGGGACTATGGATTAGATATGAACCTTTTTCAAACGATATTTGAGAGGCTCGAAGCTTAGGGGAAACTAGAGTTCCAAACATAGATAGTAATCTTGATCGCTCCTTTTGAACCTGCACAGAAAATAATTAAATCCATAGATTGTTTACATTTCTTAGAACCTAACCAAAATAAAATTACTATCAATCATTCCAATTCGATGGCTATAATACATTCTATAACCGCGCAAAACATTTTTTATCGAGTCTATTTTGCAATCTAGTTTCCAATTGGACAGGCATAGCTTCAGTTTCAGAATGGAGCACCTAAATGGTGAAAGACAAACATGATAAAATCCTGCAAAAAAAATTTTGAAAGCTTACCCGGTCATCAACTTTAATTAAAGGTTGCTTTGGAGAGGTTTCCTCTATTTCAGTCAAATTGAAAACAGCAAGTGTTAGTGACCATCAGAAATACATAACAAAATGAACATTCTGAAGTTAGAGATAACTTCTGTCCGTGAATAAGGATACATAATAATACCAGAAGGCTGTGTATTGCGGCGGCATCGTGACTGGGAAGTGCCAGAGTTGTCCAGCAACTCATCTTCCTTGATATGTTGGTCATTACAATCACCCAAGGAGCCCCATTTTCGAAGGATAAAGTGTGGTTGCCCATCTATCGAATCAGCTATAAAAGATCATAAATCAAAGCAGCATAGCAGAAGTACATTAGTGTTCGGCCATGTGTCTAGACATTAAAAAAAATTACCCTGATGATGCTGTGTGACTTGCAAAGAAGTAGCAGCAGGATGGCATTTAAGGTCTAATAATGAGCTATTGAGGCGAGAAGCCCCCATTGAATGTCTAGCGCTTGCCAGTTCCAGCCATCCCTAATACGGTGATCAGACAAACAAAAAAAAAGAAACCCATAAACTTGAAGTCATCAAGTGAATCCAATTGTAATCGAATAAAGAACAAATGATGAGAAGTCTTATTTTACTAACCTGGCGAAGCGTAAAAGATAAAGAATCGAAAAGGGTCAAATAACTATCTATCGAATCCAGAAATTGCAAGACACTATCATCTCCTGCATGTTCTTGTTCTTGTTCCTCAAGTTGTAGCTCTTGGGTTTGTTTCTCTATTCCAACTTCAAAGACCACTTCTTCTTTTGCCTCTTCCATTGAAGCTTGACCACCGATTTTGGGATCTGAATTCTGAAGAAGTGGTAAAAAGTGAATAATGATAGTCTTCTACCACCCTTTTTGCGATGTTAATGTAAATTTAATAAGTTTATGTACTACTTTACAGTATGTCGTAATTTCAAGGGAGTACTTTGTAATTTCAAGAAACGGTGTCGTAACATCGTCTTCAAGCCCACATGACGACCTTCATCTTCTTGAAAGGGTAATTTATCAGGGTTTTGCATATTCTTGTCAGGGTTTTAGGGATGGAATCAACAGTGAAGAAATATCAACAGAGATTCAGAAAGGTTAAAGAAGAGATGGAGAAATGGGATAATCTTCAATATCGCTTAATTTCTCAATTCACAAACGCTTCTTCAGTTGTCGACAGATTACAGGTCCTTCTTGTCACCCCTATTTGTTGGATTTCTTTGCTCAAAAAAAGCACTTAAAAACCCCATTTTTCTTTTAATCAGGTGATCAGAGATTCTAAAAATTACTCAACTTTGAATAATGTCGGTGGTATTGTTGATGCTTTGTTGAGAAAGCAAATGGATTCATTAAACACCATTTTGATTTCAATGAATAAGACACTGTAATTTTCTTTCACTTGTTTTTCCTTTTTCTTTTTGTATAGTCACTGAAGAAAGTATGTAACTTTGGAGTGGATTTTTTCAGGGAAGATTTTCGTGGTATTGTTATGTTTCTTGAGAAGATGCATAGGGATGGTAAGCAGTTAGTTAAAGGCGGTGGTTCTAATCAAATGAGCACAAAACAATTGCGGCAAAGAATTGGTATCAAGCCCTGTTTAGCTGATTGCTTGGATGGACTTATGATTCTTCATGACATGCATAGCTCAGAGTATGGAACTTTTATGGCTTCCCATTCATCTGGTGTGTTTGTTATAACTAAAGAATGCGTTTGAGTTGTAAGCTTTGGAAGTATGGATGAATATATTTTCCCCTTTCTTTCGCTATTGTTACCGTTTGATGCAATTTCTACTCTGTGTAATGATCATTGAAGAAGTATATATTTAAATTCAATAGCTGATTCGAATTTTTCATGCAGGTTCCTTCTTAAATCTTCTCTGGTTTCAGCACTTCCGTCACTTACCTTGAAACCCAGGTAAAATACTATAATATTGAAATATACCTAGTTGAATCTTGAATTTTTTTCAAAAATGGCCTCTTTTCTGTGTGATGTGCATTTTATTTGTTTTGTGGTTTAGGTCTACTACACTCTCTGAACATTTATTTGGTTGTTTGTGGATTTTTGTCTGAAATATAATCCATTATAGTTGCTGTAGTATTTAGTTGGTGTTAGGAGACTTATTATGATGTGTATTCATGCAGTTCCAGTGATCTAGCTGCACTCCAGCAACTCTTGGTTGATCAGCCTAATATCCCCAAAGAGGAAGGTAGATGGCAAATATTGGAGTAGACATGGAAGTTCTACTTATTTCTGTTTGTGTGCATGCCAGCATCATATCATAAAAACATGCTTGTGCACTTTTTTTTTTTTTTTTTTTTTGCATGTGCGCATATCCATTTCAAAGAAAAGAACATATGTGCATGTGTTGATGAATGTTAGTGTGAGTTCCACCATATATATGTGACTTTTGCCTCGATCCTTGCTTTGGCTAATTAGATACAGTTGTGAGTAGTATATAGGTGAGAATCAACTTGTAGAATAGCGAGTAGAACATGGTGAGGAAATCAAGATGTTGATTAGTGGTGGAAGCATATTGCCAATGGGATCTCCTTCCCAGGCAAAGGATCTGTTCATTGAGATAGCATGCATGTTAAAATCTTTATATTTTTTCATATGTTGAGCTCAATTTTTTGAGATTATTGTGAGGTCTAATGAAAAGTATCCTTCCTTTATCTGACAAACAGAACCGCAAGAGGTGTAGACTGTCTATTCACTTTTTTCTTTGATATGATGTGAGATCATTTGGTAGGTTTTTTGGAAAGAATAGCATGACAAAATGTTTTCCATTAGAATACTTAAACAATGGTGGTTCCCTAGTTGTTTTCATTCTGTTGGAAAGATAGCATAATGCTGTTGCTTCCCTGTTGTGTTCTCTTCAACTCAAATTATCTAGCAGTTAAACTCTGTCAAATCATTTGCTGCCTTGTATTTATTAATATTTCTTACTAGTGGTTAGTTCTCTCTCCAATGCAGTTGAATTCATCTTCGATATTATCTTTGCTGAAGAAATCTGTTAATTTATTTTGGTTGGTAACGAAGCTCTCATGTGTTGAGAACATGACATATGTGTGGCAATGTGAAGGGTACCCTTTGGCTGCATGTAGAATCACACCTGCTTTGAGAATTTATCTACTCCAAAAAAGTTTGCAGAACTGACAAAATTCTCGGCAATGCCTGTTCTTTTAACACTGCCCAGCGAAGGAAAAAAAGGGATGCCATATTTATAACATCACGGTTTAATCTTTGCCAAAACAACTCGTCACTGAAAATACCAGTAGCAGCAGATACAATAACCATTCAATTGTTTTTTATTTCATGATCCAATATACTGATTTGTAGATTCTCCTGTATTGTCCTTGTCCCCAATGCCTGTGCAAAGTTGTTTCTTATTTAATGAAACATTCTATTGATGAACTGGCGTGAAGCTGTTTCCTAATATTAATATGCATTCCTAATTATTTATGTCAGAAATATGTCTCCTCTATCCATCATGAACAAAGTCAGGACCTTTTTGAGTTGCATTTATACTAGTGATGCAGTAGTTTAGGTTCTGGACAACTTCTGAAACCAAATACCAACTGGGATTATGTACAAAACCAGACCTGACATTAATAATCAACTTTTATGCATAATGCATTAAAGGAAAAATAAATAAAAAATAAAAAAATAAAAAAGAGCCCAACACAGAAGTAGCTTGTCTAGACGTAGGATAAAACGGCACCGTTTAATTTTCGCGCGAGTGAGTGGTTGTTATAATGTTTTCTTCTACTGATGATTAAAAAGCAAGCCAGGCTGGGTGTGGGGTCCGCCAACCGGAAGTTGAGTGACGAGAAGCTGTTGGCTACAACGTTTTTTTTTCTTTTCTTTTTTTTTAGGGAAAAAAAAAGGTTTAACCAACAGTAGAAAACTTGAATCAGATTGAACACTCGAATCAGACAAATAATACTGTTGTGTTGCCTGCCTTTTGGGTCAACGTCTCCTCCGTTTTCTTCTTCTATTACTACTTCTACTCCTACCAGCACTATTTTATTATATACCCTTTTCTTTAACCCCCCCCCCCCCCCCCCCCCCCATAAAAAAAAAAAAAAAAAAAAGCAAAATTGAAGAATTAATAATAATAAGAAATAGTGATTTATGCTTAGTAGTTTCTTGTTTGATTCCTTTGTTGGTTTGTTCTACTATTCAAACACCTAAAAAAGATCAGACCTTTTCCCCTTTGTTCTTCTTCCTTTTCAAGCCTTACATAGCCCAAAAGAAAAAAAAAAAAACGATCTTTAATCTCAATTCCTAATCAGTACCCAATTGCCCTTATGCCACACCAAGTGCTTTTGTTTCTTTTTTTTCCAAGAATTCTTTGTCGAATCATGAAAAAATAATTAGGGTTTTTTTGTTTTCTTTAATTGCTTGGAGGGGGTACTTTTACTTTCCATTTCGAGGATTCTGTGGTAACTGACGGATAGGTATGGTTTTTGTTTTGTTTCTTTCTAATTTGGATAGTAGTTATTGTGTTTTCTCCATCTCTTGAAATCAGACTCTCAATTTGATTTATGTTTGCTGTTAAAGAAGGGTTTTTTTTGTTGCTTAGAATATACCTTCAGATGTGAATTCAATTCCTTTCACCAATACGTTTGTATTATCGGCTCGGGATTACCTGTTGAGTAGCAGTGATGCCAATTGGGAAACAATAGTTGAATTTAAGTACGGTTTCTATTTATAGTTTTTGCCAATTGCCAGGTGTTTTCTTTTTTCTGCTTCTGGTTGTGGTAGCCTAGATAGTGGACGATAAGAATTGGAGTCTTAGATTATGAATTCCCACTAAAGTTACTCCCATCCCCAAATTTGGAAACTTTGCACACAAACTTGAAGATTGTTCTCTTTTAGTATTATGTTCTCCATGTTTGCTACTTACTTTTTTTTTTTCCCGTCAAAGCAAGATGACTTGATTGGGATTTTTCCCGTATTGATATGGCTGTACATGTCATTTGATTGCAGTGGGTTATTTAAACCATGGCTGAAAGCTGGGATGTAGGTTATGATGCTGGTAGCCAGAGCGAGGACAGTTATCATTTTGAGAGACTGCATATAGAACCTATTTATGATGCCTTTGTTTGCCCTTTAACAAAGCAAGTAATGCGTGACCCTGTAACCTTGGAAAATGGGCAAACTTTTGAGCGTGAGGCAATAGAAAGGTGGTTTAGAGAATGCAGGGAGAGTGGCAGGAAATTGGTTTGCCCCTTGACTCACAAAGAATTGAAATCTGCAGACCTGAACCCTAGTATAGCTTTGAGGAACACTATTGAGGAGTGGACTGCTAGGAATGAAGCTGTTCAACTTGATATGTCTCGGAGGTCACTAAATCTGACCAGTTCTGAAAGTGATGTTATGCATTCTTTGAAGTATGTTGAGCACATCTGCCAGAAAAGCCGATCAAATAAGCATATTGTCCGCAATGCTGAGCTCATACCTATGATTGTTGACATGTTGAAGAGTAGCAGCTGTAGAGTTAGGTGTAAAGCTTTGGAGACACTTAAAACCGTGGTAGAGGAAGATGCCGATAATAAGGTTGTCCAAGGTTTGCCAATTTTGCATATAACTTTTCTGTGGTTGGTGCATTTGGTTTCTCATGACAATGGACTTTGCTGCTCTTGCAGGCAATATTGGCTGAGGGTGACATTGTGCGTACAATAGTTAAGTTCTTGTCTCGTGAGCAATCCAAAGAAAGGGAGGAAGCTGTGGCGTTGTTGCATGAGCTCTCAAAATCTGAAGCCTTATGTGAAAAGATTGGCTCAATCAATGGAGCGATTCTTATACTGGTCGGAATGACAAGCAGCAAATCGGAAAACATTTTGACTGTTGAAATGGCTGAAAGAACACTTGAAAATCTTGAAATGTGTGAGAACAATGTGCGGCAGATGGCTGAAAATGGCAGATTGCAGCCCCTTTTGAACCATCTTCTTGAAGGTGCCTCTGCTTTCCTTAACATGTTTATGCCTCCATTGATTTCATGTAAAAAGACTTTGCGGTAGTCTTTTCTCTTCGGCTATTTGCAAAGTCATGTTTTCTCGTAGGTGATGCAGAGAATAAGTTATGCATTCCTCTGCTCAGTTTATTCTGATTATATATTGATGCATGTGTTGTCTGCACATCACCTCCTCTCTCATTTAGCACTTGAGGTAAAGCTACACAACCTTCATTTTTGAAATCTACTTATGCCTCATCACGCTGAATAAGGGCAAATAAGAGATTGAAGAAATTGTTTCATAATAAATGAAAAAATAGTTTGCACCCAGTCTGTTTATAAACTAGTCGCAAGATTTTACAGTACATCCAATCTGTTTATGCATTATTCACTAGATTTCTTAGGATTTACAGCTTTTCCTCTTTGGTCTTTTCTTTTGCCCTTCATGGGGCACATCTGATGACTGCTGGTTACCATTTGGTGTATCACAATATCACGCAGATGATACACAAATGTGAAGGGAAGAGGCTAAGCTTTTCCTGTTTTCTCTGCCAGTAATATCTTATGTAGGGATACCTGCTTATAATTATCTGTGGCTCTCATCTTAATGCTTGCTACCAATATTTGTTACATCTCTTATCAAATGTTGTTCAATGTGGGGATTTATTGAACTGAATTTCTTTTTTTCATCTCAATGTGGGGAGGGAAAGAATGAGCTTGTTAATATTGGCCTTACTCTTATATGCTTGTATCTACTCTTTGGTTTTGTTTTCCTAGTCAAACCTGAATTTGTATGCTTAAATAGTATAAAATGTTCTTGTCATCTAGATAAATAACCAGAATGGTGATGCTGCAGGACCACCAGATACAAAATTGTCCATGGCATCATACCTTGGTGAACTGGTTTTGAACAATGATGTGAAAGTTCATGTTGCTAGAACTGTTGGTTCATCTCTAATCCAAATTATGAGAAGTGGCAACATACAGTCAAGAGAAGCTGGTTTGAAAGCTCTGAACCAGATCTCATCTTGTGAGCCAAGCGCCAAGGTGTTGATTGAAGCAGGAATTCTTCCTCCTCTAGTTGAGGACCTCTTCAAAGTTGGAACTCTTCCTATGCGGCTGAAGGAGATCTCTGCAACAATCCTTGCCAACATTGTGAACTCAGACTACGAATTTGATTCCATTTATGTTGGGTCTGACAATCAGACTCTGGTCTCCGAAGACATAGTACATAACCTACTTCATCTAATTAGCAACACTGGTCCAGCTATTGAGTGCAAACTTCTGCAGGTTCTTGTTGGTCTGACCACCTCACCTTCTACTGTTGTAAATGTTGTTGCTGCCATTAAAAGCTCTGGTGCTACTACCAGTTTGGTTCAGTTTATTGAAGCCCCCCAGAGGGATTTGCGTGTTGCTTCCATAAGGCTTCTTCAGAACCTATCTCCACACATGGGTCAGGAACTAGCTAATGCTCTTCGTGGAACCGTTGGCCAGCTTGGCAGCCTAATTAATGTCATATCAGAAAATATAGGAATAGGAATTACAGAAGAGCAGGCATTTGCTGTTGGCCTATTAGCTGAACTTCCAGAGAGAGATTTGGGCCTGACACGGCAGATGCTAGATGAAGGGGCCTTTCAAGTAATCTTCTCTAGAATTGTAAAGATCCGTCAAGGAGCGATTAGGGGTACCCGCTTTGTGACACCATATTTAGATGGTCTTGCATGGGTCCTAGCAAGGGTAACATTTGTTTTGGCTGAAGAGCCTGGTGCCCTTGCATTCTGCCGGGAGAACAATCTTGCTGCTCTATTTATTGATTTGCTTCAGTCCAATGGACTTGACAATGTGCAGAGGGTTTCTGCAATGGCATTAGAGAACTTATCTCAAGAGTCTAAAAACTTGACGAGATTGCCTGATATTGCCCCACCCGGATTTTGTGCTTCAGTCTTTCCTTGTTTTAGCAAACAGCCTGTTATAACTGGATTGTGCCGGCTCCATCGCGGAACATGTTCATTAAGAGACACATTTTGTCTTGTGGAAGGACAGGCTGTTCAGAAACTGGTTGCACTTTTAGACCACACAAATGAGAAAGTGGTTGAGGCAGCATTGGCAGCGATATCGACTTTGCTGGAGGATGGTGTTGATATTGAACAAGGAGTGATGTTGTTGTGTGAAGAAGAGGGGATCAAACCTATACTTGATGTGTTGCTTGAAAAACGGACAGATAATCTGAGGAGGAGGGCAGTTTGGGCTGTTGAGAGGCTTTTGCGAACTGATGATATAGCATATGAAGTTTCTGGAGATCCAAATCTGAGTACTGCACTTGTTGATGCCTTCCAGCATGCTGACTATCGAACACGGCAGATTGCTGAGCGTGCCCTTAAACATGTTGATAAGATACCAAACTTCTCTGGCATCTTTCCGAACATGGGATAGTCCTGTTCCAGTACCTGGACACGAGTTGATTAATGCCAGGTCATGTATGTAATTCATCCTTCGTCCTATGCGTTTTTGGTGCCCATTTATGGCATGGTTTGCAAAATAGGTAGATGTAGTGTAAAAAGATTTTGTTCATTTGTTGTTAATTATCCTTTTTCTTTTTACCTCCATTATTTTCTTTTCCATTGCTGCATATATTGTACTTTTGCATAGGGAGTGGGTATTGGTTCTCATGAAACTTCAGAGTCCAGCAATAATAATTGGGACGTCTTATTCTCTTGAGGCTAATTGTTTCAATCATTCATACCATATGAAAGACAAATTATACCTGGCAATGTAATTGTAATCTCTAGCGTTCAGTGGATGCCAGTAGGTGTCAGGAGGCTGAAAAGTTCGGATTGCTGATGATTATGATTTTGTTGTTAGCAAGATTTCCTGCATTAAAAGGCCAATGTAGGTTTTTATTACTTCAATTATTAAGTGTTTTCCCGTACACTTCTAATCGAGCCGTTTTCCATTACTGTGTCCTCATTTTTCATATTTCTATGTCGGTATCCTTGCTACCTAGCTCCTAAGTGCAATAATTTAGGAATCTAAAACATATGATGCTTTGCCAAAAAAAAAAAAAGCAAGCCGCACAGTAAGATACCAGCTGCCAAACATAAAAAACGAGACTCTTGATGCAATCTGCAATCTTCTTCTATGAACTGAGCAAGGCAAATACATTTGGATGTTTCTTCTATCAGCTCCATGCCTCTGGATAAGCAATGCATCATAGATTCAGGATTGTACAACCTGACGTGTTTAAAAAGATTGTGAATTAACAAGGAGATAAACAACAAAAGTGTGAAACAAAGGCAAGGTTGAGACCAGTCATCTGTCAAATATAAAAAACTGGCTTCCCCTATTTGCACGGAAACAATGTGCCTCAGCAAATCAATACAGAGAAACATCTATAAGCCATTTTGTCTGCAGTCACCAACTCCCGTAATAAAATTAACCACCAAATTGGATGAACAACAGATGATATAATTATTACAGCAATGTAAGAACAAAAGCAGAATACATTATCAATTTATGAACAGAAGAAGAAATTAAGCTGAATTATATGCCCGGGTACAAATTGATCATGTCAAAAAATGGAATATGAAATTTGACGTCACAATCTATGCCAAAAATCTCCTCATGTTGATAAATAAATCCCTAAAATTTTCTGCACAAATCAGAGTGTTTTTACCAAGTACTTCATAGATGTAGCACAGCCAATGATTTAGTAATGCAAGAAGAAGCATCCAATTCATGAGTCATGTGATTCCTGGAAATGTGACTCCAGTTTGTCCCTGTGTCCGACACATCACAAACAGTCAGGAAGTCCAATACTTGACCAAATATTTTGAACATTTCCACCCCAAATATGAGGTTTTTATCCGCAACAAATGCAGCATTCCAATCCATAGGTGCATCAGGATGTACCGACACTTCGGTCCATGTGAGATACATAAGATCCAGCTCCCATAGTTTCCTAACAGCCTTGTTTCGCTGGCCTATCTGACCATCCCCTTCACACCAGGAGACTGAAAGCATGAGCAATCGACCGTTACAGGATACAAGTTTAGGGTAATACTCATGAACACGAGGGGGGAATGGAAATGTTTGGATTGCTATCCAGAAACCCCTTTCTATGTCATATCCCATGAGCTTGTCTGTCTCGGAATAAACATAAAATATCCCATTACATATGACCCCAGAGCATACCACTCCAAAATCTATAGGCAGCTTCTGGATTTCTGTCCATTTATTTGATATGGGATCATAAATTTCTCCAGAATCCAAAGGCTCATCCCAAGATCCAAGACCTCCAACAGCAATCAATACGAATCTTTTACAACCCTTGGTATTTGAGTGATCACCTCTTTGTCTGATGAACTTGTGTGACTTTCTACCGTGCAATGATGAAGCCTCATTATCATCAAAAGCATTTCTGTACTGACGTCTCAGCGAAAGCCGGTGAGGATCCTCATAAACATCTGACACGCCACCAATCCGAGACCTGGGAAAACGCCTTTCTTGTCGATGCTGAAGACTCTGACCTATTGAAAAATCAGAGCTGACCTCAGATATTCCCAAAATAGGCATTGATCTAGCATACCTCATGGAAGCAACCTTGCGCCAAGACTTAGATAAAGGGCTAAAAACCAGTACCCCTTTGTGAGTCTTGCATGAGCTCCTATCCACCTTTCCAAAGTGGGTCAAGCTGGAACAACCTCCCACAATATAAATCTCATCCAAAATACTAGCAACAGAGAACATAAACTTTCCTCTTAGAATATCAGAATCAATCCTATACCACTGGTTCTGGGAAACATCCAAGGCATGTATCTCCCCAGAACAATAGCCATCTTTAACAGCCCCAAAGAGAAACAACCATGGATTCTGATAGAACCCCTCTCTTCTCATCTGCAAGAACCGAGGAGTGGTTGTCAAGCATCTCCATTTCTTACATACAAGACGGGCATTCATGAGACTAGTCAGAGGGAGTCTAACCAAACACATTTCCAATATATCATCTGGAAGAAAGATGTGCAAGCTGCTATTTTGAATGGAATCTTCAAGTTCAAAATCTTTTCTATTGTTATTTTTCTTCCAGAACTTTTCCCTAACTCCATAGCCATAGGAGAAGCAATCAACTCCTAGAAATTCCTCATTGCCACAAATAGGCTTATATCCCTTCCCTTCTTCACTAGCACTGGATGACCTCCTCCTAGTACCGGGATCTCCATATTCCTCACCGGTATCAGCCCCAACTTTACAACCACCACCTCTTGCATACAAACTAAGACATTTAACAGAAATGCCCTTTACATTATTGTTATTATCCTCATCCTCTCCTTCACATCTAATGTTCTTTTTCCTTAACCTCTGGCTAACACTTCTAACAAGGCGCTGGGAGACACTCAAGGCCTCAAAATCTCTATTAAGAGAAAGGGATGATGCCTCTCCACTTAATCTCTCAGAAAACATTCTAGTCACTAACACTGATTATGGACCATAACCATCTCAATAACAGGATTAGTAAGCATGCCCAAGCCCAGCTCCTATCCCACAGATTAACAACATCAACAAGAAAGAAACGAAAAAGATCACAACCCCAGTATCAAGATAATCATGGATTTGAATTCAACAGATCCAGAGGTGTTAAATTTAGGATAAAGATGCCAACTTTGAAGCAGAATCCAGAAGAAGAGAAGTGAAATTTAAGAAGGGAAAAACTGGGGATCAAGCAAGCATTGATATTTCGTCAGAAGCTAGAAAAATAGAGAAAGAAGCACTTACAGTTAGAGGGTAAATAGCAGAGATTTGACAAAATTTAGCAACAAAATCCAAATTGTGAAACCAAATCTGAGTGAATATCAACACAAAGCATTTATAATCCAAACAAAATCTAATTACAGGATCAGATGAGTATTAACTGACTCAAAATGTTCAATTAATTAATTCTTCAAAAGAAAAGTGAAGAAGAAGAAGAAATGAAGAAGAGAGTGTGGGCTAGTGAGTAGTAAAGAAAATTAAGATTTTTTTTTTAACAAAGAAAGAAAATTAAAAATTAGTGCTTGGTGTTAGGTTCGAATTAGTAATAATAATATTAATAATAATACCCAAAAAAAAGGCTAAAAAGCGACACATCACTCCCCTCTTTTTCTTTCCCATTTGTCATTCTCTCTTTTTCTTTTGATTTTTTTTATCACTATTTTTCTTCCTTTCTAAAATATTATATTATATTTGTATACGTTTTTTCTACGTAAATTGTATTCTATAAATAATGACAATGCAAGGCAAGGCTGTTATTGTGGTCATAACGATGAAACTGAATTAGAATTTAATAAATTTTAAATTCAAGTAATTCGAGTAAATAATAATAATAATAACTTGATGTATAAAAATAAGTTAAGGTAAACTGCACCTGATTATATGACCTCCAACGGGCACCATGGTAAAAAATGATCAGGGCCGCTGGATCATGAGAGCACGAATTTTGAGGAGGTGTTTTCACCTTTTTTATTTTTCCTATGGCTTTGGGTTTTGGATGAGAGAAAGTGGGGCTCTATGCTCTATAAATCGGATGTGATGACAATGAGGAACGGCGTCGTATAGAGAGGTTGAGTGGGTGGGGATATAATTGGATTTGACCGAGCGAAATGGTCGCCAGATAAAATGGGGGAAGGTCTACTTGTTTTATTTTGTTTTGTTTTGTGCTGTGGGAGTGGCGGTGATTGGTGATGAGTGATGGACCCCATCACCTGCCTCCTCAGTCAATTAAATTATTATTATTATTAGTATTGTTATTTTATTACCATTTTTCCTGTTCACTTCCACTTCCAGAGGTAAAGAGCTGAATGATTGTAATAAAAATAAGTAAAAAAATATTTTAATAATAATTACTTTTTAAAAATATTTTAAAATAAAATTATTTTTATTATATAATTTATCAAAATTTAAATCATTTAATCTCTATTCACTAAAAAAAATAATAACAATAAATATAGAATAAACAATTTGTTCGCCTACTGACCTTCACCGATATTTGCTAAAAAGAGAATACACAACTGAAGGCGTAAAAATTTGGTTTGAATTCTCACAACACTCGTGCTAAGTACTTGACTATCTAAACTAAGTTTTGCGATGATACATTACAAGAAATTTGAAATTTCTTTCCATACCTATTTATACTGACCAAAAAGCAATAAATAGTTTAATAAAAAATTTATTAAATTTTAATTAATTTAATTTATCAAATCATAAAATTAAAACTTTACATATCCTAGAGTACAATTAGCTTGTGAAGTATGATCCTTTTTTTTTAGGCATAATATATACACGGTCTATTGTATTCATCACTTTTTATCAGTTTGACACCTCAATTTATAGTTTTACCAGTTTGACATTTAAATTTGGCTAAAATGTAATTTTAAAACATTTATCAGTACACATAACACAAAATAATGAATCAATATATATCACATCATAAAAGCTTAACTAACAAAAAATTATAAGTAAAGATATCAAATTGACAAAAAGTGACAAGTACATGGGTGATAGATGCATTATGTCATTATATTAGTGTAAACCAATGCATTTTAATCAAGTTCAGGTGTCAAAATGGCAAAACTATAAGTTAATATGTCAAATTGATAAAAAATGACAAGTACAAGGGGTCATGTATATATTATAGATTTTTTTTTTAACAATTTTCATATATGGGTGGGGGGAAGAGTAGGGATTTGAACCCTACCTGTACTGTAGACACCCAGTTTGATCAGTCCGTAATAGAGGGCAAACTGTGGATGCGCATTTTATCAGCTCACGACGAAAGTCCGATGATGAGGAAAGCATAAAGCTTGAATGCAAGAAAGCCCAAAATCTTCTTAAGAATGGACCTAAGAATCTAAACTCATTTTAAGCTTGAATTTCCATCCATTTAAAGCTCAAGCCTTAACCTAAAAGACTAAACCCTAAAACCTAAGCCTAAGCTTGCCTTTGGCCCTTCAACCCAACTCTAAGTCAAGGCTAAAAAGGTGACACATAATCACAGAGGCGCCACCTCAACGGTAGCCACCTCAATGAGATGACACCTCATCAAAAAGGCATCGCCTCTTCACCAGCCACTTGCACTAGCATTAAATATAGAGGTGACAACGATGGTAAAATTGGTGAGGTCACTTCCTACTAAACTAAACCTATGGTGTAAAAAGAAGACTTTGGAGAAAGAATAGTGGAAAAAAGTGTAATAATAAGGGTGAAAAAGTGGATGTCTTGTCATGGCATAGGGAATTAAAAGAGGGATGGAGAGTAAGAACAAGGTTAGCAATTTTTAACAAGTTTCTAAAAAAAGGAAAGAAAAGAAAAAGGGGAGAGCTCCAGGAGAAGAGGGAACAAATCTTCAATTGCTAAAAAGTCAAATAAGATAAATTAAAATTGTATTGGGATTATTTCACTACCATTCTTTTGGCTTTCACTCAATGCAAATTTATACACTTGCCATGAGAAAAAACCAGATGGTAGATTTTTAGCCATTTTGGCTTCTATATAGGAAACAAATAGAAATTAAGCCCCTAATTCTAGTAAACTCCTGAAACCCCTATTATGAAAATGTAAGGATAATATCGATTGATACTATAGAAAAGCCCTGGTTTTATAATTTGTAATAGTATTTAGAAACGAGACAATTTCTTGAAGACATTGATAAAAAAAAATTGTCCTTAAGGATATTATCATCGCAATTCATCAGTCATAATGGGATACTGTATAAAAGGATGCCAACCAGGGTTCACTTGAGATGTATGGATAAAAATAAAGCTCAGAAACTCATGGAAGTAATTCATAAATGAGTATACGGGACACACATAAATGAGACAGTCTTGGCAAAGAAAATAGCTCTTCGAGTTACTTTTGGTTGACCATGGAAACATATTATATTAATTTTGTAAATAAATGCCATAATTGTCAAGCCTATGGAAATGTCAGCCATTTGCCATTCATGGAACTTTAAGAAATGACCTCTTTTTAGCCATTTATAATTTTGGGAATTTATATTATAGGGGAGATATGGCCGAGAGCATCAAATGGTCATCGACACATTGTGGTGGCAATTAATTATTTCTCCAAATGGGTCAAAGCTGAGTTATGTGCTACCGTTGGATCGAAGAAAATGGCAAGATTCATTAAGAAGAACATAATTTGCATATATGGGTTGCCTCATTATGTTGTCATTGATAATGGTGTTTAGTTTCGGGCAGAGGCAGCGACATTATTAAAGGAATATAAAATTGAACATCACATGTCATCTCTGTATAGACCATAGGTGAATGGGGTGGTGAAGCCATAAATAAAAATATAAAAAAGATTTTAGCGAAAATGATGGAGAATTACTAAGACTAAATGAATTATCTACAGTTTACATTATGGGGATATAGGACTACTGCTAGAACATCGATTGGGGTCACTCTGTATTCCTTGGTGTATAGGTGTGAAGCTATATTGCCAGTAGAGATTCAATCATTAAGGGTTTTCTTGGAATCCAAAATCACTGAGTATCAGTGAGTAGAGAGTCAATTAATGCAACTGATGATGTTGGATGAAAAGAGAATGAAAGTTATGTATCGCTCTTAGCTATATTAAAAGAAAATAGCCTAAGCTTATAATAAGAAAATTAAGCCAGGAAAGATTAAGGAAGATGATTTAGTGTTAAAGCTTACTAAATCAATCATGACCGACTTACAGGGAAAGTTCAAGCCTAATTTAGAAGGTCCTTATGTGGTGAAAAACTTATTTTCTAAAGGTGTTGCAATTTTGTCTGACCTAAAAAGTAATGAGTTCAGAGAGTTTATTAACCTACACAATCTCAAAAAATACTTTCTATGAAGTCTCGCTAAAGATAAAACCTCAAAAGAGGCTATATAGGCAAAAGTTAAAGACAAAATGAAAAAAATAAAAAGTCGTATTAGATTGAAAACCTTGAAATAGGTGATCCAAATAAAAATAAAGGACATGTAAAAAGAGGGAGAGAGAAAGAAAATAGTTAGTTGAAAAACTTGCAAGGGCAAGTCATTTAATGATAGGAGTCGTATCAAAAGCGAAATGAATAGTCATTTGTACTTAATTTAAATGAAATGGATTGCCTAAATTACTATTAAACATTATATCAAATGCCTATTACAAACCGTTTAACTATAAAAGGAAATCCTATCTAACACGAAAAGGAAAATAATGACTAAATTCCATAAACTAATGTTGTTTCCGCTTCTTTTGTTGAAAACCCTAAGCACTCAATATTTACAGCTCTCTTATCCTTTTATTTCTCATGAACTCATCCTTTTTATGTTTGTTGCAATTGAATCCATACTTTGTACTAATCATAGATGGACTGATCTTCATCATAGTCAATATGCCTCTAAATGATTCTACGAGGCCAAGTAACAACCAAGTTGTCCAAAAAGTTTTGAGAGAGGGGTTTTGGTTTGAATTCATGTACTAACCTCACAATCAACTATTTCTATCCGTACTGTCAACAAAGACATGCAGGATTATAGAAAGTGGTAAAGTGAAGGTCAGCTATAGGGACACAGTGGGTGTAAGATCGGATGGTCACGTGTTGTAACTTCCACCATAGACACATCCATCGAATTATAGTATCAAGAAATATGGACAACTAGTTATGAACATCTTTTGGTATGGGGTGGAGCTTTCTAGTACATTAATGCTTCACTTTATAGTGCACAATGTCTCTGGGGGGCTTAAGTAACCTCAGCTTCTCATGAAACCATGCCTAAAGAAAAATGATAATGAATTAGAAAAATGACAAAAAAGTAGAAAATAAAGAGATGAGAATGTTGACCTCCAATAGTAATGGACTCCTAAAGAATCGCCTAGTTTCTGGAAAGTTATCTAGCCCAATGATGGTTTCTGCTAGAATAAGAGGGAAAGGACTGAGCCCAACTTCCACTTATTCTAGGCTATAGATGGCTTTTGAATCACTAGGCTATAGATGGCTTTTGAATCACTCTCACTAAAAATATAAACTAGTAGCAATGGAGCATACAAGTAGAGGGCAATCATTTGTGGCCAGTAAACCTCCTTCTTGTCTATAGTTATAATAAGCTCGAGGAAGGGACTCACCAAAACTTCATTATAAAAGATATAGCAAAGAGAAGACCAAAGGTAAAGATTGAATAGTCTAGCCATCTAATGTTGGATGGAATGTAAATCTAGAATTCTAACTTGAGGGATTACGATTTGACTGGTAGAGTCTAAGTGACATCCTAGAATAGCCTCGAATTCCTCTTGTAAAGGGCATATTTTTAAAAAATTAAATTAAAAAATAGTTTGTTCGAATCCCAGAATTGAGCCATGGCATAGAGAAAGGGAAAGTTGATTCTCCTTGCATGAAAATATCAAAAAATTGATAGATAAAAAGGCTTCATTTTTTCCTGTGATTGACTATTTAAGCCCTTCAAGATTGTTTATAGTTGTTTAAAACTTCTCTTAGTCATGTTTAGGGATTTTTGGGGCTATTGGGAGAGAGAAAAATGAGAGTTAAGAAGTAGATGTGAGAAGAAGAAGTTGATTTTATGAAGAAAAATGATATAAAAAAATTGATAGATGGAAAGGCTCCAGTTTTGCCTATGATTGACTATTTAAGCCCTTCAAGATTGTTTATAGTTGTTTAAAACTTCTCTCAGTCATGTTTAAGGATTTTTAGGGCTATTGGGAGAGAGAAAATGGAGAGTTAAGAAGTAGATATGAGAATAAGAAGTTGATTTTGTGAAGAAAAATGAAAATTTAAAAAAGGGATCTGCATCAGAGGCAGTAAGGCGTTTGCCTCTTTGATTAGGCAATGCCTTATTATAAGGAGGTGTTTAGAAATTGCCTCTTCAAGAAGAGGCAACACTTGAGTAAAGAGGTGATCACCTTTGTAACAATCAGAGGCACATTTTGATTGTATCATTCCATTTGAATTTTTTATTTTAATTCATTAATGAAAGATTTGTGTGATTGAACGATGTATTTTTGTAGCATTATATTGAAATGATTAAAGATTCCTTAATGAAATAAGTCAAAACATTTCCCTTACATATGAATATAAATATGCAAAATAAAGTTGAAACAATTTTGCAATATCAAAGGTCATAAAGTAAAGAAAAGTCTTGGTTTTAATCTAAGAAGCCTATGTCTGGGTTTTAATCTAAGAAGCCTATGTCTTGGTAGCCTCTATATCATCTCCATGACCACCCCCCATCAGAACCATCACCATCATCATCACTAGTGCCATCTTCATCTTCCTCCTCCTCATTCTAGAGAGCGATAACTTGCACTAAAGGGATATGATCCTAGCCTAGCTGACCACATCATGATCCTATTTGTACATAATCCAGGGTAAGCACTCATATAAGCATGCATACATATAGAAGTATGGATAAATCATTACCCTTCTATTGAGTGACTGTCATTAGATGGTCCCGTCAAGCCTCGATCAGGCAATACATGTATACTCCTTAATCTAAAGGGATCTGCATGATTAATGATCAGATGTTACTAATATCTTGTTGAGATCGATTCTAAAAGCAAAAAAGAAAAAGAAGCTTACGTGGGTAAAAAGAAAAAGATTATGTGGGTAGCATTTGGAGTGTACGCCTGTGTTAGACTATCATCCAATGTCAGGAACTCATGAGATAAGTTCCTTAAGGGCACCCAATAGTGAGCCAATAAGTTAGGAGTGTGAGTCAGGTGACTGGTGATCATCCTTGAGCTGGAACCAGAAGGAGCTCTAAGAGGTAGTGCTTCAGCTGAGATACCCTTTCTACTGTTAGTGTGAGGGCACTAAAGGGGTCTCTCATGTATAGGAGGTCTGGCTCTATGAGTGGGACATGTGGCTACCATCTATGAATAGAAATGGCTAAGTCAACATGTAATTCAGAAGAGAAAAATAAGAAAGGCAAAGTCAAATGTATACATGAGCAATGGTAGCAGCTGAAAGAGGCACCCGTTGTAATAAATTGGCTCTGACAAAGTTCAAGTAGCGGCTCTTACTCCTCATGGTGTGTGTCTCAGTAGGGTCTCCTGTAACCATTCTAGCCAACTCATCACCCTCCAGTAGATTTGTCTAGAGTATACCAGTAGGAGGTGATACAGGGATATGCCTAGCACAGGCACTACTATCCCAGTTGAGGACCCTCTCACCAAGGTACCATACTCAGTAGCTGGGTCCATAAAGGAGTACCCTTTGTAAAGATAATGGTCTCGAATAAGTCATCTAAAAAAGCCACCTGTCTTAAGGACCCTATAAATCCTGTTGTAACTATAAGAAAGAATAGGTAAGCGACATGGATTCTACAACTATACAATACTAATGATAGTGTTTTATTTTCTTTCAAGTATCTTTTTATAGGTTAGGGAGTTCAACTAGTCTTGATGAATGTGCACGCGGGCCAAATGCCTCCTTTATGAGTGACTGACACCCCATCAAGCTAAAGTCAGGAAACAAATGTCACTAATGCGAGTTATCCCCCAGATTAGCTCTAGCTCCAAGTTTCAGACTTGTAAAGGAGAATTTTTAATAAATAATTAAGATAATTGGCAAATAGATTTTAGAAATATGAGAGAGGGAATACTCACCAAGATGGTATGCTAGAAGCTATAAAATCGTCTGGCCCTAGGGATTACTTCATTCATGCTCTTTTATAAGTAGGCCAGTGCATAGCTACCCTAATTATAAGAGGACACTTGATATAAGTCTTGAAGGGGCATCAGGAACATCAGATCAATAGAGTTAGCGGTGTCAGCAAAAAAAGTATAACCCAATAGATAGACTAAAAATGCCCTCACTACTTAGTTAATCTCTTGAGCAGTGGTAGCAGCCTCAATCCTAACTCAAGTGTAGTGACTCCAAATAGAGTCAATCTTTATGTTTGGGACCATACCAAGGAGCACTCGATGTAAACAACCTGATCTGGTGCCATCCGATGGATGCTCGTATAGAATAGGACAACATTACCTGCATATATGACCCCAGTAATGGTAGTAAAAGAGATGAGATCTAGTGCGACCCTGAGAGTCCAGGAGTGATAGGATGAATTCCTCAAAATTTGTATCATGAATACGGTCTTTCATATCATCTGTAAGCTCATTGTACCAAACTCGAGCCCTACTAAAATTCTAAGCACCTTTGAATATGTGAGCGTCATACTGAAAATGAATAAGGAAGTCAAAATTTATGTAAACTGCTTAAAATTAAAGGGCAAAAAATGTTGATTACTGTCAAAGAGGTGATGCCTCTATTTGAAGAAGCGACATCTCTTTGATGTGGTGACGCCTTAGTAGACCATATGGAAATGATCATCTTTCTGGTGAAAAGGCAAAGCTTCTCCTCGATGAGGCGATTGCCTCGTTAAAGAGGCAATGCCTCTTCACAACAAGGAATACAAAATAGTTTTTAACTTTTTAATTTTTTAATTTTTTCTATTTAATCAAGTCCATTCCTATTTCTAATGGTGAATGCATGTCTACTAATCATAACCTAATGATTATTTGTAGGAGAAAATTATTGGTTTGAATATCAACCTCTCCGAAAGCCAAGGTGCATATGTGAGTGCTCAAACTCACTGTGAGTGGAATGTCATCCCCAATCAAGAATCTGAGAGTATATAGAGGATTTATAAAAGGCACTATGGAATCCAACTATGTTAGGTCAAGCATTTGGGCATCGTCCATTTATGTGAAAAGAGAAGACATAGGGAGGAAGAAAAGGAAAAGAAAATAGAGAAGAGAAAGGAAATAAAGAAAAAGGAAAAGGGAGAAGGGTTTTATTAAAAAAACTTTTTGAGAAGAAATGCAAAAAAGGAAAATCTTTTGGAAAGAAATAAAAGAAAGAGAAAAGGAGAATTTTGAAATAGAGAAGAAAAAGGGGTTTTCTAAAAAGAGAAAGACGTTTATATAGAAATTGGAAGGGATGGAGTTTCATGATGAAATTAGATAAGACAAAAGTGGCTTTTCAGGCTTGAGCCTTGAAGCTAACGGCCAACAATCATTGAAAAAAATTTAACCTCTCGATTTTAAAGTCAGTGGCTAACGGTGTGGATTTTTAGGGGACTGCCTTTTGGGTTTGTATACTCAAGGTTGATAGTGTGAGCTTTTCAATTGTTGAAGAAAATTTAACCTTTCAATTTTAAACACCGAGGCTGACAATGTAAATTTTTAGGGGATTGCCTCTCGAATTTGTATAGTCGAGGTTGACGGCGTAAGCTTTCCAATTATTGAAGAAAATTTAACCTCTTGATTTTGAACACCGAGACTGATGGTGCAAATTTTTAGGGGACTGTCTCTTAATTTTGTATACTCGAGGTTGACGGCGTGAGCTTCCCAATTGTAGAAGAAGATTTGACCTCTCAATTTGAACATTAAGGCTGATGGTGCAAATTTATAGGGGATTGCCTCTCGAGTTTAATGACGTGAGCTTCCCAATTGTTAAAGAAAATTTAACCTCTTAATTTTGAACATCAAGGCTAATGGCACAAATTTCTTAATTGGTTTTAAAGTCTTCTGATTGAATTATTAGACTGCTTTAGTTTTAAAGTTCCTGATCAAAGTATCAGAATGCAAAGGTTTGAATTCTCGAATTTGTATACCCAAGGCCAACTGCAAGAATTTTAAAGAATTTAATCCCTAAGTAAGACTAATAAATTAAGTATAACCTTTTTTTGTCGTGCATGTTGATTTTTTGAAAAATTTTCATTACATGCATTTGGTTTTTTTGAAAAATCAAGGGGGCAAATTGTAAACACCTAGTTTGATCGACTTATAATAAAGGGCAAACTGCGGATGTGCAATTTGATTGATCTGCGAGGGAAGCCCAATGATGAGGAAAATATAAAGCTTAAATGCGAGAAAGCTCGAAATATTCTTAAGAATGGACCTAAGAATTTAAACCCATTTTAAGCCTAAATTCCCATCCATTTAAAGCCCATGTCTTTAACCCAAAAGACTAAACCCTCAAACCTAAGCTCAAGCCAGCCTTTGGCCCTTCAGCCTGTTGAGGCCAAAAAGGCAATGCCTCATCGAAAAGGCGATGCCTTATCATAAAGGCATCACCTCTATAGCAGCCACCACGATGAGGCAACACCTCATTGAAGAGACACTACCTCTTCGCCAACCACTTACACCAGCATTAAATATAGATGTGATGATGGTGGTCAAATTAGTGGGGTCACTTCCTACTAAACTAAACTGAACCTATGAGGGTGAAAAAGTGGATGTCTTGTTAAGGCATAGGGAATTAAAAGAGGGATGGAGAGTGAGAAAAAGGTTAGTAATTTTTAGCAAGTTTCTAAAAAAAAAGAAAAATGGGAGAGCTTTAGGGAGAAGAGGGAACGTTATTAAGGAGAAATAAAGAAAAAGCTAGATTAAAAGTCCATTTTAATTGAAGAAGGAGAACTATTACATTTAAGTGGAGCTTAATATCAAAACCAATATCTGAGGGCTAATTATTTTGAAAAAATCAGCTCATAATCATTAAGAGTTTCTACTTTTTAGGTTAGGTCCTTGCTTGGATAAGTTCTCTTTATTTACTTGCTTGTACTTTCTTAGATTTATCCTCCATTTATGTTGTGTTCATGACATGATCTTTTAAAGTACTTAATATATTTATTAGTTTCGATTCATCTCCATTATATTTTGCTTACTTAGGATTTAAGAAGCTTATCAAGTTACTGTTATGCCTATTAGTCAAGCGATGCCTTTGTAATGAGGCGACGCCCTAATGATCAGGCGATGACCACTTTAATAGAGTCATGCATAGCTTATTTATGATTTCCTTATTTGTTTCACATGATTTATGTTTGTATGTATTTCCATGTTTTTTTAATCTTGTAACTTTTATACGATTATTCATTTACTTTGCTTAGTTGAAATAGTAAAGGGTTTATCATTTTCATTTATATTAAAATAGCCATGTTTACTTACTTTACTTAGCCATCTTTTGTAGGGTTTATATATTTAAGGAGATTAATATTTTGCTCATTTAAGGAAACTTGAATAATTTGGTTTATCCAATTTTAACTTATATTCCTTTTTTGTTCATTTTTTTGCTTATATTTAGTTTATTTTCTGTTTATGTTTGGTTTATTTCTAGTTAATTTTTTTGTTTATTTCACTTTTCCTTGCATGTAAAAAGGGTTGTAATATATTTTCCTCTTTCCTTTCTTTGCATGTGAATTTATATTTGTTAGTGAATGAATGTTTATTTATGTGATAGATATAGTGAATCATCCTTAATAAGCATGAAATTGGGTTAATGTAGTAATATCCCGAGTTTTTAAATAATTTTAAACAATATCGGGATATGCAGTGTTAATAATTTTTGTACATATTTATGATATTTTATGAGTTTGTTATTTGTTTAAAACTAATTTTAATTATTTTATATTATTTTAAGATATTTACGTAAAATTTTTTCGGGAATTGTATTTTCAAGGAAATTAAGACGTAAATAATTTAATATTAATTATTTTGACTAGTTTTACAAATTTGCATGAACTCATATATAATTTTAAAGTGCTAAATAAAATGCATATATGTGTATTTATTTAAATTAAATTAGGGTTTAATTGATTAAATTAATTTTTATTATTTAGTTTTAAAATTAATTAAATTAATTATAAGTGTATAATTATTAAATATGTGTGTGGTGTGCATTTATTGTGTGTGTGATATTATATAATATTATAATATAAAGTATAGTTATATATATACACATATATATATATATATATATACATATTTATTTATCAAAAACATAAAGTTAGCAATATTTATAGTTTTGCCATTGAACCTTCTCTTTCCCTCCCGATCACTTCCCTTCCTCCTTCGATCACTGTCACACCGTTTCTTCATCGTCCCGGCGTGCCACCTTCATCCCCAGCTAGCTCTGCCACCTTTTCCTCCTTCTCCGGCACCGTTTGAAGCTCGAATTGGCCGAAAAACCAAAACTTCTTCTCACCATCGATCATAGCAATTCCGGCCACCGTTTTTGATACCGCTGGTCTCTATCTTCTCATTGAGCTCCGATGAGTATGATTCCAAGCTTTGTTTCACTTAAAATGGTCTAGATTTCCCTAGGTTTCAATTTTGCAATTTTGGCCATTTAGGGTTCTTGAATTTTTTGAGCTTCAATTTGATTGATTCAAGCAAACTCCCTTCACAAACATTGATCCTTGTATCTTAATCTTGCTCTGTGAATTTTTGTGAAATTTTTAGAATTTATTTTAATTTTTGTGAATTTTTTATTATTTTATTAATATTTTATAATTTTTAAAAATTAATTAATTAAATAATGAAATTGTGTTTTATGGTGATTATAGGTGTTGAAATGAATTTTAGGAATTTATTTGTAATTTTTTTGAATTTTATATATTTATTTTGAATTTATTTAAGTTTATGTAATTTTGAAAAATTAGGTTAATTATGTGTTTAATTGAAATTAATTGGTTAATTGAGTGTATTTATTGATATTATTGAATTATGTGTTGAGAAAATTAATTTTGAGTAATTATACTATTTTTGGTGAATTTTTTATTAATTTTAATGAATTTATATATAGGGGTATTTTGGTAATTTGACACTAAATTGGTTAAAAATGTAATTAAATTGGTTTTAATCGTTATTTAAGGTATAAAAATTATTTCTACAAATTATTTAGTATTTTTAACTAATTAAAACTGTTTTTTGTAAATTATTTTGAAAATATATATATAATATACGATTTTTCTAAATAAATGAGTTTTTATCGGTTTTTAATATGTTTTAGGGTTAATTATGTAATTTGGATTTATAAAATGTATTTTTACTATAAAAGGGCATTTTCGGTATTTTTATAATTATTCTGTGAATTATGGACTTCGGTCGGTGAATTGTAGTTTAGAGTCCGACCGAGGGATTATGGTTGTGAATACTGTGTTTATTCTCGAATTGTGTTTCTTTGCAGGATCGGCTCTACTTTTTGAGTAGAAAGATGTCCATTTTACAGGGGAGGTTCTGCCGAATTTTCAGTAGAATTCTCGTAAAACGTGATGTCAAATCGAACTCTGATTCTAATTTTGTGTTTAGCATTCTAGATCAAGTTTCTAGGAATTTCCATTAGATTTATTCTAATGTCGTGTTGTCGTTTGTTTGTTTAGTTACACCGAGACCGAGGCCTAGTGAACTAGACCCATCGGACCTATCTCGAGGAGTGCAATAAACAGTGAGTTGTTATTTTATATATATATGTTCAGGGTGCATGTTTTAGAAATGTATTGTTTATTTTAATAAAATATGCATAAATGATTTAATTAGTACTTAGGTTTATTTTTAGTTTATTTTTGGTATATTTTGATATATTTTAAATTATATGCATGCTTTGATTAAACATTTATACTGAAAATGTTTTAAATATATTTATAGTTTATTTTGCAAATATATTGGATTTATTTAACGTATATATACTCGAAATATACTTTGTTTATTTTTGGTATATTTCTAGTATATAAATATGGTTTATGTTGCTATTTTATTGAAATTCATGCATCATTTATTTATGAATAAATGTTTTATATTATAAATGAAGGATATCAATAAAACGTGCTACCTAGTGGGCAGCACTAGAATCAAGTACATATCAGTACGCTAATAGCATTTATACTATATTACTAACCTATTTGTGGATGTTGATTATATTGATTCGATTTGATATCTGATGTGAGATGTGATTTAGGAGTGTGATTGCTGGAGCTCGATTGACCAATTGTCTCGGGGCCAATCACACTGACAGTCAGACTGCTAGAGCTCGGTTGACTTAGTGTCTCGGGGCTAGTCTACTGTCCAAATGGAACAAGTGATTATATTTGGAATAAGTGAGCCTATATGGCTAGAGTGTTGTCTAACACTGTTTGAGGTTATGATTTGCTAGGGTTCTATTTGATCCTTCATAAACGGTGATTTTCAGTAAGTATATAAAAATAATTTTACTGCATCTGTGTGTATTTGCTTGTATATATATTTATTATATATACTATTGACTGTGTGCATTATTATTTTAGTATGCATGTATATATATTATAACAATTCACTCAATGAGGTTTGACTCCCCTCTGTTGACTATTTTTCAGGAGAGTCATCGTCTTCATACCTCAATAGCAGACCCATACGTCGGATTTCTTCCGCCCCGGCTTCACTATGTAAACTGCTTATTTTAGTTTATTTTATAATCTAGACACTGCAATAGTTATAAACTGTTGTGGAGTTTATGTATTATATTTGTGTGAGTTATATATTTCAAATATTTGTGCTAGATTTGTATTAAAAGTTTATTTATATATGAAATGAGATATTCGATTAAATCTCATTTGGTGGACTATTAATTTAATATTTATGATTTTATTTCCACCGCATAATATCTTATTTATGTTGCTATTATTATTGCATGTTTTATTTTATTTTAAGGTTTGTTACGGGTTTCGAATTCAAAAAAATTCTCGTTCCCTAACGCCGGTCATGACCCCTGTTTTGGATTGTGACAAATGTGCAAACTTAAACTTAATTGTATAACTTGGAAATTGGATGGAAACAATTGTAATTTGCATGTTGATAAATAAGTAATTGAATAATTAAAAGTAATAAAATAATAAAGGCCAACCGCAAACTTGAATGAATATTTTAAAAGTTCATACCCAATTTTCGAACTCATTCTCTGAAGATGACTTAAGAGAACCTCCGTAGGATCCACTTATTATATAGTGTGTCTCAAATTTCATTTGAATAGCGACTCCTTCTCCAATTTAGACTCTAAATTTATTTTATATTTTCTAATAAATCTCAAACTTATATAATATTGTAGTCACTAAACACTTAAGCGCATTATAAATTTTTGAAAAATGCATCTACATATGCCACATTTCACAGAAAAGATGAAGAATCATCTTAGTCAAACCGGGCTGGCCAGTATGGTCCTTTTATTTTGTTGACCAATACAACTATGGAAGTGTATTCAGTTTTAGAACATAGCTCAAGACCTACTAGAGTAGTACTACCTAAGACACAGCAAAAGGAAAACCGTCTAATTAATAAGCAAGTGCATTAACTAAGATAAAAATGTTGAAGAAATGGGGATAGGTAAAATCAATTAAGAGAAAGGCCTCTCACATTAAATGCATCATTACTTGGAACTTGGAAAAATGATGGTGGAGAGAAGTTGTGTATGGAGTATGGACCACTTGGTTGGACTTTAATTTTAATAATTAATTTATGAGCTTGGAATTGGAGGAAAGATGCATCCATGGCATGATACATACCTTGTGGTGGTGGTGGTGGTGGTCCAACAAAGCCCCTTCACATATCATGTAGCAATAAAATAAATCTGATCTTGCAGTGCAGGTTTGGTGACTATTCTGTAACTCAAGAAAGACAAACACCAACATGGAAAAGCTGGTCATTGTTTCTATTCCAATTATTCTACGTTTTAATTATTATTTATTTTATTTATCGAAATGTAACTAACATGTCATGAAGTGTAATAATTCAGTTAATTTTACATAACAATTGAGTATTTAAAAATATGTACATATTCTCTCTTAATTATTCCATCATTTAATGGTTTATTGTCTAATTCCATCATATTCTCTCTAGTGGCTTTTTTTTTTATTATTATTTTTTATTTACTTTAGGTTAGAGAATACTAGTAGTTGAACTTGAATAATCTCACGATAATAAGGAAAGCCACCTCCCACCCTTTCCATATCAAAAATATGGAAAAATTCATTTCATCCAGTATGAGCGTTGCCTCAATTATTTTTTTAATAGAAAAATCACATCATCTAAAATATTAATTAATTACATAAAAGAAGAAATTTTTTTAAAAATTTTAAATTCATAATGATAAAATTTAAACTTTACAAATTAGAAAGAAATTTATCATTTCCATTTCAACTTAACTACTTGCTTTAATTTATTTAAAATAAAAGTTATTTGAAAAATTCTTATCTACATTATATGTATTATACTATAAGGTAAAATTTATGACACAACATTTAAGTATTTATTTAATTAATAAAAATAATACATATATTTTTATATTATAAATTTCACAATTGAATTTAATGTACGCATTTTTTGAATAATTTTATTACGTTAAAAGTGTATAATATTCTGAAAAAAAATAAAGGCCCAGTGGACTGTGGCCTTAATAGCTGCTATGGGGGATTGTGGGTTAAATTGCGCAAAGTAGAAAAAGGAAAAGCCCTGCCCTGCCGAAGGCAAAACATACCGGAGACGACGAAGAAGGAAGATGGAGGAGAAGAAGTCAGTGGCGAATGCGATGAAATTAAGCGTCTTAATATTTTTCTTGACATTTACAGCAGCTGTTTCAAGCGTCGACGACAAATGCTCTGCGTGTTACGCTGTTGCGGTAAACTCCATTTCAGATCCTTCATTTCATTGTACGTTTTCAGTTGTGTATTATTAATGATCCGCAATTTAATTGACAAATGAACGAAACAGAAAATTAGATGAACAGCAGTAATAGTGTTTGCAGATTTATAATAGTTAGGATTAGGGAGAAAACTGTTGTTTAAAGTCTGAATCTGATTGCAGCGGAAAATGGTTTGCAGGATGAGCTAGAGCACGGGCTTTCTAATGTGAGGTTTTATTTATTTATTGTGTTTTTGCTTTGATTGGTTCAATTGAGCAGTGTGTTTTGTTCTGAGTTAGCATTCAAAAAAAACGCTACCTTTTATAGGAAAAACCAAGGAATCATTTGGATATGAGAAATCGTTTGAATTCTAAAGGTCAGCGTGAAGGAAAGGTGATCGATTACAGGTATTGTTGCCTCACTTTCTCCTTTCAGCTTATTACATTTGTATAGGCTATTTAAAAATACATTATTGTTCCATTGGGTATTTGGGACAATGTGTAATTATATGTTTGAAAACAGAGTTAGTGAGCTTAGAGTTGTTGAACTCTTGGATGGGCTTTGTGAAAAGATGCAAGATTATACTCTTAAAAAGGTAATTTCTTTACCGATCGCTTTCTTTTCTTTCATATCTAGAGGCATGCCATGTTTCAGAAGTTTTTTTTTTCTCTAATCACACTGTCTTGTTATTGCCTTCGCCGTGCACAAAAGTTGTGTGTGGTTTTTAGCATCTTTAGTAGATGTGTTCCAATTTGATGGAACCTTAGCAGGTACGTTTGGAATATTTGTTTCCTCGTGTTAAAATGTGGCATTCTCTGTGTAACTATTCTTGTGCCTTTTCATTATTTGCAGGTAGATTCAACTAGAAGCTTGTGGATTAAAGTGGATAACTGGGACAATCTTACTGCTAGTATGTACTTTCTTAAAATTGCTGCTCTTAATCATTACTTTCTTTTACTTATGCTGGAATGCTTTTAAGCCTTTAACCAATTTGTGAGTCATTGTCTTCCTTTTTTTATTGACCTATAGTTTTCTGCACTTGCCTCTGTGCTGTTTCATTTGACAAATTGTGTCCTTGTTGAGCTGTTTGGATTGGGGTTTGATTAACAATTAGATTTTTAATAACCAATGTTCAAATTTTTTAATAGATAAGCAAGAAGCTCGAGCATATTCAAAAGCAATATCATCCTATTGTGGAAGGTGAGATTGCAAAATAGTCTTCATATGTTGTCTTATTTTAAGCCATTGTAATACATACTTTGATTTTGTTAATCAAAGGCATTAAAAGCCACTCATATATAGTGCACTGAGTATAATCCATTTGTTCATATGGGACAGGTTACTGGAGGAAACTGAAGATGAGGTGAGTTTTGTAATTATGATTATCCATTTCTAGTGTCAAAGGCCTTTGATTCATATCTAAAAGGCTAGCAGTTTAATGCTACTGATATCAATTAACATTGCAGTTTGCAGAATTGATAAAGAAAGGTTCTGTTAAAGTAGGAGGTGTGAGCAAGGTTCTATGTGAAGATTTGAGTAAGCATTGCACTCATTTAAGGTAATCTTGAATAGTAACATCAGATTTAATGCCTAAATAAGTCTAGTTGGTTATGCATGTGTCTACCTGTCTTGTGAGACGCAGGACATAGAAAATCATAGAAGTTTTTGTTGATAGCTAGTGGAGACTTAGCTTTAAAGGCTTAAAAAATGTGCGAGGCTTTGTAACATAACTTCGAAGAATCATTCCCATTTCTTAACACAGGTTTAAGTTAACCTAAGGCATATGGGCCTCATCTAATAAGCAATTGTCTAGAAGATAGTGTATAAACAGTAAATTTTCTTATATAAAAAAAGTAAACCTAAAGCATGACATCGAAAAGAGCGAATATCATTACATGATTCCATCTTGTATCCTCAGCTCTCGTAGAAAAAAAAAACGAAAGTTTTGAAACTTAAACCGTCATGTCTAGGCACATACACCAATTAAACTTACGGAAGAGAGATATTTCTAGCTAGGGTTAACTTTGAAGTTTTGTTAAAACTATTGTTCTTTAGTTAAAAAAAGTGAGCAACATTAAACTGGCGTAAACTATTGTACTGCGATTTTGGTCTAACATGAATTTCCTGTTCCATGCGCAGCGGTTCTCATGAGGAGAATGAGAATAATGATGAACAATCAGATGGGGAACTCTGACTCACTCTGTCAAAGAAAAGAGATGATGCCAACCTATTAACTTGTTACGCGAAATTTCAGCGGTTGAAGTTGTTAGTCTTGTTTCTGTAAAACTGCAAATTCTGTTTTTGTGCACAAGTGTCGGTCATTCATCAGTCTGTTACCGTTCGTACAAGTCAATGATAGCGATATGGTGATGGAAGAAACCCACACCATTATTTGTCATCTAATAGGCTTTTGTCAAAAATTGCGGCTGCTTGACTGACACATTTCCAATGTTACTTCCCCTTTCTCCAAGGTGCAGCTTCCTCTATTTTCATTAATCAAACACCCTGAATTCAGAATTTCAAGTTTTATTATTGGGCGGGGCATGATGGCACCTCTTTCAAATCTCGTTTTCGTTGCACAGAAGGGGAAAATGCCACCATCTTAACCATTTATATATAAAAAACATGAGGCCAAGGTATCAGATAGATACTGGTAGATAATGATTGATCAAAGACACAGTTCAATAGGCTTTCTTTTCTGTAGCCATGAAGACAACATTTGCTTATCTATAGCCAAATCCAATAGTTCTATTCAATTGTGCACTAAAAAATTCAAATTCAATAGATGATGAAAGGAAATATAACGCCTAATCGATTAACAAATAATAGAGATCCAACAAATTAAATGAGCATGGAAAAGCATACCCTCAATTGTTTTTCCAAGTTTATGTACATGGGAGAAAGAACAACGACAGGAAGTAGTCTATGGAACTAGACAGCTGAACAATGAATTCATCCAAGTGGTACAACATAAATGACCTCCGATTTACAGGGGTTTGCAACTCAAAAGAATCACGTTCCATGTTCTCCTTACTTCCCTGAGCAAGGCTAAATATCGGCCATGTCTAAGAGGACAGAAAAAGTAGCCTAAGGGCAAAAATTTGTCCTCACCACTTGTAAACCTTGAATGCAGTTTGTACATATATCACCAAATCCCTTGTTTCATGAGTTGCTGTCCAGTACACCCTTGAGTAAATTCAGACCTTCAGCTGATATGCTTCTTCTAACTCGGGATTGTGGAATCTCTATCCGAGGTGGTGGATCTGGGGAGAAACATATCACTATCACTGTTACATTGTCGCATGTCTTGCGTCTAAGTGCCTCCCTAACCAACTCCCTCGAGCATCTTTCTGGATCATTATGGAGCATCAGTTCTCTCCTCACAATTGTTACCGCACACTGGCTGCTCATTACATCCCACAGGCCATCACAGCCCAGGATCAAAAATTCATCATCCTCAGTAAGATTTGTCTCCTGCAACTCTGGCTCTGCACTTAAAGGGCATGCAGAACCCTTTGGTCCCTTCATGTGCCAGTCACCTAAGGCACGTGCGACTGATAATTGGCCATTGAGGTAGCCATCATATATGACTCCACCCAGTTTTTCAATCCTCAGTCTTTCAGATGTGCAATTTGGTTTGTGGTCTTTGGACATCTCAATTGCTCTGCCACGCTTCCCCAACACTGCTCGACAATCCCCAGCATTGGCAATTACCAAAGTCCTGAAAAAGTAAATTATTTCAACCAATCATGAAAACAAATCTCCAGCAAAAAGAAGATAGCAACAAATTCCAGATGACGAAAATCTACTTGTTGCACGCATTCAGGAACAAGGGAACAGCAGTAGGCTTGTCAAGATCAGTAATTAATCTCAGAAAGATATAGTAATAATTCAGTTCCCCTGAAAAAGATGTCACAATAAGGAAAACTACGAATGTAGACAAATGTTATTGAAATCTTAGTCTCAACTTGCGCAAAGACAAATTGCATTGTTTCCTAATGAACCTAGTCCAAATAGAGTTCCAATAGAACTTTGATTTGATGCATTGCTATTTCTGTGTTACTATTCACAGTAAACTTCTATTCTATAATTCAATCACTTCCACTCTTCTTTTTGCCTCTCTTAATATATTATCTTGCAGATCAATATTTGTAAAAATAATCCACGGAGTCATACATGCCATCTTCCATCAATGGAAGTATCTGTGGGATCCAATATCCATCAGCTTCTACACAATTGGGCCACCATCCCTTATACCTAAATACACTGTTCTGGTACCGATAATAAATACCAAATCAAATAAAATATCAAAAGCAAATCGGAGGCTTTACCTTCCAAAGATAAGGGCAGTTAGTGCAGTGGTGCCAGAGGAGATATCAAGTTCACTATCATCTGCAAATGCATAATCCGCCCTCACAAAAGCACTTTTAATTGCCTTTTCCACACATATAGGAAAATGAGAATCCTCAATAATGAACCTAAGTATATTATTTCTAACAAATGATGCAGCATCTATACCTCCATGCCCATCAAACACCTGTGCACATAGCCAAGAAAAAACTTTTGAAACTTAGGTCTTTGCTGCAAAATTGAGAAGTATTGCTACTTCCATCATACCAATAAAGTGATCAAATAATAAAAAGTAAGTTCTTAGATCATTAAAACAAACACACATATTGAACGCTGTATGAATAGCCATTCATCAACTTTTAATGATTTTTCATGAGTATGACAATCTATCTAGATGTTAATTTATTTGTATCTTGAAGGTAAAAATGGTAAGAGCAAGACTACTCACCCCATAGAAAGCTCCATAAGAGGGAAAGTTGCTAGTTGTGCCTAAATGTTCAATAAGATTATCCATACATACATGTTCATCCTCCATATATTGTTTAGGTCCTCCTTCAGCGCAGCTCCCTGATCTAAAGATTGGTAGAAAATTGGAATTTTCATCAGAAGGAGACTTGCTAGGAACAATTCCAATTCCAACATCCGCTGCCTGGAAGAGATTTGAAATAAACATGTGATCAAAAGAATATCCAATAGAACACAAATATAACTCGCCAGACAAGAAGAAAGCTTTTATTATGAATGATGCAAAGTACTACAACATCCAAAGGTGGCAAGGACAGGAGAAAACAACACAAACATACCAGATCAGCAGCAGCAAGCATCCTCATAGAGCTCATACTATGGCGCACAACAGGGAGATGGCGAGGAGGCTTCCCATTAGCAGTAGTTTGTTTGAGATTATCCAAATTTTCAGAGTTGTGATTTTCCATGGATGATAGATTATTGTCCTTGCTACCATAACCACCCTCTAATACAGTAAATGGAGGTGGAAAATCCATACCAGCAGCCATATGTTCCTCTTCCCAATCCCAATCATAAACCAAATGATCACCGCCTTAAAAAAGTTTACAACTCTACTTTTTTCCCTCAAAATCCCACTGATCTATTAAAATATCCCCGAACTATCTGTAACTTTTGAACAATAAAATCAGGCAAAATTACCAATTCCTTCACACCAACAATTCCAATCAAGATGCCCCAATCCACCAATTCTCAACCAAATTATCCCAAAAATCTGCAACAATTCACAGGCACAAATAAACCCAAATCCAAGATAAAATACGGAAATAATCTAACAGAAGCGATGATGGGTGATTAACGAAACCCTAAAAAAAACACTTGAAGACAGAGAGGTGAAAGGGAAAGAGAATCAAAAGTAGTTGAAAAAAAAAAATGAAAACTTAGGAATTGCAGAGAAAGAGAGAAGAAAGAAGTTTTAGTAACTTGTTGGCATTCGGTTGGGTGCTGGCGATTCCAGGTAACTCCAGTGGGATCATCTAGCTGTCGCTGTGAAGCCAACTTAACAGACACGTGTTAGTTTTTGGTTGGTGAATCATTTGGTCGACCGGATGTTTTATAGTGTTGGTTTGTCAATAGGTCCTGCCATTGCTTCCCATCCGTTGGATTTCCAAAACCGCAATCTGGACGGTTCATTTTGTTTTCTGTTTTTTGTTTTCCTTGAGGAGAGGTTAGGTTCGGTTAACGGCCGTTAAAATTAAAAAATGGCAAAAAGGCCAAAAAAAAGAAGGCCTTGGATTTCAGTGGTACACGAGTCGATGCTTTATTGGCCCAAACTTAAAATTTCGGCTAAGGATTATCTGAGTGCTTTTTTTACGCAAATTTCCATACGACATGGGAAATTTCTAATTTTAATAATTTATTATTTTTTAACCAAAAAATATATTAAATAAACTAATTGCAAACTGTTGTCATACAAGTTAGGACTAATAATTTGTGACATAATATGTTTAAATGATATAACATAAGAGTTAAATGTGTTTGGATTATAAATTAGTCAATTCATTTAAAACATGAATAAAATTATATTTAAAATGTTTTAAATTGATTAAATTCATTTAACTCATTTAAACACGTATTGACACGATTAGTAAATATATTACACGATTAACCTGAAACACATGTAAACATATTTATATACATAGTGCAAATTAGTAATGTTTATTGTATTAATAATGTATAGTCTTGATATATATTGCACTATATATTCATAATAAAATTATGTATTTTTAAATTTTAGTGTAAATTAGAATTATCAATTACATATTGTATGTTGATTTCATGTTAAAATTCTCACATTGGAATTTTAGAAAAATTAGAGGAATTCATCGGCTATAAAAGGACTCATCCCCCATTTGATAAACTCATCTCATATTTCAAATATCTCCCAAAGATATGCAAAAATTGTCTTCTTCTATATTTAGGTAATTTTATTTTTTTTCTCTTTTTTTTGTAATATTTTCTTAAATTAGTGAAATATTATTTTTGTAGTATCCGATGACATAGATATAATTGGTCAAACCTCGTTAAATTTTTATATTTTCTTTTATCTTTATTTAATAGCTATTGTTTGGTATAGTTGTCGTAAATTATTGTGTTATTAAATTACTTGTCTTGGTAAAGATTCTGTATAGGAGGTTAATATTTAAGTAGAACATTGTATCCTACCACACCTTTCTTGGGAATCTAGTTTAAGGTGATTTTTTAGTACAATCATTTACACTTTAGTCACATGAGCAATAATTCTCAAGGTGAATTTGTTATTATTAGTGAAAATTAACCTGAATTTCACAACATTGTATTAATAATATATGGTTTTGACATATGTATAATATTGATATTATTTGTGGTGTGTGACTTTAAAATTTGAACATTCTGAATTTGGATACATAAATTTAAATTATGTAGTATTTAGTTTATGTTTATTTTATATTGTAATTTATATGTTAAATGTGTCTAAACGTGTCATTAATCGTGTTTTAAACTCATTTAACACGTTTAGACCTATTTAAGTTAAACAGGTTATATGAGTCATGTCGTGTAATTTGTTTAATAAACATGTCGTGTTTGGATTTATAGTTTTGACATATTTAATTAAACGGGTGATGTTCAGGTTAGGCATAATCGTGTTATATTCGTGTATTGACACAACCCATTTATAACCTGTCAATACGAATTGTCAGTCTTACTATAAATCATGTTTTGATTTCGAATAATGGTGAATGCAGTTGCATTTAATAGTTTTTAAATTTTTTTTATATTTTTATGATTTAACAAGATTATTCAATATAGGGGGCTTCTACAATGCCTGAAGACATAGATACTTTTAATTTTTTAGCCATTGGATCACAACATAAATTATAAGCCATTGATTGAAATTAAAAAGAAGACCATAACTTGTATATAAAGTGTAATGACCCGATATTTTAAATAATATAAAATTATTTTGGGATATGCAGTGTTAATCAAATTTTACTTTTATTTATATGTATTCATTATTTGTGAATATTATTTATTTACTTTATTCTAAATATTTTATTTACGTAAAATAATTATTTTGGAAGTTTTATTATTTAAAAATATTAAAGTTATTATCATTACTATTATTTTAATAGTATTAGTGTTATTATTTTTATTGGTATTATTATTATTATTTTTATTGTTATAATTATGATTATTGTTATTGTTATTATTATTAATAGTATTATTGCATGCATGTGTTATTATTATTATTATTATTATTTTTATGATTATTGTAATTATCATTATCATTGTTAGTATTATTGTTGTTATTATTGTTATTAACTATGTTGTTATTAATATAATATGCATGTGTGTGTATTGTGCATGTGTTGTATATATATGAATATATATATATGTCTGTGACAAATTATTATCATATGTCTGTGACAAGTTTAAATAATATAAAATTATTTTGATATATGCAGTGTTAATCAAATTTTAATTTTATTTATATATATTCATTATTTGTGAATATTATTTATTTACTTTATTCTAAATATTTTATTTATGTAAAATAATTATTTTGGAAGTTTTATTGTTTAAAAATATTAAAGTTATTATCATTACTATTATTTTAATAGTATTAGTGTTATTATTTTTATTGGTATTATTATTATTATTTTTATTGTTATTATTATGATTATTGTTATTGTTATTATTATTAATAGTATTATTGTATGCATGTGTTATTATTATTATTGTTATTTTTATGATTATTGTAATTATCATTATCATTGTTAGTATTATTGTTGTTATTATTGTTATTATTATTATTACTATGTTGTTATTAATATAATGTGCATGTGTGTGTATTGTGCATGTGTTGTATATATATGTATATATATATATGTCTGTGACAAGTGTTAAAGTTAATATATATATATATCTATCTATATATATAATAATAGAAAAGTCAATTTACTTTCGGGTACTCTCCTCTCCCACTAATTTTTCTTTTTCTTCTTCCCATTTTCCTTTTTCCCTACAACCTTCATTGTGCCACCACACCCACGTCAGACCACCACTATGCCACCATCCATCACCACTGTCACCTTCCCTTTTTCTCCCTTCCTCTTTGTCGCCTGGAATCGCCGAAAGTTGCAGGAAATCGTGAGAGCTCCATTTTTGCCGGCGACGATTTCGGTCGAGAGAGCTCTCAATTTCGGTCTCTATTGAAAGCGCTAACACCGATGAGTTGGATTCCAAGCTCGGTTTGAGCTTAAACTCCCTTGTTTTTTAGTTATATCAAGTTTTTGTTTATGTGTCATTAGAGTTTTGAATTTTTATTTAATTTTTGGGTTTGATTCATGAAATTTTTCTTTGAGAATGTTGTTGTAGGTAGCTCAATCTTCTCAAAAATATTTTTTGTACATTTTTTTGAATTAATTTGAATAATGGGTATTTTTGAATATTTTAATATAAAAAATGGATTTTTGATAATGTTGTTATTTAATTATTTTGAATGGAAATTTGGTTAAATTAGTGTTATTAATTTTAGTATTGATAAAATAATTTTTGGGAATATTTTTAGTATTATGTGATTTTGGAAAATTAGGTTAATTGTGTATTTTTATTGAAATTATAGTTAAATAATATTTTTTAAATAATTTTGGAATAATAATTGTTATTAAAATAATTTTTATGAATTATATACTATTTTTAACTAATTAATACTAATTTTCAAAAATTATATTTAAATAATAATATTATTTACTATTTTTGTGATTAAATGAGTTTTTAACTCCTTTTATTATATATTTAAACTATTTGAGTAATTAAATGTGAATTTGACTATTTTATTTTGAATTTTTGAAAAATTGAGATTTTATTAATATTATATAAATTATTTGAGATTTTTATTTAATTAATGTGGAAATAAATATATTTAGAGTTTTGATGTTTAAATATATTATATTGTGGTTTATTATTGATTTTATGAATTTTTAATGATTCTATTATGTTATTATTTAATATTTATTTTAATTGTGTATTGTAAACCTCGGTTGGAATTTGTGTTGTTTGAGGCTCCAACCCGAGGTGATGAGTACTTGTGTTTTAGAAGTGCATTTTCTTGCTGGATCGGCTCTACTATTAGTAGAAAGATGTCTGTTTTACAGAGGAAGCTCTGCTAATTTTTTAATATAATTCTCGTAAAACGTGACATCGGGTCGATCATGAGTTTTTATGTTTTGACTGAATTTTAAATTATTAGATCGAGTCTTCCTTTAAAATTTTTAGAAGTATAAGTTAGAAATTATTGTGATATTGTATTATTAATATTTATTTTCTAGTTGCGTCGAGACCGAGGCCTATCGGATCAGGCCCGTCGAGTTTATCTCGAGGAGTGCAAACCTGTAAGTTATTATTCTATATATTGATTGCATATAGGATGCATGAATAAAGATTTTCACATTTTCATTATATGTTTAAACATAAATTATTTCATTAAATGATTTAGTATATGTTAGGTATACTTTCAGTATATTGCAACATATACGGTTGTTATATTTTCAATATACACTTAGTATATTTTTGGTATAGTCATGGTTTTTTTTGGTATATGTGTGGTATATATATCATGTATATTTTAAGTATACCTTTGATATATTTCTAGTATATTTTTAGTATATTCTTTTATATTGTATGCCATTTTATTTTAATTGTGCAATTTTATTATTTTTCATAAAAATACAATTTATACGAAAGATATCAATAGAACGTGCTATCTAGTGGGTTGCACTAAAACTGTGTACGTATCGGTTCGATAGACTTTAGAGTCGATATTGTGAGAATCGTTTGAGGTGAAATTGATTATTGTGAATATTGAGAATTCTATGAGTGAGTAGTATGGTTGCTGAAGCTCGGTTGACCTAGTATCTTGGGGTCAATCACACTGACAGTGAGACCGTGAGAGATCTATTAACTTAGTGTCTCGAGGTCAGTATACTGTCCAAAAATGAAATAAGAGAATTTCTTTGAAATTAAGTAAGTCTGCATGGCTAGTGAGATATTTGTTTGAGGTTGCGAATACTTTTAGGGTTCTATTTGGTATTTCATTTAAATAAATGTTTTTCAGCATTTATTATATATAAAAGTGGATTTTAATATCTGTGTGAAATGCATGTATATATTTATATATATACTGACGCTTGATTGCATATGATATTAGGAAGTGCATGTATATATATTATAATAATTCACTTAGTAAGGTTTGACCTCCTCTCAGCCATTTCTTTTTTAGGAGTTTTTTTCGTTATACCGTACTAGTAGTGCTTTACGCTAGTCTTCTTCCACCCCAACTATTTTATGTAAATTACATCTTTGAACTTTTATTGTATTATAGAAAATTGCAGTAATAGTGTTGTTGTATTAGTAGTGTGTTATTTTGACATTGGGATTTGTATTAAAATATTGTATGAATATTTTTATTTATGAAATAATATTGAGTATTTATTTTTATATCGATTCAAGTTTTAATTTTGTCGTATTTTTATACTATTATTGCATGTTTTTTTTAAGGTTTGCTACGGGTTCTGGATTCGAAAGAATTTTCGTTTCCTAGCGTTGGTCATGACTTCCTAGTTTTGGTCGTGACATAAAGTTACCTTCACAGCGATCAAAATTATTTTTTAACGGATTTTTTTTTTCCTAATCTAAGTTATCACTTATATTTATTGCATCGTCATTTTTTAAAATAATAGACTAAAAGATAATATATGATGGATCATAAAATAATGTATGGTTGACCATAAAATATTAAATGAAAAATATACCATAAAATTATAAATGTCACTAATTTTTGCAATTGTTAACCATACATATCACAAAAAATAAAGTAAAAAGACAAAAGAGCATATATTTTACTAAATTCCTATATTATAGAAAATTCATAATAAAATGATACATGGTTGACCAGAAAAATGATATAAATTGACTTCAAAATGATATAAGTTGACCACATGTTATCAAGCAAAAAAATTTGGTTGACCATAGAAAATCAATTCTCAAAAATTGATATTTATTTTTGCAAAATTGATTTTATCATTTAAAAAAATATTTGTAAAATTAACATAAAAAGTATTTTAATTAAAATTAATTTAATAAGTGTTAAAATATTAAGAATTTAGATGGGAGTAAGTTTGAATTTTCAATAATTTGTGATAAAATATGTTTTAACTTGATTTGCTTTATTGAGGGTGTCGACATGTCTTAAGATTATTTTTCATTGTGAATGTCATGTTTTGCTATTTCTACTTTTGTTATGGTGCTATTATGGTGTCGCTTTACTATTTTGTTATTTTTTTGTTGTATTTGTTTTTATGGATGTTGTAGATAGTTCATGGATGTAATTATTGAAATACTAACATTTGTTTTTTTAAGGTTTTATTAGATTTAAGCCTAGATATATTTTTTCACAGAAAGTACATTTCTTTACTAATCTCATTTTTCACAATTCTGAGCATATTCCTTGTGTAAACAATAGATGTGTGGGTCTTAAACATCTTTAGATGGATTATTAAAATAGGTCTTAAATCAAAATTAGTAAATATGAACTCAACTCAGTTTGTCATATAGATTTAAGTGCTCGATCATATTACCTCAAAAATTAAAAATGTTTTAATTTCCCTTGCAAAAAATGATCCATATAAGAATGAATTCCTTCACATCATTGAGTAGTAGTTTACCCAACAAAAAAAATAACCTTACAAATACGTTTCAACCCAATGCCTTCGGTCTGTATACATTTTTTATACCAACTTATTCTCTTGAAGTTTATACTTTTCAAGAGTCTCCTTCCACAAATTCTTAAGATTCTAGATGTTGATATATCAACTAAGCAATGATGAAACATATTATCAATCAACCAAGTCATTTTTAGAACGAATACCCTCTTTATAACAAACTCATCTTCTCATCGAAATTGTGTCATTTTTATAATGCCTTATATCATCCTTTCGTAGCACTTGAATAAATGTAGTAAAAGTTTTCAGCATTTACAATTGAATCGAATTCAATGCTCTGTATACCACTCCTCAATTCTTTTAGAAATTTTTATTGATAAAGAAGACCAATCATACTTGCTCTTATTTTTCCCATACAGTTGATTTGATGATCTGTTAGAATCATTACACATAAAAGTAAGGTAAACCTCTTCATTAATATGTGGAGAACCATATATATATATATATATATCAAAAAATTATTACTAGTGGTTGACCACAAAATAATATATATGTTATATAAAATTTTAACTGATATTAATTATTCTCAAATATAATACGTAACAAAATTAACCACAAAATAATGTGTATTGACCATATAATGGTATAGGTCAACAACAAACTATCAACTAAAAAAATTTGGTTGACCATATTATATCAAAAGATAAAAATCACATTCCTTTGAAACACAAAAGCAAATAAGAAAGTGATAATTAAATTCAATTGTAAATTTATAAATATTTATAGACTTACCACAACTATAAATTTGATGATGGTTGAATCTTAATGATTAGAAGTAACAATTGAATTTGAGATGCTGATAGAATTGTTGACTATGAGCAATGATTGAATATGAGGGATTAAAAGTAATGATATAATTTTAGTTTCTTTCTTAAAATTTTTTAAAGTAAGAATAGAGTTTTTGTGTTAAAATTTACAAATGTTTTTTTTTTAAACAAAAAAATGTTAAAAAATTTAACGTGAAATTTTTTTTTTTTTTTTTTTTTTTTTTTCAAAGATTGACGTTTTTTCAAATCCTAATTGCGTTTATTAAAAAAATTAAAAAGATTGACGTTTTTTCAAATCCTAATTCTAAAGATTGACGTATTCCTACTATTAAAAAAAAATTAAAAAGTTACTTGCAAAGTAAATACTTATAATAAAATTAGTCAATGAAATAAAATTTAGTGCACCATTGTAGTAGAGTGGTACGAATCCAATTTCAATATAAGTACCCCAAAAACAAAACTTTTCGAACTTAAAAAATAATTAAATGAATCATCAGAACTTGCTAAATTATAAATTATAATGTAAAAATTGAAAATTTTTAAAGGGATAATATAAGATTATTTAATGTAAATATAAATTTGTAATTATTTAAATTAAGGTGGTTGATTCCATCTGTCTATGTATATATTTTGCCAATTAGATGAGTGATACTAATTTATTAGTATTAAATAGTTAATATATGTATAAATTGGTTACGTAGAAGTTTATGAAATTTTATTTATTTAAATTAAAGTCGATTAATTTCATTTGCTAGGCTATAACTAAACAAATTTCCTTTTGTTTTGTTTATGAATTAGGGGAGGAAATGAAATGGGTAGCAGACATATGGGTTTAATGAAGAAGGAATTGAAGTAATAATAGGCGAAGTAATGATATAGAAGGTGGCTGTTGCGGTTCCACTTTGCATGGATTTTGTTGGGACTTTGCCGACGTTTTCAATGATTGTTTCTGTTGGCTGCTAACTTTTGCAAATTGCAAACCAATGTACTGTCTATCTGTCTGCTTTCTGATTCTTTGCATCGCACCATGATCGTAAAATCTTTGATCAAATCAGAGAACACTTTGCTATGTGTTGGATCAGGGTGTTGCGTACTAGAGAGCATACTAAAACTGGATTTTGGTGAAGGCCTATGCGTAGACAACATGATAAGCCCACAGCAGCCCAAAAATGAATCCAACAGAGATCTGACCTATGAATTATGATGTTTTTTTTTTTTTTTATATCCAACTTGCTCAACCCAATGCCCACTTGAGAAAATAAATAAATTATATACTAAATGATTGATTCATCACCTCTGGTTTCTTAATCTTCACAATTAAATACAATTAATTAATGGGTAGATAAAAGCAGATTTTGATTCCATCTAAGGAAGTAATTTTGATGCCAATAATGAGATGTTTGCTGTTTGGCCTCTTTTGTAACATAGGAAAATTGTTCAACTTAATTAATAATACTTTAAGTCGTATTATTTTTTTATTAATTTTTCTAAAAACAATCTCTTTGAAAAGGTTGTAAAAGATTTAATAATGGAAGATTCTTGACTACACTATATTTGGTGTATTACATTATAAAGAGTAGAATTTGTGATATATTAATAAAATGATTTGCATTTATGTATCTCTTTATTACAAATCTCACCATTAAATGTAATACATTTAATATAGATAAGAATTTTTTTCAGGTGTAATACATTAAAATTTTTTCTATAATTATTATAATTTACAAATAGTTAACTAATTCACGTTGGTGATTAGATTAGATCCTAGATCGTAAAAAAATAAATTCGCAGCTCAATGTTAAACAAACAATAATTTACATGTGTGGGGACCTATATTTTACCATAAAAGTGTTATGCTAGGGCAAAGAAAACCCTAGAATATAAATGCAATATGATAAAAAAGTTTGGTTTGGAGGTGTGGCCTACGTACAATTCTGTAAAATCAATGGCATCATTGCAGATATTGTCACGTAGCACAGCAATGGCAGCACATGAACACATGGGGTGAAAACTCCATTAATTTAATTCAAAGACTGAGCAGTGATATTCCTGTGCATGACCATGAAAGGAAATAGAGGACAGGATAAATGAAAGGAACTAAAGTGTCTGATAACTCTTTTTCTTCGTTTTAATCTTGTTTTTATATGGCAAAAAAGAAAAGGATATATGCTGTAACTCGATTGATCTAATTGATAATAAGGGTTAAAAAATAATAAAAAAACGACTTGACATGGAAACTTTATAAAAGCTAACAGTGAATGAAAGGTAAGAATAATCGCAAAAATTGATTTTGGTATCGAATCAATATGCAGAGTTAAGTTGCGTAGGTCGTATTTTATTCTATATTCTATAATTTTTTTCTACGCTATATATATATATAGAGACATATAGAACTTTATTCTTTCCTTCGTAAAATCAATGAATAGTCGTGTCTTAATTAAGTTAAAAAACAACAATTATATTTTGTATTAAGCATGAGCTCACACTAAACCAAAAAATATTCCAATTTTATATAACAATTACTAAAATCAACTCATAAAATTTATTTTTATTTACGCTGTTCTATTTCTATTTTGAATCCAACATGATTAATCTATTATTTTATACTTTGAGGAAAAAAAATTAGATAACGAATAGCACATAAAATTAAAAAAAATCAATTTGCTAATTAAAAAATAAGCCAAATGCCTGAAACGTGTAGCACATTAGTTTTAAAAAACTAAAAATATTTCAACGAGACATTCAATTCTCAAATTATTTGTTTATTTTTCAAAAGCAATCAGAGTGGACACTACAGTATGACAATATGCAATTTTAACCAACAAATTTTAATTTTATTAATACTAAAATTTTTATTAATATACTCTGAGTGGAAATTTAAATTAGAGCTAAATAAATTAAAAAACAAATGCAAAATTCCAAAACACAGAACAAGGCATGGAAAGGTGGCGCACATGGAACTTATGTGAATGAGCCTCTGGGGATGGCAGCATCTATGTATCGTTAATGGGAATCATTTTGTTTTAACAAATAATGGGAATCCTTATGTCTGCTCGCTCCCTCTTTCTTTGGGGACTGGGATCGCTACTAAACTCCTCCTAATTTGCTTACTATAAGACCAGACACCACAGCCATCTTACCCCTTGCAAATCTTAATTACTATATTAAGAGTCAAAGTTCATGTCTTTCATTCCAGTTAGCTCCTGTTTCTTGTTCTGTGTCTGATTCCAACCTCCAATTTGTTGGTTTTGATTTGGGTCGTTTTCCATTTATCTTCTTACTTTCTCTGAATTTGTAAAGACTTCAGCTTTTGTAAATTCTTATGATAAATACTTCTGGGTTTTCATTTCAGGTGAGATTGTAATTTGCCTCTCTTTGCTCTTACATGCTTGGTTTTTTTTTTTTTTTAATCTGCTTTTTCAATTTATTTAGTTAGTTAGAACTTAGAAGATGTGAGTATGAAAGAGCATATGGCAATGACTCCACTTAGCTTGAATTGAATTTCTTTTTCTTCATGTTAATTTAGTGGCAATTTCTTTTCTTCTATTAAAAAAATTGTAACTTTAGACTTTAATTGGAACACAAAAGAGAGAATCTGTGGTTTCTTCTATATGTAATCATGAGTGTTTAGTTTCTTGCTGCCAGTTTTTTGTTGAGAGAACTGAAGAAAAAGCATGAAATTTTGAAGCATTTGGCCACAGTTCTAAAATCTTATCTCTTCACTACCATTTCCTGTATCTTGTCCTTTTTTTCCTCCTTGTCATTGTTTTGATGAATCTCCGGTCACTTTCTAGAATGATACATTATGAGTCTTTTTCCTGAGAGAAAAATTCATGCTTGGTGTTCCTCTTATTTTTCATGTGTGATTTTTCTTTTTCAGGTAAGGCTATGCGTAGTCTGGATTTTTGTCTTTAGATCTGTCTCCTTTTTCTCCCCTTCTTTTTTATGTGGTTGTTCTTTTCTCATTTATTATTTTTTGGACAGTATTTTTCTGGTAATTTAAATATCATCTGTTTAAACTGCATATTTGAATGAAGAGTGATTCTTTCTGCCTGTTATCTAGCATATTCAAGTTCTGAATTTGTCATCCCCTTCCTGATCTCCCATTTTCTCCCTTCCCCATATATCCTTTGTCTTCTCCCTCACTGTCTGTTTGGTTGATAAGAAAGCACAGAAAAAACAAATTAAAAAATTTTGAGGCACATAGGTGGATATGTATAAGACTCTTTAAGTTTCCAAAATGTTGTGCACAAGGTTTAAAATTAGTCTTGTAAGAGCTAAGGTTGTCTTGGTGGTTTCATTTTTATGACTGATTAACTCTAGTTTTCCCATTTCTGCTTCTTGTCATTGTTTTTGTCAATGAATAAAGAATTTATTTAGGTGATTGATTTGTTATTTAAAATTCATTTGTGCAATTTTGTTCTTAGATATCCTCCTAAATGGAGTATTGGGTAATTCTAGCCATCTTATTGTATCTTTGCAAATCCTTGTTCTGTTAAACTGCTGACAGAGTGTTTTTTCATCTATGTAGAACCCACAAATCATAGAGCGCAAATTCTTTGCCATCATCAATAAGCAAATTCATTAAGGACATGCAAGGATAATTCTGCTCTTGATCTGAAATGAATATGGTGGCGCTTATTTTATTTCTTTTTATCTTCTTTGGTGTGTTTTCAAGTGGCTATAGTAGGAATATTACTTCCAGACCTGCTGTTGTGAACATTGGAGCCATTTTCACTTTAGACTCTACTATTGGTAGAGTGGCCAAGGTTGCCATTGAAAAAGCTGTCAAGGATGTAAATGCAAATTCCACCATTCTTCATGGAACTAAACTTGATATCTCAATTCAGAACTCCAACTGCAGTGGGTTTTCTGGTATGGTTGAAGGTAAGCAACTTTCTATTTCTTCTCCTTGTATTAAAGCGAGTGGTGTACTTGACTCCTTAACATAGACTAAAATATGTTTCTGACAGCTTTGCGGTTCATGGAGACTGATGTTGTTGCCATTATAGGGCCACAATCTTCTGTTGTTGCTCATACTATATCTCATGTTGTAAATGAACTCCAAGTTCCTCTTCTATCATTTGCTGCAACAGACCCCACTCTCAATTCACTTCAATTTCCTTTTTTCGTTAGGACAACACAGAGTGATTTCTACCAAATGGCTGCTATAGCTGAAATTGTTGATCATTATAGTTGGAAGCAGGTCATTGCAATTTTTATAGATGATGACTATGGAAGGAATGGAGTACTAGCTCTAGGTGATAAACTTTCTGAGAGACGGTGTAAAATCTCTTACAGGGTGGGGATTGAACCAAATGGTGAAGTTAATCAGGGAGAGATCATGGATATTCTTGTTAAGGTTGCATTAATGGAGTCTCGAGTTATTGTTCTACATGTAAATTCGAAGTTGGGTTTTACAGTATTTTCTGTAGCAAAATATCTTGGGATGATGGGTAACGGGTATGTATGGATAGCTACAGATTGGCTCTCGTCTTTTTTAGACAGTTTTTCTCCTCTACCTTCCGACACAATGGACACAATTCAAGGAGTTCTTGCTTTGCGTCAGCACACACCAGATTCAGATAGAAAAAAGTCGTTTACCTCTGGGTGGAGCAAGTTAACTGGTGGTTCTTTGGGGCTGAATTCCTATGGGCTCTATGCTTATGATTCTGTCTGGCTGGTTGCTCATGCTATTGATGCATTTTTTGACCAGGGTGGTATTATCTCATTTTCTAATGATTCCAAGCTGCGTTCTACAGAAGGTAGTGATCTTCATCTTGATGCAATGAGCCTCTTTAATGATGGAAATCTTCTGTTGAAGAACATATTGCAGAGTGATTTTGTTGGCTTAACAGGTCATGTCAAGTTTGATTCAGACAAATCTCTGATTCTCCCTGCTTACGATATCATTAATGTTATTGGCACTGGGTTTAGGCAGATTGGTTACTGGTCAAATTATTCTGGTTTATCAACAGTGACTCCTGAGATGCTCTATACGAGGCCACCAAACCGTTCGAGTGCAAACCAGCAATTGCACAGTGTTATTTGGCCTGGAGAGACATTATTAAATCCTCGTGGATGGGTTTTTCCTAACAATGGGAAGCAATTAAGAATTGGTGTGCCCATTCGGGTCGGTTTCAAGGAGTTTGTATCACAAGTGCAAGGAACCAACTCGTTCAAAGGTTTTTGCATAGATGTATTTACAGCTGCTGTAAGTTTATTACCGTATGCTGTCCCATATCAGTTTATACCCTTTGGAGATGGTATAAAGAACCCAAGCTATACAGAGCTTGTATATATGATCACATCTGGTGTGAGTACAACATTGTAAATTTGTTGTTTGAAGTTCAGATTTATTTGGAGTCAATTTTTTCCATTGACTGAATGTTTTTTGTTCTTGATGCAGTCTCTTGATGCTGTTGTTGGTGATATTGCTATAGTTACAAATCGAACAAAAATTGTTGATTTTACGCAGCCATATGTATCCTCCGGATTGGTTATTGTGGCTCCATTTAGAAAGTTGAAGACAGGGGCCTGGGCTTTCCTGCGACCATTTAGTCCACTCATGTGGACTATTACATTCTCTTTCTTCATTGTTGTTGGTATAGTTGTATGGATTTTGGAGCATCGGACAAATGATGAATTCAGGGGCTCACCTAAAAGACAAGTTATAACTATTTTATGGTGAGTTCTTATATTAATGTCTGAATATGATATCTGTTGCATTTATTCTTATTTGCTGTATGGAGCATGTCATTTATCTAGATTTCTGGTTTGTATTCTAGCGATGGCAAATATTTATGGAGCCTATGGTAATATGAAGAATTTTGTGTGTGTGTGAGTTAACTCATTGCTAAGGAATTTACCATTTGATCCCAAATATCATCCTATAAGCATGCAACATAATTGCTATCTAAGCTGCCTCCTCTTTGTTGATGATGCAGGTTCAGCCTCTCAACTCTATTTTTTGCCCATAGTAAGTGACATTCATATTATTGCCTAGTGTTGTGCTTCTTGTGGGGTAAGATTGCACCTTTCATTTAATGGTGTTTATTTTTGTGTTTCTTTTCTGCAGGAGAAAACACTGTTAGTGCATTGGGTCGTTTTGTGCTGTTAATATGGCTGTTTGTTGTTCTAATTGTAAACTCAAGCTACACTGCAAGTCTGACATCAATCCTCACAGTGCAGCAGCTTTATTCTCCAATTCAAGGGATTGAAAGCTTGAAGGAAAATGATGATCCCATAGGTTACCAAGTAGGTTCTTTTGCCGAGACTTATTTGAGCGAGGAAGTTGGAATAGCCAAATCTAGGCTTGTTGCCCTCGGATCACCTGAAGAATATGCCAAAGCGCTCCAACGTGGTCCTGGAAAGGAGGGGGGAGTTGCTGCTATTGTTGATGAGCGTCCTTATGTGGAACTCTTCCTCTCATCCCAGTGCTCATTCAGGATTGTAGGTCAAGAGTTCACAAAAAGTGGCTGGGGTTTTGTGAGTAGCTATTTCCTGATTTATCTGCCCTCCTCTCATCTTCTTTTTTGTATCTCATTTTTAATTTTTTCACTGCAGGCATTTCCACGGGACTCTCCATTAGCTGTTGATATGTCAACTGCAATTCTGGCACTATCAGAGAACGGTGATCTCCAAAGGATCCATGACAAGTGGCTCTTGCATAGTGGTTGCAGTTCAGATACTTCTGAACTTGAATCAGATAGGCTTGAGCTTAAAAGCTTTTGGGGACTCTATCTCATTTGTGGGCTAGCTTGCTTCATTTCTCTCATCATATACTTTGTACGGATTTTACACCAGTTAAATCGTGTCCCTCCTGAAGAACCTGCTTCCCCTAGTCAGGGTAGCTCACGCTCTGGGCGCCTTCATAGATTATTATCATTAATGGATGAGAAAGAAGATCGGTTAAAAGACAAGAACAAGAGAAGGAAGGTGGAAAGATCACTATCGGAGAATGATAGAGACGCAGATTTGGGAAGAAATCCCAGTAATAACGGCATAGAATTGACCTGAAGGAGCAACACCAACCTCATTGCTGCTTCATTCATCAGATTAGAGAGACGCTTGCTGTATAATTGCACATCAGCAGCATTTTAAGTCCATACATTGAATCCTTTAAAATGTTTATATGTGCCCTTATCATATTTTTTTGTAGGAGTTTTAGCATACAAAATATAGGTTATACCCTGAGAATCAAATGTAAAGTACCGAGGAGGAAATATAAAACTGTTTTCAAGTGCATACTCTGGCTTTGGACCTGATCGATGGGATTTGGCATCTAGTTCTGATGGTTGAATCCTGATTATAATTTTTAGCTGCAGGGAAGCGATCAACAAATACAATAGTCAGCCATATGAGAGGAGTTTCGCAAGATGTTTTGTGATCTTATACGTCATGTATGGACAAACCTCCTAACAGAGTATACTATGTTCCACTAGACTATGGCATATCTTGGTAACACAAAAGATGGGTGTAAGAAGCGTAACAAAACCATTGCTGCCAAAACACGAGTGGCCAACTTGTAAAAGAATATAAAACGCATTGGATTAGCATTGTCGACTCATCTTTGATTCTCGTTCACACGTTACTTTGTTGTCATATCAAGTGCTTATATATAGTCTGTCAATACACCATTAACAACTAATAATTATCCCTGAATAAGATTAGGCTATTACATAGAGCATATTGCCAAGGCCCAATATTTTTGGAGGTCCCTACTACCGCTACAAGCCATATCCCAGCATTCATAAGTGACAACATAAAAGGGCATACTCAAGCCAAGATTCCCTCCCCCGAGGAAAAGGGCAACAAAATTTCAACTCGGAAACAGAAAAGCCTTTGATTATGGAGACATATCAGCTTCACCATGTGCTCATCTTTATCTTCTTCCTCCAAAAAAAGACACTTTTAATCCTCTTTTTTCAAACATACCAACAAAAAATTCAAATCTGTAATCAAACCAACCATTTTCTTTTGCTCTTTTTTCAAGAATGTTTTAACAATATGGCCAAATTAGCTAAGCATACAATTTTAACATTACTGGGAAACAGTACAAAGTAAGCAGCAAATCATGATGTATACCTATGCTGCCTCTTCTTGCCATGTCACTGCTGCGGATACCGGCATTTACCGTAACCTGATCAACAATGGCGAACAAAGCTGTAGTTAGAGCGATTGCCAAGTACCCAATTGTTATTCAATAATCAAAATAAACAATACGAGCATAAAAATGAAATAAAAAATGGACTAATGTTGTTGACTTACTTGGATCACTGAAGGTCACAAGTCCACTGCCCTTGAAGTCACAGTTCCAGTAGTTCCTCCCGTGCATCTGATAATAAGCATTCATGGCAAATGAAGCATGCGCGTGGAGCTTGTCTGGTGCATAACAATCACCACTTTCATAGATCTCTCTGCAATCCACACCACCTGGTCCACAGCAAAAATCTAGAACAGCTTGAAGCACCTTCTCATCAGCATGGGGTTTAGCTACACACCATACTGAAGGACCTCTTAACCCACTTGAGACTTTCTCACCAAACTCAAGTGTTCCTCCATTGCTGCAGAACTGACAGCTCAAATCCACTTCATATAATTTAGATCCATCTCCATTAAAGATTCCGAAATTCCTTTCAGAGACATCACCATCCTTTTTGTTTTCATTGAACAAAGCAAACACATATATCTGTATCTTATCCTTAGGCTTCATGGGTGTGCCTTTATTGGCCTGCGCACGTTCAATTAACCTTGTGTTATAAGTCTTTGCATGATCAGGCGTAGCTGCAGCATCGCCCTGACCACCCTTGGATGGCCAACCCGATTCTGACACTGTGATATCAATTGTCTGATTTCCAAATCCTAATGCTTTTATAGCTGACCTGACTGCATCAATTTGTGCATCTAACATATTGTTGTAGGTGTAACCTGCAGGGTCGCGGACTCCAGTAGCATTCCCTAGTAGAGCATACTGTAAATCAACTGAATCAGGGTTGTCCCTGTAAGCGAAGTATGGATATGCATTGATCATGAATGGAGCACCATTTTCAGCTAAGAACCCTACAATGGAAGTCATAACTGGCATAAGGGTAGTGGCGAAAGTGGAAGCTGAAGGAGGAAATGAAGAAGCAAGAGTGGCCATGCTGTGAGGGGTTGTGACCTTGATTTTACGGTCGAGTCCACGCGCAACTAGCACAGCATGCAAGTTCTGAATGGCTTGAACCAAGTTATTTGGGCGTAGATGATCAGGATCTGTTGTTAAATACTCATTGCCTACGGCTATGGCCACTATAGAAGTAGCAGGAATGAAGGGAACTACACGGCTGGCGAACCATTCGTCAGCCGCTTTCACGTCGGAACTAATGTTCGCCACGTGGTAGTTCTCCACAGCGACAATGAGGTCTATTCCAGTGTTGGAAAAGGCTTCAAGGATTTCAGGGTTGGTGTCATAGATTTTGACCTTGTCGATGAGTGTGGACTGAAGGAGCTGTGCTACTTTCTTAGGCGAAGGGAGGTTGTTTCCGAGGGTGCCATAGTTTACTCCGACACCGGAAACATTCTGAAATGGGCTGAGAGCAAGGAGGAGGAGTAGGAGGAGAGGCTGGAAAGGAGGCATTATGGTTAAAATGAGGCACCAAGAATTTGCTAGCTACGGTAATGTGGACATATTTGTAGAACTTTCAGGGAAAGAATGCGATTGGCTTTTGCAAGAATTACTTTTCCTTGCATGTGTTCCAAAAGGTCTCCATGATTTTTTTATTTTATAAAAGGAAAAGAGAAACAGAGAAATTCGGGTAATGGGTACAGAAAATAGATCGTGTTGTTATATGTGTCAGATGGAAATTTTCAAACCTCCAGATCAAAAGATGGAATATGTGGGCCATTAATGTTAATGTAAAATGATGAAATTGATCTGCAGAGAGTTCAGTGGTTTCCAACTGTAAAAAAGCTACTGCAAGTAAAGCATGTATGGTTAATCCAAGTTTTGAACTCGTCTACTTGTGTTTGTATGATCATTTACACACCTTGAGTTGCTCAAACAAATTATTAACAATAGTTATTTCTAACCTACAGTCATAGGATAAAATAATCATCTATGGATATAGCAACATTTATCCTTGTCCACTTGATTAATTTAGAATATGTTTTTGGATTTATGCCACCAGTTCTCGTGAATGTTTGGTTTCCTAATGAAAAAGTACATTTTTTTTTGGGCTCAACCTTGGGGCATGTGAGTCCCATGGGAGCTAACTGTACCTACTCCATTGAAAATATGGGAAGCAGTGAAAATTATGGGAGATCAAAGGGGATATGGATGACAAATGACAGAGTTGGAGAATATCAGAAGCCTAAACAAGAATTTATCTAATGAATACATTGACCAAGAATCTTTACCAACTCAGAATATCTTTTAGTCCCAAGTCTCTGCAAATGCGTGAGCTTTTAAGTACTATTAACACAAAGTTACAGTAGAGAAATGGGAAGACTAAACTTTGGTTAGAATTCACTAATACCTTAGCTCCTCCATAAAACAAGATTACAAGAAAACTCCTCCATAAAACAAGATTACAAGAAAAGAGCTTATTGCAATTATAATGCTATGTCCAAGGCCAAAAAAGGAGCGTATTGCATTGCGCCTGGCCCCTCACTGCAATAACACTTTCGTTGTTCCAGCCAGGAAGCAGATGGAATCATTTAAAGCATTTGATAAACAGTAGGGTCATACTGCTGCGAGAATTTTTCAATATTGACAGACAGATAGAGAAAAGAAGCCACTACACACCATTCAACTACTCTACTTTCTTATTTATTTTAAAAAAAGGCAAGCATAACCCCCCGAAAAAAAGAATCCTATGGTATCTCCTGTAGTCCAGTTCTACACTGGAAAAGAAAAAAACTACGGGTAGAAATTCTTTTTCCGGAATTGTCACCACTTGCCAGATGGGCTAGCCGCTAACTTCAAAAAACCTACCTACACCTGGATTCGAAATCTTAGAAACCAAACACAGTAACTGGTCACTGTGAAGCTGTACAAAATATTCCCACTGCACTACAAATATCCAAATGATACCAAGTTAACAGCTCCGAGTTAACTGAGCTACTTTAACAGCAAAACATTTGCAAAGTAGAGATCTCGTAGGAATGTAGATTACTTGCATAATTGATATATCTGTACAACAGGCTTCTTATCAGGATTACACAATTCTGTTGCATCATGGTACAATTTTTGTTTACAAAAGCTATAATTACTCTGGTTGGAAAAACCGGAGGGAGTCAAAGTGTGTGAGGTTCTTTAGATTACACTGCTCTCTATGTATTTACAAAAAAATTCCTCTTCTCTACAGTATCTATGTATTACTTTGTAAACCTCAATCAAAAGTTTTGGAAATCGACATGAAAAATAATTTTCAAAGCCTTCAGGATGAGAACCCATTAATTCCTTGATCTCTCGAGGGAGTTCCCTGTAGTGATGTGACTTGTTGCGTATGACCCGCAATAAGTCACGAACACTATCATACTTGTAACGCCTGTATCGGCCAATGTTGTTGATAAATGCAGCTTCCATCTTCTCATCCCATTTTCCATTCAATGCTACTGTTCCAGTGCTTTCTAATGCACTTAAAATTTCTGATTCATTCTCCCTATCTTCCAGTTCAACTCTGTCACTAATATCTTGAAGAAATAAGAGTCTTTTCTCGGAAGTCCAGAACAAAGGATGGTTCAAAACCTCCTGGGCTTTTGGCCTACAATATGTGAAGACAGTATCATTATTGCACAATACAGCTGTAAATAGAAATCACAAACCAATAATAGAATTTGGAATGTAAAGCCATGAGAAGCTTCTTAGCCTTGCAGATTTGACAGTAGGAAACTGTCTTACCTCTTCTCTGGGTTAGGATCCAAGAGACAAGAGAAAAGATCCACAGCTTCCGGTATATTCTCTACCAAGAACAGGTCTTTCCGATCATTCACAATATTTACATCACGTTCGATATTGTCACCGAATGGGTGCTTTCCCCCAGTGATACAGAAAAATAGAACACATCCTAAACTAAATAAGTCAACTGCACGTGTTTGGCGACCTTGGAGGAGTTGTTCAGGTGCTTGCCAGCCTGAACTCCCATAACCTACAAGAGAAAGACCAAAGAAACATCATTTAAGATAGAAATTTCTGTCAGCCTTAGTAAAAAATGCAAGCATTCTATTGGTACGGCAAGTGACAGGAACAGCAGACTATTAGTGAGTGGGTGCTCAGATTTGGTATAAAAAATTATTTGTGAACAGCAAGTCCGATACTTATAATTGTTTACATAGTTAAGTGACATATTACCAGTTGTATTGCGTGTCAAGGAAGACATGTCCCCAACAAGGCGCTTGCTAATACCCATATCAGAAAGCTTAGCATGGAAGGTCTTCTCATTGATTATTAAAACATTCTGAGGCTTTAAGTCCCGATGTATAATTCCAAGTTCATGCAGATGAGCGAGCCCATAAACCACATCCCTGCAGAAACACAGGCTTTTAAAAGTTATGTTGGTCCTTAAGTAATTTTTATAGACAATGCATTTGGTTTAAGGAGGGAAATGTAATACCATATCAAATGTCATAGTGTTGTACTTAATAAAGAAAAGCAAATCACCCAATATGTCCAAATTCAAAATCATACAAATACAAGGTCCTGTACAGATTTTATTATGGGCAATAATAAATAAGATGTCTTCACCATTTATCTGGACATAAAAGGCACCTGCGTGAATTTAAGTGAGATCACTTTTACATTGCAAATGAAAAGTTACCATATCGCAGTTAATGCATTTCGTTGTTGTGGTACTTATTCGAAGCCCTTGACAAATGTTCTTTGCAAGTCTAAAGAAGTGCATACCAGTCTTCCTATTCGTTTAAAAATAAACCTATACATATCCAGCTTGCTGAGGGAAGGTGAGGACGTAAATAATATAGAAAGGATGATGAGAAGGTAATAATTTTAAGTTAATTCAATCACTTTTCAATCTTTTACTAACTTTGGGGATAACGAAGTCCAATTAAACATATTCTCATGAGTTTAGGGTCTTCAATTTAGTTGGCAGCACTGCCTTTCCCATGTAACAGCACAATGATATGAGGAAATATTAATACAGACAACTCTCTAATGCCACAATAGATACCGAGTTTTATACCCAAAAAAAAAAAGAAAAGGGGAATATACTATAAGGAAACATAGGTGAGAACCAGAAATTGTAAACTGACCTCATCAATTTTAATAACTGTACTGAAGGATGCCCATCTGCCTTCCATAGTTCAACATTTCTGTTACATTCCAGCATTGAATGAAGTTGAACAGTATACACAGGCAAGCAGTTGGACTCTACATCCTTGGAGGATATTTGACTTTGAAAAGATTGAGAATACACATAAATGAAGTCATTTAGGCTGCAACTGCAACGCTCCAAAGCAAGATAAACAAAATCTTGATCATACTCCACTCCAAACCATCTGACAATATTTGGATGTTGATCAGAGGCAATAAGGTTCTGAATCTCTTTCAATGCCACATCATGATGGGTTTGCACAAGTCGCTTAACAGCCACAGGACGACCATCATAAATACCCTCAAGCACAACTGTACCATTACTCCCCTTTGCAATTTCTCTGTTGGAAACAATTAACTTACCAATCCTGCGTCCATCTACACAACCATCAACAACATCAGCAAAACTCAACAACTTCCTTTCATTTTTTTCAACATGTGCAACTCCGATGTCATCTCCAGCATTGTTCTCAAGATATTTCTGCCTTCTGTCACTATTAGGACTATTCTTGCTGTGTCCTGATCTCCTACTTTTCTTCCTTTTAGGCATCCCAGCTTGTGGTTTAAGTTCTTCAACTGGCTTATTAGGCTTACTCTGCTTTCTAAATCTCAAATAACTGTAAAATATGGAACCCATAATGGACAAAATTGCAGCAATAATGGGCCACATATTAGACTTTGTAATAATTTCAGAAGAAAGAGTTGTGCCATTAATTATTCCAACATTGCCGCTTAGCAAGCCTAAATTCGCAGGGTTTCTAGTCTCAGCTGCAGGCAAAGCAAGAATAGGTCTTTCTTCATTAGTAGGGAGAGCTAGTGGAGCTCTCAAAACATGTCCCAAGGGAAGAGTGTGATCAGGGGCTGGCAGAAATCGAGCTCCCCCACCAAGATGAGCAATTGCCAGTTTATCAAAATTTAATAAGCTATGATCACGGATTCGGAGGACAGCAGTCTTCATCTGACAAGGAATGTCAATATCATCTATATCCTCAACTGCTCTTGGAGAAATCCCACTTAAAGAACTGAACCCTTGACAGCGAAATTCAGCCTCGATATCAGCAAATGCCACATTCCATAAAACTTCAGTGGAATTCGGGGAGTAGTGTTGTAGCACATAATCTGTTCTTGTAATATAAACCAAATGCTGAACAGTTCCAATGTCAGTAGCAGAATTGATCAACCCAGCACCTTTAACCAAAAGAAGAGCATTTTTTCTACCAGCCTGAGCCCCAAACATAGAAGTAGAATTATCAAACCCATAAGTGCGAACCACTCTTCCAGTCTTGGCATCAACAAGAAATGCAGTAGTCCTTTTAAATCCCAGTGTAATTTCACCATCCTCTGAAATATGAGGTGTCATTTTAACATATTCTTCAGCACTCAATGCAAGCTTTTGCTGTTCACAAATGTCTACATTTCATCAAACAACAAGTAGGTGGTCTGAACTCTACAGAGCATACTGTAACTTAAAACTAATTTGACTATTTAGAGAAAAGCATTACATTTGCAAACAGAAGAAAAAGGGAAAAAAAAAAGATAAAAAGGTAGGATTTTTATACCAGCTTGCCAAAGCGCTTGCTATGGACGTAGAGTTCCCAATCGTCACCACAATCTATATAATACAAGTCGTTACTCAGCTCAGATGCATTACTATGCTTATCATCATCGTTGCTAGGAGCAGTCTGATAAGAAGAGTAAATAGGCGATCCAGTTGAGAACGACCACCGAACAGTCCCTGAATTACTGTCCACCATATATATAGTTCCATCCAAAGCGGCCACTAGCGCTACATCTTGTCGTTTGCTGAATCAAAAGCCGGAGACAACAAAAAACATAACTTTTAATAAAAAGCGATTGACATACATTTCGCTCCTAATTAAGCAAGCTGTAAAGAAGGATACTCACGGTTTTGGCGGCAAAAAGGATTTGTATAGCTTGGAAATCTGGCTGCTTTCATCGGTAATTGAGGTCTGGGAGACCGTTGAAGCTGAGGTTTCTTTTAGTAATGGTAATATTATCACCAATATCAACAGGAGAAGTATTAGACTGCGTCTCATCTGTCTTCTGAGATTTCTGATCTGAAAAAAAAAAAAAAAAAAAGATAGCTTTCGAATCGAAGCTTAGCTTAATTTTGATTTGGGGATCAGGGATTCATAGTTTTAGGGTTTTACAATTTTGTTAATTTCGTCGGTTCGTTCTCTCCGATGTCAATCTCAATCTATGTTCAGACTTTGATGGTAGATTTGCGTTTTTGGTTGGCGCTGGGTGTGATTTTTCTGGTGTGGAGGCGACTACACAAATATGGTGTGGGTGAAAACCTACAACACAAAGCAGGTCTAACGATCACAAGAAGCCATTAATATATTAAAAAAAGGGCCAAAATTTGGGGTTATGCACATGATATTATAGTTAATCTTTATAATAAAAAATATTATAATTAACTATAAAATTAAGATTAAAATAGTGACTACCATATAACATTAGTTAAAAAAATAAATACATATACAATTAATTATACAAAATACTAGTCATAAAAACCACAAATTCAAGTTGTAACGAATTTATAAGGTTAGATTAAAAGAAAAAAAAAAGATATATGTAGGCATGTAGCGAACATAAAAAAAATGAACCCAAATTTCAACTTAAGAAAATTTAATCCTACAACCAAAAAAATTAAAACAATTAAAATCTTTTATTAAATAAAAAGTATTGATTTTTTAATTAATAATATAAACTTAAAGTTGTAATAACTTATATTATTAACCAAAAAAAATCAAATTTATGACCATAAATGAGAATAAAATACAAATATAAAACTAAAAAAGTAGTATTCACATTGAAAATAAAACTAAAAAATATCTTCCTTTATTTTATTAAATAAAAATAAGAAGAGAAAGATAAAATAATTTTTAAAAAAATATAATATTATAATGAAATAGCTTATAAAATAAAATTAAGGTTAAAATATTTAACAATTAAATTAAAGCTCATTTACGGTTACATACTTATATATAAATTAAAATTTATTACTAATTGTAAATTTAATATGAGGGTAAAAGTATGTAACCATAAATGAGTTTTAATTTATTATTAAAAGTATTTAATTTTTTAATATGAGGGTAAATGTGACATTTAATTAAATTAGTAGATAAATTTGTTAGAAACTTACAGGGGAGTATAAATAGTTGGAGTCATTATATCTTTATTTATATATTGGTTTTTTAGCATTTTTAATGCATTGACCTTTTTTTTGGTTAATAGATAAGTTGTATTACCTAGTTATTAATAGATTATATAACATATGATAATTCTTTTCTTTTAAATTAATGATTACATGATTTGTGCACTTCATTCACCTTTTAGTTGTTATTTGGCGTCCTATTTTTATATGATCATCTTAGAGTTAGTTAGTCAGTTGACTTATTTTAGATAATATATTTTTTTCTTTATTCTCATCATGAAATATTCTAAGTGAGTTCCAACATATAGAAGACATTTTTAAACTCATATAACGCATAAATTAATTTTCATTTAAGCTTCGGTGAGACCCCTTGTAACTGAGAGCTCTCTTAAGTTGGAATTTGAACTTGGGTTTGCTAATAACCCCTATCTGCTAGACCCAACTTCAGTTGGTGGATAGTATGTCTTTTAAACTTATTATCACCAAGTGCTAGTAACTCAGATTTCTATTATGAGGAAATGATAGGTGTCGCGGTTCGCTACTTACAACAAAACAAAAATAAAAAAAATTCTATTTTACCCCTGATATGGAGGGCCATCTGCCTTGGGGAGGGGGACTGCGACATGAATGATTTCCCTTTTCGTAAATACAAAAAGGTGTAATAAATTTTGAGCAGCATAAAACCTTATTAAGCAATTGTCAATTTGATGCATCAATCGCCATGAGTTGAACGTAAACAGAGTCATAGTATTCGAATTGCAACATACAATGTCTGCATTAAGATTAGTATTCGACAAATGTGTTTCTCTGTCTCTGCTGTCGTTACAAGATAAACATGTGAAATATTACAGGCTTTGAAAAATCTTAGTCCCAATGAAGATTAACCCAAAAAACAACAAAAAAGAACTGTGATCTAATTAAGCTTCATAAACTTTGCACTCCTTATCGGCTGGGTTTGTCTCGCAGTAGTCCTCCAAGGCACCACCACTTCCTGCTGCAGGCGTGCCTGGCCACTTGGCGGCTACTAAATGTGCTAAATCGACAACCCTTTGGCTGAAAAAGAAAGAAACACAATCACGTTTTTGTTATTACACTGTTGATTACGAACATGCCATTGAAGTAGTTCAGTTAGCTTTAGTATGTATTCTGTCCTGACCTGTATCCCCATTCATTGTCGTACCAGGCCACAACCTTGACCATGTCATCTCCCATGACCATGGTCAATGAAGAGTCAATGGTGGAAGAAACATCTGAGCATCTGAAGTCAACTGAGACAAGAGGAACATCACACACATCCAGTATGCCCTTCAATGGCCCCTCTGCTGCCTTTCTGAAGGCTGCATTGACATCTTCAGCACTAATACCCTTCTTCTCGACATTCACAACAAGGTCGACGACGGACACATTCGGTGTTGGGACACGGAGTGCAATGCCATTAAGCTTGCCCTTAAGCTGGGGCAGCACAAGCGAAACTGCCTTGGCTGCACCTGTGCTTGTTGGCACTATGTTCAGTGCTGCAGCTCTAGCTCTCCTCAAGTCACGGTGTGAAGCATCCAAGAGCCTCTGGACAGTGCAATTAAGCATTTCAAATGTCCATTTCAGTTATATTGTGTTAGACCTTATCGTACAATTGCCGCAGAGAACTTTTATTACTTTACCTGATCTCCAGTGTAGGAGTGAGTGGTTGTCATTGTTCCCTTAACAATTCCTGCAAAACAGTTCTTGATTACTCGAACAAATCTTTTACGTATTCCATTAATTTTGAGCAAGTAATTTGAACAAATTCGTACGAAATTCCTCATCCATGACCTTCACAAAAGGAGCCAGACAATTTGTGGTGCAAGAAGCATTGCTGCAAGTCATAAAAAATTGGTTTATTAACTGATAGTTGATCATGTTTCATTGAAGGAGTAGAGATGAACACTAATGACAATACATTTTGAGCAACAAGATTTTTTTTATGACACCAACCTTACAATGTTGGCGACCTCGTGACTATAATCCTGTTCATTAACACCAACAACATACGTTGGAATGTCAGCACCTTTAGCTGGAGCAGTGATGATGACTTTCTTGGCACCAGCCTGAATATGTTTCCCAGCGCCAGGGCCATCAACAAAAACTCCTGTTCCCTGCATAATCCAGCGTGCATGTATATAGGAAAATCATCGACAAATTAGTGCTGAAAGATCAAGGAGTAAGAAACAGAATTGAACAAAACTCCTGTTCCCTGCATAATCCAGCGTGCATGTATATAGGCAAATCATCGACAAATTAGTGCTGAAAGATCAAGGAGTGAGAAACAGAATTGAAAGCATGGATGTACCTCAATGACAATGTCTATTCCAAGCTCAGCCCAAGGAAGCTTAAGAGGGTCTCTGTTGGAGACAACCTGGATGGGTTTGCCATCAACGCTAATGGTAGTATTATCCACGATTTTCACATCTGCTTTGAACGTTCCAAGCATGGAGTCGTATTTCAACAAGTGGGAAGCCTGTGTAGTGTCCGTTGTTAGTAGTTTGATTAGTATGGTTTCTCAGTTAATTAATTCTTTCTTCAATAATGTGCATGAATTTAGAATATGATAGCGTTCTTACATTCTTGACACCACCACTGTCATTGACAACGATCACATCAAGAGGAGAGTTTTTGCGGCCATGCCAGCATCTCAGAAAGTTCCTGCCAATGCGTCCAAATCCATTGATTGCTACCTTCAGTTTGGCCACTGTTTCTGCTCTAGTAGGAGTGGATGCCGCAACCTGATTTGTCCAATAATTTCTAATATAAATTAACCAAGGCTATAGGAGAGATGCATAAACTACATATAGTTATCGAAAATGATATTCGTAGTGGCCTACTTTAAATAGCGGACCGCTAAATTACAAAAAATTTCCTCACTCCAATAGATAGAATCCCCTGCTAATGGGGCAAAAAAGACTTTTTCAAAAAAAATTCTTGTCATCTAGCAGCTGCATCGCGATTTGCTAGGTATTATCTAGAGTGCTGATACATTGTATATCATTTTAAAAAAAAATGATATTCTTAGCGGCTTGCTACTAAGCGAAGGTAACTACTAATCAACTATTAAGAAGGGAACTATTCAACCTGTTCAAAATACTATTAAGAAGAGAACTATGAGGGGGCCAAAGAACTTGGTCTTGCAATAAGCTGGGAAATGATGCTAATTTGCAATTTTATTTGGTGAACCACTGTGCCTCATTACTACTTCAGGACTAAGCATGTGCAAACAATTAAAAGACATCATGCATGCTTAAGTTAAGAGTTAATCATCAGACAGAAACAATACTTCGTATAGCAAAATGTTACAAATCAATTGATAAAATAAAAAACATCATAAGCTAATGAATATGAAACAACCAAAAAAAGAAAGGCATAGTTTAGAAAACCTTGGGAGTCATTTGAGCAACCACCAAGTCAAAGAAGGATGCCTCACTAGCATTCTTAGCATTGGTCACGCTGGAACTGGCTCGAAGCCCAGAAAATTCTGCCACTTCTAGCCTCTGCACAAACAAGAAAGTCAGAAAATTCCAGAGACTAGAGAGCTATGCAAGATCATGTATATACATAGAAAGAGACCTTAGACGAGCATTGAGTGGGAAAAGAATGGGTGATCTTGGAGGGAAGTCTGGTGCTAGCTGGGATTCTTGAAGGAGCTAAAGCTGCATGAGTGGCCATGACTGCAACTAAAGCTTAAAGAACTTTTCCTTGCTATGTATATATGTATATAGTTCAACTCGTTTTTTCAGTTAATTGTTCTCATCTTCACTTTGTAAATATTTTTATATGTATTTTAAATCACGGTCGTAAATAACTTAAGAAGAATATGTGGTTAGAATTATATATGAAGATATATAAGATAAGATGATGCTTGCGGCCTTGAAAAATTTCAGCTTCTCAACCACAGATTGTTCACCGATTTTTGTATTTTTTTTTAAATTAAATTTCCCTTTTCTAGTCTATTATATTTTGTAACACTGAAATAACTTTTCAATTGCCACAATCGTCTAGAGGTTCTGAATGACTACTGTAGTGCCCCCACCTCCAAATGTGTGTCTCATCCCTTATAGTAGATTTTTTTTTTCCCCCTATTTTATGGACGATGGGGAAGCTAATGTGAATGGTACAGGACACGTAAAATTAGAGAATATCAATGTCAATTCAGGTTGGAAACAGGAAGGGTAGATAGACAAATTGAATGTATGTGACTGTTGCGCCTTTTCTGAGGCAAGCATTAGCCCTTGTTATATGATTATTTTTTGAAAATAGAAATATAGAGGATGAAAATGAACAAAAATAAAAAATCTTGTATCCACTTCCGCCATTAAATCATTTGCAATTTGACATTGTCTAGATCTTCATCTATGCCCGAGGCTTTAACTGCTACAGCAGCCCAGGGCTCCGAGTCTCCGATGGGGCAGTTCAAAATAATTTGCAAAAATATCTAATTAGTTTGGAGCATTCGAGCAAAATTTGATTTATTTCAGACTGATAATCTATTGCAATTCTGCATACAAAATCAATCCCAGGAGAGAGAGAAATAACCATGTTATATGCAATCTATGCACGTGTATATTAGCCATACGTTTCTCCGGGATTTCATGACAAAAGAAATCCAGACTACAAATGGTATAACGATGTAATTCAGGGCCAAATTTTGCAGCATACAACTCAAAACTATATGTACCCACTCGAGCCACCACAAACAATCTAGCGGATAACCACATTAGTGCTCAGTATGTAGAAGAAGAAGAAAAGACATCACGATCAACTTGGCTATTATTTCACATCACGATCAACTTGGCTATTATTTCACATCACGATCAGCTTGGCTATTATTTCATTGTGCGAATTCCTAGTGGCTATATTCATATAGCAGCTTTAATCTCATCGTCCACTGCCACTCCATTTGGGGAAGCTTCTGATCGAAGCTGAGCAGAAACATCATCAATGGCAGAGTTCAGTTGTGCTATCTTCTCCGTTAACACCTTTCTGGTTTTCTGTAAATAAAAGAAATCAAAGCATTGTTTATCATTAGAAACAGAGATGTTGAGCATGTAACACTCAGCTGTAATCACAAGTGTTACCATGTGATGGTGGCCGGAAAAGTTAAATGCCAACATACAAAAAGAAGAAACACAGGTGACAATTGAGTGAGAAACAAAAGCAGCAGTCTAATAAACTCTAACATCTAACATGCTTCATGACAGAGCAGAAATGATCAATTAACAGACAGAAAGCGTGAACAAGAACCAGATTTAGACAGATTTACAAGAACTACATAAAAGTATCAAGGTTCGGAAAAAGAAAAAACAGAAAAATCTCATTTAAAGGCAACGAGAAAAGGAAAAAGAAAGCTAAGTTATATGAAAATATGAAGAAATCATAACAGCACGAACCAGTTGACTACATGAAATACCAGGATTTGATAATGAACAAATGAGAAATGAGCAAAGGCTCACCTCCAGAGCCTTTTCTTCATCATAAATGAATTTAGGAAGTTTCCTCATAAGATCTTTTCGGTCAGTGCCAGCTAATGCCTTGCTAATCTGTACAGGATAAGAAACAACATTCACTTAACAATAGTTTTGGAATTGTTAACGGAATAAATATGACTAAAACCATGAGCCAAAAATTTATGGTATGAATTATCTGGACAACAGAACTATCATCCATCTATCTGATCAAAATGAGGTGAGATCTGACAAAGAAGTGTATATAATCATTGCAAAACATAACAAAAATAGGCAAATCAACTAGACCTGAGGTGCGTATACACATCCAAGTGCACCAACAATAAGTCCTCCCAAAACAAAACCACCAACAAAGATACTGGCACTGTTTGGCCTTCCACCATCACTGTCAATAAATTAAATATATAAGAGTAGCATAAAAAAATGACCGATAAGTCTTTTACTCAACCAAAATCATATTCAGTTGTTTTACTCATCTATGTTGGATCACTAGTAGATATTGTGAAAATGCCTTAAATGATTCTGTCAATATGTTTAATTTATTACCATACAAGTGGCACTCAGGAGTTGGAATGATTCATAGATTTGCAGGGAAAAAAATCTAAGAACGTATCGTTACTCGTTAGAAACAACCAACACCTGCTTTATTTTTCATTTCCTTGTTTTACTTTCCCCTTCCACTGATTGTTATTTCCTTTAGCTAATTTCTCCCAATTCCCACAGCATTTGCAGCAATCCAAAAGCATCATAGTATAGAATCTACAAAGCACTAAAGGAAAAGTACCTTACAGCTCTAACTGTGAGTGACCTTCTGGATGTAGAAAGCTGCAATTTTCCTGGACAATTCAAACTAAATGAGAAGTTGGTAGGGGCAGCACTTTGAAGACATTTTCCCAGTGATCCTATTCCGAAAAAAAAAAATTAAGAGCTACAGTTCAAATTTAAAGCATTCTGAGAAAAAAATAAAAAACAAACATTAAGGGGCAAAGTTACAGCAAAAAGCACTGAAGCACTATGCCTTGAGACAGCTAAATCATGTAACCTAATTGACTGTTTAGGTTTCACAAAGAAGGCGAGAAGGAAGAGCTAAAAAATTTGCAGTATAATACAAAAAATTGTAAAGATGCATTGATTTCTTTAATATCTGCTCAAATCCAGCAGCAGAAATAGATCCTGAAAATGAAATGGTAACTGACTATAATGAATGTGTACAAGAGGAAATTACAAAGAAATGAAACGTTAGAGCGAATAATAATCAGATAATTACCAATTAGAAATGAATGAATGGTATTAATTACCGGATGAAGAAGGGTGGAACTGAACAAACCCTGGATTTCTCGTGATAACCAAAGACATGATTTGTTATCGTCGATTCGAGAGAAAGAGATGAGAAGAAGAAGGAGAAGAAACAGCAGTCCAAAGAAGCCAAAATCGAAAGATGATTTGTATGAATCGATTATATCTATGCTTCCCACTTTCTTTCAGTATATGATTTGTACGATTCGATACATTCTCTACGGCCGCTTGGCATTGGACCCGCGGATTCTGTGCCGTTCGCGCTCGCTGCGCTGGCAAGGGTTACATGTGTTCCTGGGCTAGTGGCCTGCTGACAACATAGGACTGGGCCTGTGATTTTCTTTTCGGACTTTTTACATAAATGCCCAAAAAAATAAGTGTCATTAACACTAATTGTCACATAATTTGTAAAAATTACATGCGTGTTGTGAAATAAAAATTGAATTACTTAATTTGTTATAGAAGTAAACTTGAATTTAGTAGTATTTAACTAGAAGAAAAATATTTTATAGTAAAATAATTTTAAGAGAATTTAGAGAAAATTTAGAGAATTATAATATTGAAAGAATTTGGAGAGTAATTTATCTTTTTTTTTTTTTTCTTCTTAACATTCTCATTAATGAATTTCAATCCCTTTATATAGAAATTTTCTTTTCACTATTTGAGTACTATTCTCTCACAAGCAATATATTGTTCATTCACAAGCAATATATTGTTCATTCACATTCATAATACTCCCCCTTGAATAACAAAATTTTACAACTGCCTCGTTAAAACCTTGCTAAATAAAACCCAGTGAAAAAAACTTTAACTTAAGGAAAAAGAGTACAGTGCATGATTTTCTCCCCCTCAAGTTGATATGTATAATCTTCCTTCACATAGTATGCAGATGTTGCATTCCAATATCATGAACGTGCTTTCTAAAGATTATAGTTGGAAGTACCTTTGTGAAAAGATCAGCTTAATTCTGGCTAGACTGAATATACTTGATATCTATATGATTGTCTTTTATTAGCTCTTGAGTGTATGAAAATAATCTTGGAGGTATATGTTTGGTTCTATCACTTTTGATATATCCTTCCCTTAATTGTGCAATGCATGCTGCATTATCTTCATATGAAATTGTTGGACTTTTGTTGACTGGAAAGCCACAAGATTCTTCAATATGATGTGTCATTGACCTAAGCCACACATACTCTCTACTTGCTTCATGTAGTGCAATAATTTCAGAATGATTTGAGGAAGTAGTGACAAGCATTTGTTTTTGGGAACGCCAAGAAATTGCAGTTCCATTATTTGTGAACACATAGCTTGTTTGAGATTTCGCTTTATGAGGATCAGATAAATGCCCTGCATCTGCATAACCAATCAATTCTTATTTTGAATTGTTAGAATAAAATAAACCCAAATCAACATTTCCTCGAAGGTATCGAAATATATGTTTTACCCCTTTCCAATGCCTTTTTGTTGGAGCTGAACTGAACCTTGCTAATAAATTGACTGCAAAAGAAATGTCAGGTCTAGTACAATTAGCAAGATACATTAGGGCTCCAATGGCACTGAGATATAGAAATTCAGGACCAAGAATTTCTTCATTTTCTTCACAGGGTCAAAATGGATCAGTCTCAATATTGAGTGATCTAACAACCATTGGAGTACTTAAAGGATTTGCTTTATCCATATTAAAGCATTTCAAGATCTTTTATGTGTAATTTGATTGATGCACGAATATCCCTTTGTGCATTTGCTCAATTTGTAAACCAAGGCAATACTTGGTTTTTCCAAGATCTTTCATTTCAAATTCTTCCTTTAAGTATACTGTTGCTTCATGGATCTCATTTTCTATTCTAATGATATTCAAATCATCAACATATACAACTATAATCACAAATCCGGATATTGTTTTCTTAATAAAAATGCATGGGCAGATAATATTACTCACATATCCTTTATTAATCAAATAATCGCTTAAACGATTATACCACATGCGCCCAGACTGTTTTAACCCATATAAAGATCTCTGGAGCTTGATCGAATACATTTCTTTGGGTTTTGTACTTAATGCTTCAGGCATTTTAAATCCTTCAGGGATTTTCATATAAATGTCACTATCAAGTGATCCATACAAATAAGCAGTCACAACATCCATAAGACGCATTTTTAATTTCTTAAAAACTACTAGGCTAATCAAATACCTGAACGTAATTGCATCCATAACAGGAGAATACATTTCATCATAAATAATTCCCGGCCTTCATGAAAAATCTTGAACTACAAGTCTAGCTTTGTATCTTATTATTTCATTTTTCTCATTTCTCTTTCGTACAAAGACCCACTTGTATCCTACAGGTTTTACAGTTTTAGGCATAGGAATAATTGGCCCAAAAACATTTTGTTTGTTTAGTGAGTCCAATTCAGCCTGCATAGCATCTTTCCATTTTATCCAATCATGCCTATTTTGACATTCCATGACTGATTTTGGTTCAGGATCATCTTTGTCATTTATGATTTCACATGCAGTAGTATATGACAATGTTTCATGACTTTCTTTATTTTCTATTTCTTCAGGGATATTTTCCTCGCTATCAATATGATTATCTACTCCCTTTCTTTTTTGAGGATTTTTATCCTTAGAACCAATTGGTCTTCCACGCTTCTGGCGTGTTTTAGACTCATGAGTGTCTTTATTCTCAGGTTTTATTTCTGGAATTTCAATACGAGCAGGAGCATTGGCTGCTGGTATGTATGATTTAGTCACTCTTTTTGTATCAGTAAATGCATCTGGCAATTGATTTGCAATTGCTTGTAAGTGCACAATCTTTTGCACTTCTAATTCACATTATTTTGTGTGAGGATCCAAATGCAATAATGATGGTTCATTCCATGAAATATCCCTTTTTCCTTCTTTCTCCCTTTTTCCTAATGTTGGGAAAATAACCTCATTAAACTGGCAGTCAGCAAAACGTGTTGTAAAAATATCACCAGTTAAAGGTTCAAGATATCTAATAATTGAGGGTGTTTTAAACCTAACATAAATTCCCAATCTTCGTTGAGGACCCATTTTTGTGCCCTGAGGTGGCGCAATGGGTACATATACTGCACAACCAAAAATTCTGAGATGGGAAATATTTGGCTCTTGACCAAATGCCAATTGTAGTGGGGAGTATTTATGATATGCACTAGGTCTGATGCAAATTAATGAAGCAGCATGTAGGATTGCATGACCCCAAACTGAAATGGGAAGCTTTGTTCTCATTATTAATGGTCTAGCAATAAGCTGAAGGCGTTTAATCAATGATTCAACTAAACCATTTTGAGTATGTACATGGGCAACATGATGCTCAACAATGATCCCAGTAGACATACAATAATCATTGAATGCTTGAGATGTAAATTCACCAGCATTATCAAGTCTTACCCTCTTGATTATATAATCAGGGAATTATGCTCGTAATTTAATAATTTCAGCAAGCAACCTTGCAAATGCAACATTACGAGTTGACAATAGACAAACATGTGACCATCTACTAGATGCATCAATTAATACCATAAAATATCTGAATGGTCCACGTGGTGGGTGAATTGGCCCACATATATCACCTTGAATTCTTTCAAGAAACATAGGTGATTCATTTTGAATTTTAGATGGTGAAGGTCTCAAGATTAATTTTCCAAGAGAAGAAGCTGTACATGGCATTTCATTTGATTGAGGAATTCTTTGCTCCTTCAAGGGATGCCCATGTGAATTCTCAATTATCCTTCGCATCATTACTGATCCAGGATGACCTAATCTGTCATGCCATAAATTTATTATTGAAGGATCATAAGATTTTTCTTTTACTGCCATATTTGATTCAATTACATGTATATGCATGTAATACAATCCAGTAGGGAGTTTTGGCAGTCTTTCCAATACTTGTATTTTTCCTGATTCATAGGAAACTATATTTAAATATTTGTTACCATTTATAGTAATGGATTGGGTATCACACCCATTTCGATATATGTCATCAAAACTCAACAAATTTCTTGTTGATTTTAGTGAAAACAAAGCTTCATCAATTATAAACTTTGTTCCATTTGGTAACATAAATTTAGTTTTGCCAATTCCTTCAATCAGATCTACAGGACCTGATATTATTTTTACAACTGCCTTTGTGGGCTTTATTTTAGAGAAATAATCTCTATTTTTCAAGATAGTATGTGCAGTACCACTATTTGGTATGCAAAATAGATAAACAAAAAAAAATTAATCAATTAAGGTAAAAACATAAAATAATTGTAAAGTAGGACATTTTATTTAATTTGAAAATAACATACATAACAATAGCATATTCTTCAAACTAAAATAAGTAATAACAATATACTTAAAATTGTAGATGTCTCAATTTCCATTGTCAGTAAAATCATCAGTAAAATTAAAAACATCTAGATGAGTTGTATCATTAACATGAGTATGATGCTCATTGAAGTTTATTTCCTTTTCTTTGCCTTTCAATGATGCCTTATAAAGTTGGCAAAGATGTGGTGGTGTTCGACAAATTCGTGACCAGTGTCCTTTACTACCACATCTGAAACACACAGTTTCAAACTTATGTTGAGGCCTTTCTTGAACACCACTAATGACTGATTTTAACTTCTTTTGAGGTTGAGTCTAAGTCTGTTGTAGAGTGTTATTATATTTATTTCCACGACCACGGCCAAAGAATTGACCTCTTCCACATCCACGACCTTTACCTCTCCTACATCCATGGCTATTGTAATTTTTATACCTGGAATAATTTATAGCATTTACTTCTGGAAATGCTATTGAGCTAGTGGGACGGGACTGATGATTTTTCATCAAGAGTTCATTATTTTTTTCAGCTACCAGTAGGCATGAAATTAGTTCAGAATATTTTTTAAATCTTTGCATCCTGTATTGTTGTTGCAGTGTAACATTTGATGCATGAAATATGGAGTAAGTTTTCTCCAACATATCCTCGTCTGTGACTGTCTGTCCACAGAATTTTAATTGTGATACTATTCTGAACATTGCAAAATTATAGTCACTCACTTTTTTGAAATCTTGAAAGCGTAAAGCTCTCCATTCATTAGTGACTACTAGTAGTATTACATCTCTTTGATGATCATATCTGTCTTTTAGATCCTTCCAAAGAACACTTGGATCTTTGACAGTCAAATATTCACATTTTAATCATTCATCAATATGACGATGGAGAAAAATTATAGACTTGGCCTTATCTTGCAATGAGGTGTTATTATTTTCTTTTATGGTATCAATTAACCCCATTGATTGAAGATGCATCTCTACATCTAGAATCCAAGACATATAATTTTTTCTCGTGATGTCAAGAGCAACGAACTCAAGCTTTGCTAGATTTGTCATTATGATAACTAATAAAAAAAATATAACTAAATTAGAATTCATAAATTTGATGACTACTAAAAAAATCAAACATAATCAAAATTTACTAATTAATTATATTATGAATGAATATTGCAAGAAATAATAGCGGTACAAAAAATGATACAATAATACTTAAAATTATATCAAATAGAAAATCATCTTCCATATGAATTATTCCTAAAACTATTATAATAGTCATGATAAAAAAACAAATATAAATATACTAAATCATGTTTACAATTTAGAGTAAAGAGAGAAAGAGAAAATGTATGAATTTGTGTGAATAAATAAAATTTATAGCTCATCTATTTATAATGAAAAATATAGTCGTTTATTACTGTTATGTTACCGTTGGTAATAAAAATATAGCCGTTAGAATTTTTTTTAATATAATATATTGAGAAATAAATTATATAAAGTAAAATCAATAAATAATGTTGATATGATTATTTATAGCAAGTGAGTTAGCATAACGATATGTATAAATATGGGGCAAAACCGTCCATTAATATAAAATGGGGTATAGCCTTCCATTAACATAAATAATAAAAAAAATAAATGTGCATAAATATAAATTGGTAGGAGGCATAGCCATCCATAAGGTTAGAACCATTTCTAGCAATATTTGCATCAATGGTGTAGTTAGTAAAACAAAATAAAAATAACAATTAATATAAAGGCAGATTGAAGAAATAAATATAAATATATAAATTAGTAGGAGGCATAGCCATCCATGATAATATATAATCAAATAATATATTCATAAATATTAAATATTAAGAAATATGCACTTTATTGTTTTGATCGAGAGCTCCTCGTGCTGATAACGTGTTGCGAAATAAAGATTGAATTACTTAATTTGTTATAGAACTAAACTTGAATTTAGTAGTATTTAACTAGAAGAAAAATATTTTATAGTAGAATGATTTTAAGAGAATTTAGAGAGAGTTTGGAGAGAATTTGGAGAACTATAATATTAAAAGAATTTGGAGAGTAATCTATCTTTTCTTCTTCTTAACATTCTCATTAATGAATTTCAATCCCTTTATATGGAGATTTTCTTTTTATTATTTGAGTACTATTCTCTCACAAGCAATATATTGTTCATTCACAAGCAATATATTGTTCATTCACATTCATAATAATGCGTATCTTTTTTAAACATTCTCCTCAGCGCTACCGTCCTTCTGTCTTTGTCTATTAGTATGCTGTTTTCTTTCAGCTTAAAAAGAACTCAAACCTGCACAACCTAATATGCATTATCTTTCACTCGAATTTCGATTTTAAAAATCAAAATCTTCTTATTTTTAAATTTACATCATTCTTCAAAAACTTAAAAATCCAAAAAAATTCTTCGAAATTCAACCAAAACAAAAAATAAAATTCAAACAAAATAAAAAAACTGAAATAAATTAAATTTTGATCTAATTCAAAATTATTCAAGCAAGATATAGTACAACCACAATCATTCAAAATCAACCGAAAAAGCAAAAAGAAACAAAAAAAAGTGTGAAAATCAAAGAACCACAAGTGCATTACTTAAATTTTGATGAAACTGAAATTTATTCATATTTATATTTGAAAATTAAAAATTTCTAACAACATGCAAACAAGACTTTGTTTTTTTTTTATTTTTTTAAAAATTAAACAATTTATTATTAAATTAGTATATTAAAACAATCTTATTAGTATCAGTTGCAAATCTTTAGATTTTATTTACATTTCAATTTAATTTAACTAAAATTTTAATCAATGCCATAAGTATTTTATCTGTTATGTGGAAAATAGTATATTCAAAGTATATTATTCATTTCAAATAAAATAATGTCAATAAATGACTCCGAAACAACTATGTATATGCTAAAAAGAATTAAAAATATTATAAGAATATTATTTGTTTTTTATGCCAATCTTTGTATCTTATTTTAGAAAGTTGTATATAATAAGAATATAATAAGTATCTGATACATTAAAATATATGTATATTTTGAATATTATAAGTATATTGTTACATTCTGATACATTTTTTTGCACTTGTAACAAATGGAAAAGCTTCTAGTTTTATACATTACGAGGGAGAGTGGAATGATAACTTAAAATACACAAATTTTAAGGTTACTGGCATACAAATTCCAAATGATTGCAACTACAAACAACTCATCATAGCCATTTTAAAACCTCTTAAATTTGAAAAAGATGAAAATGAGATTCAGATCTCATACCAAGTCAAGCAAGAGTATCCAACATTGCAAATTGAAGATGATTCAAGTTTGCTATTTTGTATACAGTTGAAGAATACAGAACCTGACTGCACAAAATACCCTTTATGCATCTCACTGTAGCAGAAAGAAAATGGCAGCAACCTTTTGGAAAACACACCATCAACAACAATAGCGACATCATAAAATCAATCAATAAAAATAAGGACAAAACTAGTAAATTCAAATATTGTCCAATATGTAAGAGACTTAGGAAAAACCATTGATAACTTATTTTTTGGAACTCTTGAGCTGAAACTCTGTAAGTGATCAACAAAGGGTAAGGTAAGAGGTGGGGAGGATCCCCACAAACCCTCTAATGCCAAAGTCAGAATATATAGAGAGAATCTAGAGAGAGGAGGAGAACAATAAGAGCATAAGAGAATAAGATGAATGAGAATAAGGACTATGAGATCCTATTTATAGTGATAGTGATGCTCAAACCTAAAAGAAATAGGATTCCTCTTTGAATGAGAGTTTTAAGCCAATTAGGAGAGTGTTTCTTCTTTTTTGGGAGTCTCCTGATTTAGGAAGCTTCTCCTATTTGTCTTTGGATGTCATTCCTTTTTGAGTAACCTGTATAGAAAAATAAAGATCTTGTTTAAATAGGAATATATATGTGGGGTATCAAAAGTCCCCCTGTAAGTTTGTTTGGATATTTATGTCCGATATATCTGGGTCCGTATGGAAATGTCATTCTTCTAAAGAGAGACTGCTTAAATCATTGTATTTGATATAAAAGGGTGAGCTAAGGTGGCCAGCCCTAGTCACAGGAAAAGATAAAGCTCGGTACTGAGTCTTGAAATCATCGTACAAGAACATCGTTGAAGTGCCAATTGGACTTGAGTGCACAAGACTTACAATAAAGAAGATGTAATGGATTAACCTATCAGTACGGAGATAATATAATGGAACCAGCCGTCATTAGAGTTTTGATGCTCGATGCATTAAAAGTGCGGCCTAAGTGCTAAACCCTAGTACTATAAAAGCGACCTGGGGGTGCCAGCTTCAGTATTTAGTCTTAGATGCTCGAGGCAAAGACGCGAGGCTTATATGCTCAGAACCTCATTACTATAAAAGTGACCTGAGGGTGCCAACTTCAGTCACTAGACTTATTCTTGGTGCATTAGCAACATTAAAAGTGTGACCCAAGTGCCTTATAGTCTCAGTGCATTAAAAGTGTGGCCTGAGTTTCGAACCTTAGTGTTATAGAAGCAATTTGAGGGTGCCAATTTTTAGTTACTGGACATTAATGTTGGAGCTTTAGATACTCAACGTGGAGGGGCAACTGGCAATAATATGAACGAGGTTGATAACTGCTATGTCATTTTGATACCTTTTTTGAATTTTGAATTGCATAACCATCACGTCTATTTGTGTGTTAAAAGATGAGACATTTCTGCTGTCATAATGATGACTGCTCGATTAATGGGTCTTTTATATTTCCCAGACTATCCTTAATGACATGGGAGAGACCAAAACATTTATGAGGGTAGTAATGGCTTATTCTAGATCCTTCTATTATCTTATAAGAACCTTTACTTCTTCGATCTGTTGCATTTTCACTTCTTGTTATCTTGGTTGCTTATTCTTCCTTGTGCGTTCTGTCATCAGGCTTTGTTTGCAGCAAAACTTGTATTATGTAATCAGGTGAAACTTTTCTCCCTTCATAGATTTCTTTTTTTCTATTAGATAAATCCATGGCACTGAGGGAACAAGTTATTTCTAATCTATTCATCTCTAGAATAGATGACAACTTGCTAGGGTGGTATCGAAGGTGCTTTAGTATTCCCGTCGATTTCACTCTCCATACCATAGATAGGAAATTTATATCCCGTACTCTAATGCTAGATCTCAATAGGTTAGTTGTGCATTTTGACTAACTAGGGGGTAGTTTGAAGTTCTTTTTGGATCCCTTTGTGAAAAAATTCTTGAATAGGTATAATATAGCACCCGATTAGTTTCATCCCAATAGTTACCGGAACCTGACTAGGTTTTATAAAATTGATGTATAAGGAGGGTAGAGAGTCAAACTTAGATGTCCTGAGATATATATATAGTCTGAATAAGAAAATGGGGGAGCTGATATTCTCATTGTCAGTCATCCCCAACCATAGTCGTTTTGTGAAGCTTTCGGACCTTCACAAGAAGTGGAGGCATAAATTTTTCATTATTGAGCACTACTCAGACTTTGTGGATGTTCGACGAATATGGTATAATGAGTGCCATAATGTGAAGTGCCCTTTGAAGTTGTCTGACCAAGATATAGAGATGGCCCTAAGACTTCATCTCTATGGCTTGGTTGATGCTCAGTCTGCCGAAGATGTATCTAGAAGATATCTTTGGAGAGTCTGCCCTAATCATATACAATCCACCGATATATTTTGAGCTTCAGGAGGTATTTTTTTGACTCCCATATTTTCTTTTTTATTTTGTAAATGGATGACTTTTTTTCCTTTATAGACGAGATTTGACTTGTAGATGATGAGCCTGAAGTATAAGAAAATGTTCAAATTCCTTCTCCATCGCCCAAGCCTGCTAACCTGTTACACCGATAACACGTACTGAAGATGCCAGTCTGAAGGGTAAATCCATTGCTAGGTCCTCTCGAGGCGACAAGGATGAGGGGCAGAAAAAGCGTGCATTGGATAGAGACTCAAACACTGAAGAGCTGTGCAAGGAAATATTTCTCAAGTGTCCGAAACTCTCTGGGTGTCCGAATATTAAGGCTTGGATCCTCAATAAGATGAAGCCTCTAAGCATTTCAAATGCTTAAGTTAGAGATCGATATGCAGAATCCTTGAGGCTGCCAGCTGACATGTAGCACTGGATGGAGGAGGACAGCGAGGAACTATATAACTCCATGATTGGACACTCGTTGGAGGTAAGAGTATGATATTGTCTATCTTGTATTTTATATTGTCAAGGAATGACATTTTTTCTGTTTCTTAGATGGCTCAAGCTTTGCTATTGGCAAAAGATAATTACTACTACTTGAAGAGCCAGTATAGCCTGAAGGAGATAGAGTTGGGTACCATAATAATCAACTTTGAAAAGAAGTTGGATAAGGCGAAGGTGGCGCTAGAGCGTTACCAAACTAGACACGCAGAGGAAAAGTCAGAGGCAAAAGTGAGCCATAAGAAAGTGGCTGATCTGGAGCACAATCAAGCTTAATTACTTCTAAGATCGAAGAGCAAGACGCCTAGATTGTCACCCTAGAAAGGCAGCAAGGAGAAGCCGAGAAATCCCACGAAGACAAAAAAAAGATGTACTAGAACATGGTTGGGAGACTTTTAAAGGCATATAAGTCCGAGTGCTGAAGAGTTCTGCTTGCCTAAAATTCAGCATTAGACTTTTTAGACTTGGATAAGACAACTCCGGTTGTCCTAGCTAGGATTGCCTCTGAAGAGGATGCTCAAAGTAAAGCCTCATCCCTTCATGTGAAAAAAGCTAAGTCTGCTGATGTGGGATCGTCCTCCGAGCTTCTACCATTTGAGTCTTTAAAACCAAATGTCCCTTCATCTAAGCCTTCGAATGCTCAGTTATTAGATTAGGATATATGTTATTCTTTTTTTTTTATATAATGTAAATTATTCTGGAATGTAACCTTTGCTGATTAATAAAGATACCTTTTTTATAAAATCTCAAGTACATTTATTGGTAGTATTTTTTAAGACAATCTGAGTTCCAATACCATTGTAGTTCTTTCCCATGTCTATCTCTGATTTTGTATGCCCTTTTAGATGTGCTCTTTATGATCTGATAGGGACCTTTCCAATTAGGTCTGAGTTTACTTGTATCTGCATTGCTTGTGCCAATGTCTGCCCTTCTGAGTACCCAATCTCCTAGTTTAAAATGTCTTGGTCAGATGCATCGATGATGATATTCGACTATCCACTGCCTTTGTACTTCTATAACTATGGAAGCCTATTCTCATCTTTCTTCTAGTAGATCTAGGCATATCTGGGTGTTAATGTTATTGGTGTCATGATCTAATTCTTTATTGACCCTGTAACTTGGAGATCTAATTTCTACTGCTATCACTGCATCCATATCGTAGGTTAGTCTGAATGGGGTTTCTCCTGTGGACAATCTAGGTGTTATCCTGTAAGCCCAGATGACATTGTTAAGTTTTTTGACCTAGTTTCCCTTCTTTTCATCGAGCCTTTTCTTCAACCCTTGCATGATAATCCTATTGGTGACCTCAGTTTCCTCGTTTGTCTATGGGTGAGCTATTGAGGTGAAATGGAGCTTTATTCAGAGGTCAGAGCAAAACTTTCTAAATTTCTCCTTATCGAATTGCTTTTCATTGTCTGTGATTAGGGTATGCGGTATTCTGAACCTGCAAATGATTTCTCTTTAAAAGAAGTGTTGAACCTAGGCTTTTGTGATGGTCGATACAACCTCCACTTCTACCCACTTGGTGAAATGGTCTATGGTCACAATTAGGAATTTTTTCTATGATGTTGAGGTCGGGTAGGGACCTAGGATGTCCATTCTCTATATGGCGAAGGCTAAGGGCTGCCAATCAGATGTTGAGGCTTATGATTGAGTTGGGCAAACTGCTAGCACATATTCTGAGCATCTTGGGACATAGTGGGCTAGTAGTATCCTTGTAATAATGCTTTCCTAGTTAATGAGTATTACAATTCATGTGCTCCACAAATTCCTTCATGGATTTCCTTAAGTACGTAATTCCCTTCTTATGGGGATACACATTTAACCGTGGGTGTGAGAGGGATCTTTTATAGAGTTCTCTGTGATGGATAGAGTAGTGGGCTGCCTTCATTTTTAGTTTTCAAGCTTTTAATTTATCTTTTGGAAATGTCTTATTTTCAAATATTGAACGATCAATTTCATCCATTATGGGACTTCCCATATATCCGTGATTTCTGAATCCTCGATTCTTGGTTTTGTTAATGCTTCGGTAAGCTCCATTCCTCTAAACGCTTGATTTTCTTCAACCGTTGACCTGACCAATAGATCAGTCTTAAAGTTTTCATTTTAGGGAATCTGAATTATTTCCTACTACCCCCTGTCTTACTCGATCTTCTTCAGTAGCTGCATGACTTTTCCTATGTATTTGGCGATGCTCGGATCTTTAATTTGGAATGTTCCTTTTACTTGGTTCATTACCAATTGAGAGCTCGAGTGTATTATGAGATGCTCAACTTTAACCTATGTGGCCAACTTTAGGCCTGTGATTAGTGCTTCATATTCTATAGCATTGTTGGTTGCATTATACTTTATTCGAATGACATATTTGATATGAATTTTGTATGGTCCTTTAAGGATAATCCCGGTGTCAAATCCTTGGGTGGAGGATGTCCCATCGACATAGAGCCTCTATTTTGGGGCTTTGGAAGTGGCTAGATCTTCTAGTGTCATTTCCTCTACAAAGTCTGCTAATGCTTGAGCCTTTACTTGCTATCGAGACTCATAGTCGATGTCGAATTCTCCAAGTAATATCAACCATTAAACCAACTTGCCAAATGTCTTAGGTTTTTGTAGAATTTTTCTTAAGGGGAAGTTAGACTTTACTACGATGGGATAAACCTGAAAGTAGTGCCTGAGCTTTCGGGATGCATGGACAACAACTATGGCCAATTTATCTAATGTTGGGTACCGAATCTTTGATCCTTAAAGTACTTTACTAATATAGTATACAGTATTTTGTTGACTCTTTTCCTTCCTCACTAATACTGAAGTGATGGATTCTCAGCCCACGAAGAGGTATAAGTATAGTGTTTCCTCTAGGATCGGTCAGTTGAGCAGAGGTGGTGAGGATATGAATTTTTTAATATCTTCAAAGGCTGCCTGGCAGTCTTTAGTCTAAATAAATTTCTAAGAATTTTTTAAAGCTCAAAATAGTGGTAGGCACCATTTGGCTAAGTAAGAGATGAAACACCCCAAAGCCGTGATCTTGCCATTCAGTTTTTTAAGCTCATGGATAGTCTTTAGAGCTTTCATATTGAGAATGACCTTCATCTTTTTCGGGTTAGCTTCAATCCCTCTGTGGGATATCATGAATCCTAGGAACTTTCCTGCCTTGACTCTAAAGATGCACTTCTCCTAATTCAACTTGATTTAGGACTGGCTCAACAATTAGAGGATTTGATCAAGGTCTACAGGGTATTACTCTATATGCTTGCTTTTGATAATAATGTCATCCACATATACTTCCACATTTTTCCTAATCTGGTTTCAGAGTACATGGTTCATCATCCTCTGATAGGTTGCCCCTGTATTCTTTAATTCGAAGGGCATTACTTTGTAGCAGTAAAGACCTTTGTGGGTGATGAAGGATGTTTTCTCTTAGTCTTCTTCCTTTATTAGTATCTGCTGGTATCCTTATGTTTCGTCTATAAAACTATATAAACCGTGGCCAGCAGTGGAGTCTACTAATTAGTCAATTATGGGTAGTGGGTAGCTATCTTTAGGGCATGCCAGGTTCAGGTTAGTATAATCCACACACATTCTATATTTGCCATTGGATTTATTTACTAGCACCACATTGGCTACCCATTTTGGGTGGGTAACTTCTTTTATGAATTTGGCTTCTAGCAACTTCCTTATTTCTTTAGCGATTATCTTCTACCTCTCATATATGAAAGTCCTCTTCTTTTGGATCACCAGCTTCACCCTAGGTTTGATGTTCAAGCTGTGCGAGGCAAAATGAGGATCCACCCCAGCAATCTCGGATGCCTGAGAGGTAAAGCCTCTTGAGTGTTTAGTGAGGACCTCACTTATTCCCCATTTAATTTCACTGTCAAGCTTATTGATGATCTTTATTGTTTTCCCCTTAATAATCTATAATGTCTGCATGTCATCCATTAGTTTAAGGCTGGCTCCCTACTTCTCTATCTCCCAGGTTTCTAGGGGGAATGCTTCTGTCTGAGGTTTGATTACTATTTGGTAGTATTGCTTGATCATGAGCTGATCTCCGCGAATTATTAAAATTCTACCTTTGATTGGAATCTTTATGGTCAGGTGTTGAATACTTGTGACTACATCAGTTTCATAAAGTACTGGTTGTCCTATGCTATCGTTGTATACCAGCGGGAGATCCACCATGTTGAACTGAGCTTTAATGACTTTTGTTTCTTTAATGTCCCGTCTCTAAATTTCAAACTTAGCTTTATAATTCGCATCGGTTGTATGGTTCCTTTGCAGAAGCTTGTAATAGGATTTTGGATAGCCTTTAAGTCAGTGATAGAGCCTCTCATTGCTTTATAGGCATTCCAAGATAATGCATTGATGGCACTTCCATCATTAATCAGTAATCTCAGCACTATATAATTGTTAAGTAAGTCTTTACCACTTAGGTGTCATTGTGGGGGTGCCAAACATGGTTCCCATCTTCTGAATTAAACACGATAGTCTGTCTCATCTTGAGGATAGGTCTTTCCTCTCTACAAGCCCTTTTAGACTTCTTCTAGTCGTTTTCTCCTCTAATAATTATGTTGATGATGCCAGCTGGTTTATTTTTGGCTTTCTTTGGTTCTGGCCTGTCACGACCTAAATCGGGAGTCATGACTGCTACTAGAGAATGAAAATTCTTTCGAATTTAGAACCCGTAGCAAGTCTTAAAAGAATAAAAACATGCAATAACTAAAATAAAATGTGTACCATAATTAAAATCTTAAACCAATATATTAAAAATAAAATCTGTCATATCATAAAATAAAATATATTAATACAATATTCAGAGAAAGGCCTCTAAATTCACAACCAACATACAATTAGTGCAAAATATAACTCACTACTGCAGTTTTTCTAGAGTACAAATAAAATCAAGTAGATAATTTACAAAAAGTAGCTGGGTGGAAGAAATCCGACGGATGGACCTACTGCTGAGGTTTGAAGAAGAATCTCCTGAAAAATCAACTGAGGGGAGTCTGATAATAAATACATATACAAGCATTTCACACAAATGCTGAAATTACTTTATATAATAATACTGAAAAACATAAGTTTATGAAGGATAAAATAGAACCCTATTTAATCGCAACCTCGATCAACAATAACTCTCTAGCCATACGAGCTCACTTAATTCCAAATAAATTTACTTATTCCATATGGACAGTAGACTGGCCTTGAGACCCCGAGACACTTGGTTAACTGAGCTCCAGCAACCGCACAATCAATCATATCACATCTCAATCAAATCATAATTACCATAAATAATCCTCACTCAACCCTAAATATATCGCACTGGTACGTACATTGTCCTAGTGCTGCCTACTAGGTGGCGCGTTCTCTTGATATCCTTTATTTAAAATAAATCATTCATATGGGAAAATAAATAATGTAGAATGACATTCATAATAGCAAAATAAACTATATATATACCATAAATATACCTAAAATAAACTAAGTATATTTTGAGTATATATATGTCAAATAAATTCAAATCAACCATGAAATATACCAAAAATAAACCAATAATATACTTAAAAACAATTTAAGTATAAATCAATAGTACAACATGCATTTATTTCAAAATATACCAAAAATATACCTAGAATATACTTAAACATTTAATAAAATAATTATGAACAAATACACATTAAAACATGTACATTCTAAAACATGCAACTTAAGTGCGATGTATATATAAAATAACAACTCACAAATTTACGCTCCTCAAGACTGGTTCGATTGGCCCGGTCCATTAGGTCTTAGTCTCGACGCAACTAAACAATAAAATAATAATGAAATCAAAATAAATCTAACCGAATATTCTAAGAATTTCTAAAAGAAGATTCTAATGGAGGATTGAAAACTAAGACAAACACAGAAATTCAGGATCGACCCGATGTCACATTTTATGAGAATTCTACCAAAAATTTGGCAGAGCTTCCTCTGTAAAATGGACATCTCTCTACTAAAAAGTAGAGCCGGTCTTATAAGAAAACACACTTCAAAACACAGAATATTCACACCTTCGGTTGAGACCTCGAACTACACAATTCCTAACCGAAATTCACAATTCCACCAAAAATCCAAATAATACAATAAATATACTAAAAAAAAAATCAATAAATGCCGTAAATATCCTCCAAATATCAAAATATAGCATATTTAACATTAAAACACTAAATATAATTATTTTCGCAATAATTAAGTAAAAATCCCAAAACAATAATATAATATTATTAAAAATCTAATTTCTATATAATTCATTATAAAATAATAAAAATTCACTTTATATATTCAAATAGCTTAAATAGCCTAAATACATATTAAAAATTATTAAAAACGAATTTAATTACCAATTAAAACATAATATTTAACTATAATTTTAACAAAATTACACAATTACCCCGTAATTTCAAAATATACATAATAGTAAATAATTTCCTAAAAAATTCTATAAAAATCATTAAAATTATTTCCTCAACATATAATATACTAATATCAACTAAAACACATTATTAAACAATAATTTCAACAAAAATACACATTTAACCTAATATTTCAATATTTACATAAACTATAAATAGTACTACAAATTATATAATATTCTCAAAATTTATTTTCTCAACACTGAAATTAATAATAACTCATAATAATACTAAATCAATAAATTTTATAATTAAATAAATTAATTTACAAAAATTAAATAAATAATAATAAAATAATTAAAAATTCACCAAAATTAAAATAAATTCCAAAATTATAACAAAAATATATTCATGAAGCTCAAGCAACAAGGGTCAACATTTGTTAAGGGAGATTGCATGAATCAACGAGATTTAATCGAAAAAAATTAGAAAACCCTAAAGCTCAAAAATAAAAAATTGAGAAAATTTATAAACGATCAGGTTAGAGCTTGAAAGGAGCTTGGAACAAGGACCATCAAAGCTCAGGGAGTCAAAAGAGGGCGGTGCTCTAAATAGTGGCCAGAAAAGTGATTGACGACAAGGAGAAGCTTCCTGTTGCTGTTGCCGTTTCTGACCTCTCCGGCAACGCTCCGACGGGGAAGATGGGGAAGAAGGTGGTGATAGGCCGGAAGCAAGGGAGGCACACCGACAGTGATGAAATCGAACGATGCAGGAGTATGAAGGTGAAGCACATAGTTTTTGGTTCTTGCTTCAGTTTTATATATATATATATATATATATATATATATATATATATATATATATATGAGTATTTATTTGTGGTGGAGATTATTTGACTAAAGATTTATATAATATATAGTTATAATAATAATAACAATAGACACACACACACACACACACACACACACACACACACACACACACACACATATATATATATATATATATATATATATATATATATATATATATATATATATATATATATATATATATATATATATTCACACAAATATAGAGACACACACATATACACAATAATATACACCAATATATTTTAATATATATACATAAAATAACATTTAACAATAAATAATAATAATATCAGTAATACTAATAAAATAAATAATGTAAGTTGATAAAAATAATAATAAAAATAATAATGTAAATTATTTGTCCAAAATAATAAGTTTCAAAATAAAATATTTACGTAGAAAATATAATTAAACATAAAATAATAATGATAAATCACTAAATAGTAAAATAATTAAACATAACTTTTAAATTTATTAATACTACATATATCGTTTTATATTAAAATAATTTAAAAACAAGGGTTATTACATGCCCTGTCCCGCCTTTGCGCATCCTAATTCTTGGTTCCTCTAGACGTGTCGGTGAAGTTGATGAGTTTGCCATTTTGTTGCAGTCTTTCTATAGCATTCTTCAGTTCTCGGTAGGCCTTGGTATCATGCCCATAATCCCGGTGATATTGTCAATTGTCACGACCCAAACCGGAGGCCATGACCGGTGCTAGGGAACTGAAATTCTTTCGAATCTGGAACTTGTAGCAAACCTTAAAGAAAAGCATGCAATAAAATAAAATAAATAAAATATTTATGCAGTGGAAATTAAATCTCAAATAATAAAATAATATCCTCAACTTCCTTTAATAAATAAAATATCTCATCTCATATCATAAATAAAATTTCTTAATACAAATATTCAGAGAAACACTCTAAATTAAAATCTCATACATGCATAAAATCAAATACAACTCTCGAAAGAATCAAATACAACTACTACTGCAGCGTCTAGAGTACAAAATAAAACTCAAGTAAGTGATTTACATAATAAGGCCAGAGCGGAAGAAATCCGGTGGATAGATCTACTGCTGAGGTCTGAAGAAGATGACTCTCCTGTAAAAACATCAACGGAGAGGAGTTAGATCTCACTGAGTGAATTGTTATAATATATATACACGCATTACTAAATGTCAAATACAAACACTTAAAAGTATATATAATAAGCATATATATAAAGGTAAGTACACACAGATGTTAAGAAAATCATTTTATAATAATACTGAAAATCATCAATTATGAAGGATCAAATAGAACCCTATGTTTTTGCAACCTCAAATAACAACAGACACACTCTAGCCATATAGGCTTACTTGTTTCCAAATAAATTCACTTAATCCTTATTGACAGTAGATGGGCCCCGAGACACTAAGTCAATCGAGCTCCAACAATCTAACTATCAGTGTGATTGGCCCCGAGATACTAGGTAAACCGAACTCCAGCAATCACACTCATTCACCTCACACAATTAATCACATCAATCAAGTCATGATCCATAAAGAGGTTAGTAATTTAACATACAATCTATCATCGTACCGGTACGTGCTTGGTCCTAGTGTTGTCCACTGGGAAGGACGTTCTATTGATATCCTTCATTAAAGATAACTTGTTTCATTCATAAAATAATGATGCATTATATCATTATAAATAACATTATAAACCATATATATATTAGAAATATACCTAATATAAACTAAGTATATTTCAAGTACATATACGTAAAATCAATTCAAATAAATCATGGAATGTATTAAATTAAACCAATAATATATTTGAAAGTAATATAGATTTAATTAAAAAGAAAAACATGCATTTATTACATAATATACCAAAAAAATACTGAAAATATACCTAGAATATACTTAAGCATTTATTCAGTCATTTATGCATAAATCATACAATTAAAACATATATTTTTAAAACATGCAACCTAAATGCATGCATATATAATATAACAACTCATAAGTATACGCTCCTCGAGATGGGTTTGATGGGCCTAGTCCACTAGGCCTCGGTCTCAACACAACTAACAATAAAATAATAACACGAAAATCAGAATAAATCTAATTTAACTTCTAAAGACTCGATCTAGTATTACTAACACAGACAGAGAATAGGAATTAGACCCAATGCCACATTTTACGAGAATTCTACCAAAAATTTGGCAGAATCTCCTCTGTAAAATGGACATCTCTCTACTTAAAAAGTAGAGCCGGTCCTGCAAGAAAAATACACTTCAAACCAGAATTTTCACAACTCAATCGGGACCCCAAACTACAAATTCCCCCGACTAAGGTCCACAATTCACCACAAAATAAAATAAAATATATTAAAATTCAATAAATACCAAAAATACCCTTCAAGTATCAAAATATAGCAATTTAAATATTAAAACACCGGAAGTAATTATTTTACCGATAATTACTTAAAAACCCTAATAATAATATAATATTAATAAAAATTGATATTTCTCGATAATTCATAAATATTAATAAAAATTGATATTTCTCGATAATTCATAAATATTAATAAAAATTCATTTTATAAATCTAAATTACTTAATTAGTCCAAAAACAAATTAAAATTATTTACAAAAATAGTATATTATATATAATTTGAAAATAATTTTTGAAAAATAGTATTAATTAGTTAAAATTAGTAAATATTTTGTAAAAATCATTTTTATACCTCAAATAATTATTAAAACCAATTAAATTTAATATTAAACCAAAATTATCACCAAATTACCAACATACCCTTAATATATAAAAATACACATAAAATACTAATAATATTCAAAAATTGAATAAAAATTATATAAATACCCAAAAATTATTTTCTCAACATATTATTCACTAAAATCAACAAATACACTTGATTAACCAATTATTTCTAATTAAATATATATTTAACCTATATTTTCAAAATTGACATAAACTAAAAATAATTGTAAAAATTACACAAAATAGAAAAAAATTATAAATTAAATTCTAAAATTGCCAATAACCATCAATAACACCAAAAATCACAATTTCATAATTTATTTAATTAATTTACAAAAATTATAAAATAAAAAAAATTAACAAAAATCAAAATAATTCCCAAAAATTACATAAAAATTCTGGGATATAGATTAAGGTAAGGGGAACAACATTTATGATGGAATTAAGCATGAATCAAGCAAGAATTATCCGAAAAAAAATCAAAAACTCAAGAATGGCTGAAAATGGAAATGAGTTCAAAGCCCTACCAATTCGTGTTTTCAAGCTACAAGAAGCTTGGAATCCTCATCTATGAAGTTCCAGGAGTCCAACGGCATCGGAATCACCCAATTTAGTGGCCGAAAATGCCTTGAACGGAGGAAAGAAAGAATTCGGGTTTTTTGGCTTCACAAGTTTTAAACGGCGTCGGAGAAGGTAGCTGGCGACGGCTAGGCTGGTTGTCTGGCGGCGGAAGACACGGAGGCACACCGACGAAGGAAGAAATGGAGGGTAGGCGGTGGTGAGGGGAAGGGATCGGGGAAGATGATGAAGGGGAAGGTTTTTGTAAATTTTTGTATAATATATATATATATATATATATATATATATATATATATATATATATATATATATATATATATATATATATATATATAATATATATATATATATATATACACACACACAGATTTATAGATACATTTTACACACTAATATTAACACTAAACACATTTAAATAAATATTAAACCCTAATTATTATTATATGTGCATATATATACTAACTCATGAAATTACATTTAAATGATGTAATTTATTATAATATTAATATTTAAAATGCTAAGGCACCAAATTAAAGATTAATAAAATACTATTTCTCGAAATAATAACTTAAAAACATGTATTTATGTAATAAATATTAATTAAACGTAAAATAATAACGATAATAATTTTTCAAGATAATGAAATAATCAATTATTATTTTAAAATTATTAACACTGCATATCCTATTATACAATAAAATAATTTAAAACTCGGGTTATTACACCAATAGTACCCTCTATCTTGCATGGTTCTCTTGTTTGGGCTTATTCTTTTGGCTAGGATAATTCCCACCCTGTTCTGTCTGACCCACATGAGGATCCTAGATCTGGAGGTGTTTAAAGGCGTACATCTCTCAGCTTCCTTTTCAAACCTTTCTACTGGGTTTCTGAAGTTCGTTTATGGAAAGCTTGCCCTCCTAAGTCTTGATCTTTCTTCTTTAGCTGGTGCTTTCTCTTCATCCCTTCGCATTATTTTATCTTCATCCATTTTTATCATCTTAACTACTATGACCATCACCTTCGCGAAAGTTCCAGGTTCTTTTATCATTTGAGCTTTCTGAATCTAGTGCCATTCTTTAGGGCTTTAATAGCTACTTCATCTATAAGATTCTCAATTTGCATGGCCACCTTATTGAATCAGTCCAAATAATTTCGTAGTGATTCCTTAGTCTTTTGTTTGCACATTCGGAGGTCATTGATGTTTTTGGCTGGGGGAATATTGGTAATGAACCTAGTATGGAATTTCTCTGTCAGGTCTTTAAAAGAGGTGATGGAGTTCTTTAGAAACTGTGAAACCACTTTTGAGCATTCTTTATGAGCGTGCTTGGGAAAACCCTATACATTATTCCATTATTTCTGGAGCAACATTCTTGTTCTGAATGAGGATATATGGTTGATGGGATCTTCGGTTCCATCATATTGATCTAGTTGTGGCATTCTGAATTTAGTTGGAATCTCTGTATAGATTATCCTTCTTATAAAGGGCGTTCTTCCCTCCATAATACATTCATCTTCTTTCCTCGGCCTTGTGTAGGATTCGTGTATAACCTCTTCAACCTTTTAGGTTAATTTTAAGTAGTCGAGAGCCAAAACTATTGAACTGGATTCCCTTTCCAAAACTTTACACTTTCCTTTGCTTCCTTCAGGTAATTCTAGAGATGTAGTGTTATTTTTTGTATGAGTTAACTTGGGATTGCCATTTTGAATTAAGGTATTCAATTATTGTTGCATCAGGACTATCTGAGCTTGAATGTTTTGTATCATTGCTTTTTTGCTTATTGGGGTGAGATTGAGTGTTTAGGTTACAATGTTTAGGTTAGGTGTAGTCACAGCAGGTGTACCTGGTAGATTCGAAAAAGGTACATGTCACGACCCAAAATAGGGGCCATAACCGGCGCTAGGGAACGGGAATTCTTTCGAATCCGAAACCCGTAGCAAGCCTAAAAAAATAAAATAAACATGCAATAATAGTAACAATATATAATGCAGCGAAAATAAAAATCATAAATATCATAATAACAATCCACCACGGGATTTAAATCAAATCCTCATCATTACATATATATAAACTCTTTTAATACAAATCCAGTTCAAATATAATACAACATCTCTTTAAATGTTTAATGACTACTGCAGTGTCTAAATAAAATAAAACTCAAGACTCAGAGAAGCAGTTTACACAAAGAAGCCGGGGCAAAAGAAATTCGGCGTACAGGCCTACTACTGAGGTCTGAAGATGATGACTCTCCTGAAAAATAGTCAACGGAGGGGAGTCAAACCTCACTGAGTGAATTACTATAATATATATACATGCATAGTAAATGACAATGCATACAGTCAACAGTATATATATAATATGTATATATACAGGCAAATTCACACAAATGCAGAAAATCATTTTATATATATTTCATTAAAAATCATCTTTTATGAAGGATCAAATAGAACCCTATGATATCGAAACCTCAATCAGTGTTAGATAACACTCTAGCCATACAGGCTCACTTAATCCAAATATATCCACTTAATCCATTTAAACAGTAGACTGCCCCGAGACACTTGGTCAACCGAGCTCCAGAAATCACACCCATAAACCATATCTCACACATCAAATAATCATATCCCATCAATATTCACAAATGGTTAGTAATATAGCCTAAATACTATAGGCGTACCGGTACGTACTCGGCCCTAGTTCTACCCACTAGGTAGCACATTCTATTGATATCCTTCATCAATAAATATAAAACATCCATTCACAAATAAATGATGCATGAATTTAAATAAAATAACAATATAAACCATATATATACCGGAAATATTCCAAAAGTAAACCAGGTATATTTCGAGTATATATACGTCAAATGAATCCAATCAAATTATAAATTAAGCTAGAAATATATTTAAAAACATTTTAAATATAATTTATTAACAAAACATGCATATAATTTAATATATACCAAAAATAAACCAACAATAAAATAAATATAAACTTAAGTAATAATCAAATTATTTATGCATATTTAATCAAAATAAAACATGCATTTCTAAATCATGCATCCTAAGCATATATATATAAAATAGCAACTCACACTTAGTGCGCTCCTCAAAATGGATCCGACGGGCCTAGTCCACTAGGCCTCGGTCTCGGTGCAACTAAATAAATAATAACGATAGAAATCAGAATAACCCTAACAGAAATCCTAGAATTCGATCTAGAATATTAAACACGGAATCAAAATTAGGGTTCGACCGGATATTACGTTTTACGAAAATTCTACCAAAAATTCGACAGAACCTCCCCTGTAAAATGGACATCTCTCTACTCAAAGAGTAGAGTCGACCCTGCAAAGAAACACACTTCAAAAATAATGGAAAATGTACATTCACAACCCCTCGGTCGGACTCCAAACTACAGTCTATCGACCGGGGTCCACAAACACAGAATAATTATAAAAATATTAAAAATACCCTTATAACATAGAAATACATTTTATACATGGAAATTACATGGTTAACCTTTAAACACAATAAAAACCGATAAAAACTCATTTTATTAGTAAAATCGTATATTATATATATAATTGAAACTAATTCACGAAAAATAGTTTTAATTAGTTAAAAATACTAAATAATTTGTAGAAATCATTTTTATACCTTAAATAACTATTAAAACCAATTAAATTACATTTTTAGCCAATTTAGGGTAAAATTACCAAAATACCCCTATATATATAAATATACTATAATTACTTCAAAAATTCACCAAAAATAGTATAATTATCCAAAATTAATTTTCTCAACATATTTATCAATAATATCAATAATTAAACTTAATTAAGCAATTAAATTCAATTAAAAACACAATTAACCTTATTTTTCAAAAATTCCATAAACTAATTAAATTCAAAATAAATTCATAGAAATTCATAAAAATTCAAAATAAATTTCCATAATTCATTTCAATGCCTATAATTACCATAAAACACAATTTTATAATTTATTTAATTAATTTCCGAAAATTAGAAAATAATATTAAAATATTCAAAAATACCCAAAAATCAAAATAATCTCCAAAAATTCCACAAAAATTCATACATGTAGATTAAACTACTAGGATCAACATTTGTGAAGGAATTTTTCATGAATCAAGCAATTAGAAGCTCAAAAAAATAAAAACCCTAATATGGCCGAAATCAAAAATTCGAAACCTAAGCAAATCAAGACCATTTAAGCTCAAACCAAAGCTAGAATAACACTCATCGGAGCTCAAGGAGAAGAAAGAGACTAGCGGTGTCAAAAACAGTGGCCAAAATCGTGAGGTGTGAAGAAATTGCAAACTCTCGGCTTCCGGCCAAAAATAGACCTCTAGACGCCGGAAACGGCTGCTACAGGCGGCGAGGAAGGCTGGGGAAGGTGGTGGCACGCCGGATGGCACACCAATGGCAAGGAATCGACAGTTGCAGGTGTCGGACGGTGGTGAGGGTGAAGATCGGGGAAGAAGATGCTTCAGGGGCAAAATGATAATTTTTCCAAAAGTTTGATTTTTGATATATTATATGTATATATATATACTTTATACTATATATTAAAATAATATTAAATTACACACATTAAATATACACCACACACTTAATATTTAATATTTTAAAATTTAATATTAATTAAAAATAATTAAATAACAATAAAATAAATAAACAATTAATAAAATATTATGGTAATATTAATTAAACCCTAATTAAATAAATAAGTACACATAGGCTTTATTTAGTATTTTAAAAATACGCATGAGTTCATGCAAGTCCGAAAATATATTTAAAATAATTAATAATAAATTATTTACGTGAAAATTTTCCCAAAAATAAAAGTCTCGGGAAAATTTTACGTAAAGCACTGTAAATAATATACAATAATTAAAATAGGTTTTAAATACATATCAACTCGTAAAATATCATAATATATATACAAAAATTATTAACACTGCATATCCCGATGCAGTATTAAAATATTTAAAAACACGGGATATTAC
>CANTUR010000229.1:7500-10000 GCA_947683625.1 Mallotus nudiflorus
TGCCCTCGCAATACAGCATGCACTCTCGACACGCCCAGGCGCATGGCAAGCCCCCAGCCTCAGCACAAGCGCACGTCGAAATGCATCGTCGACGGAGTTCAAGCCTCATGCCACAGTTGCGCCGCAAGCTTCCACCCCACCGCTCAAGCACTACAACTTAATGATGTGCCCTCGCAATGCAGCATCCGCCATTGGCACGCCCAAGCACAATGCGAGCACCCCCAGCCTCAACATAAGCATGCGCCGAAATGCGTCACCGAACAATGCTCAGCCCCTTGCACCGGTTGTGCCGCGAGATCCTGCCCCCCCACTCGAGCACTCCAACTGAATGATGTGCCCTCGCAGCAAGACATCCACCCTTGGCACGCCCAGGCTCAAGGCTCGGCACGTTCGTTGCAAGGCCCTCGAGAGCATCACACCGAGCCCCGAGATGCCGCAAGCCCCCAACCATCCATGCCGGCACAGCACGAGGGTACCATGCCCACACCTCAAGAAAGCGACCATTAGCACCTCAAAGCCACAGTAATCAACCCTCAAGAGCCCGCATCGCAAAGCACATCAACGGCTGTGCGCCTCCGATCAAGGGGACACCCCCCATGCATCCACATACAAAAGCTACCGTTCGGACCTGGACATCACACGAAGGTAGATTACTCAGCCTGGTGACATTCGCGCCCACCCCGAAACCGGCAGCCCCTGTGCACACTTCAGCACGAGGTTTGTCCCCAAAAACGTCAGCCACACATCCTTGGATGCTCACCGCCCTCGGAGGGGACGTTCCCCCGTCCATCGGCACGCATCGAGGCTGCCCACGCTTGGCGAAGAGCATTGAAAAAACACAGCACGTGAATGCCGAGCTCAAGCCTTACCCAAGCAGCCCATCAGCACGCTCCAGCACGGGGTTGGGCCCCAACGCCGTTGGATCACAACCATGAAATGCCTCGCTCCACCGATCCTCCACCCCGATCGTTAGAGTTGCCTCGGGTTCGACCGCGGTGAGCGGATGAGGCCCCTCAACATCCCCCAACAATCGGGGCAACATGCCACCACCTCAGGAAAAAATCCGCAGCGAGTGGGCCCGCGACATGGCGTGGTGGCCCGCCATGGCCCGGGTCCTTCCGACATCCGACCGGGGCACCGGAGGGGGTAGGGGGATGTTTTCCGCGCCACACCGAAGCCCACAAGTGCCTAGGCATGCCCCCTTGCCTAGGCGCCCCAGCCCCCCCAGGGGGGTTGAGGTATGCTGCACCCCCCTAAAGAGCATAAGGAGCACAGTGGGCTGTGGTAGGAGGAGACATCAATATGTTCCACCCATCACACCCCCCCTAAAAAATTCAATTTAAGGAATTTTGAAATGATTTTTTGCAGATATGTTAAGAATAATACAATATACTCTAGCAAAAAATTTCAGAATTTTTTGAGCACGTTAAATATTTTTTTTTATTTTTTTAATGCGGAAAATAGAGAAATTCATAAAAAATAGAGGAGACCTCAAAAAATCACCATTTTTTGTGGAGAGCCCCAAAAAAATATGGTAAATTTAATGGTGTGACCAGATTTTAATTCTCATGATGTTTTCTTGATGATTGTGCTACATGCTAAATCTTCCCGAAAAATCGGCCAAAATGCCAATGTGGCAAAAATATGAAGTCCCACCATAACAAAGATCTCCTGAAGATATGTTAAGAATAATCAAATATGCTGTAGGAAAAAATTTCAGAATTTTTTGAGCACGATAACTATTTTTTTTTATTTTTTTAATGCGGAAAATAGATAAATTCATAAAAAATAGTGGACACCTCAAAAAATCACCGTTTCTTGTGGATAGCCATAAAAAAATATGATAAATTTAATGGTGTGACCATATTTTAATTTTCACGATGTTTGCTTGATGATTGGGCTATATGCTCAATCTTCCCGAAAAATCGGCCAAAATGGCTATGTGGCAAAAGCATGCAGTCCCACCGGAATAAAGGCATCTTGCCAATGAAACTTTAGAAGTACCATTTTCAAATAAATAGTGAATGGTTTCATCATACGCGAGGAAGGGTCACAACATATACGATATAATGATGCCCGATATACTTGTCGGGGTTGTGGCACCGAGGATGATCAACCCCATCCAACTTACCGCAACAAAAATCAAGCCCGAACCATATTCAACGCTCTAAAAGCACGTAATGTCTCGTGCCAAAAGCATGTGCCCCTTGACCGTGCCGCATAGGCATCTATCCGCCCGGGGAGCATGCCATTAACCTCCAAAAGCCATGCCATTAACCTCCAACGATACTCGGCCATGGGCGAGCCGAGGCGTCCCAGCCTCGGCCGAGGGCGTGCCGAGGCCTCGGCCATGCACGCCGAGGCATGCGAGGACTCTCGGCCGAGGGCGTGCCGAGGCTCGGCCATGCGCGCCGAGGCATGCCAGGACTCTCGGCCGAGGGCCTGCCGAGCCTCGGCCATGCGCGCCGAGGCATGCCAGGACTCTCGGCCGAGGGCCTGC
>CANTUR010000229.1:20000-25000 GCA_947683625.1 Mallotus nudiflorus
AGGTTTGTCCCCAAAAACGTCAGCCACACATCCTTGGATGCTCACCGCCCTCGGAGGGGACGTTCCCCCGTCCATCGGCACGCATCGAGGCTGCCCACGCTTGGCGAAGAGCATTGAAAAAACACAGCACGTGAATGCCGAGCTCAAGCCTTACCCAAGCAGCCCATCAGCACGCTCCAGCACGGGGTTGGGCCCCAACGCCGTTGGATCACAACCATGAAATGCCTCGCTCCACCAATCCTCCACCCCGATCGTTAGAGTTGCCTCGGGTTCGACCGCGGTGAGCGGATGAGGCCCCTCAACATCCCCCAACAATCGGGGCAACATGCCACCACCTCAGGAAAAAATCCGCAGCGAGTGGGCCCGCGACATGGCGTGGTGGCCCGCCATGGCCCGGGTCCTTCCGACATCCGACCGGGGCACCGGAGGGGGTAGGGGGATGTTTTCCGCGCCACACCGAAGCCCACAAGTGCCTAGGCATGCCCCCTTGCCTAGGCGCCCCAGCCCCCCCAGGGGGGTTGAGGTATGCTGCACCCCCCTAAAGAGCATAAGGAGCACAGTGGGCTGTGGTAGGAGGAGACATCAATATGTTCCACCCATCACACCCCCCCTAAAAAATTCAATTTAAGGAATTTTGAAATGATTTTTTTCAGATATGTTAAGAATAATACAATATACTCTAGCAAAAAATTTCAGAATTTTTTGAGCACGTTAAATATTTTTTTTTATTTTTTTAATGCGGAAAATAGAGAAATTCATAAAAAATAGAGGAGACCTCAAAAAATCACCATTTTTTGTGGAGAGCCCCAAAAAAATATGGTAAATTTAATGGTGTGACCAGATTTTAATTCTCATGATGTTTTCTTGATGATTGTGCTACATGCTAAATCTTCCCGAAAAATCGGCCAAAATGCCAATGTGGCAAAAATATGAAGTCCCACCATAACAAAGATCTCCTGAAGATATGTTAAGAATAATCAAATATGCTGTAGGAAAAAATTTCAGAATTTTTTGAGCACGATAACTATTTTTTTTTATTTTTTTAATGCGGAAAATAGATAAATTCATAAAAAATAGTGGACACCTCAAAAAATCACCGTTTCTTGTGGATAGCCATAAAAAAATATGATAAATTTAATGGTGTGACCATATTTTAATTTTCACGATGTTTGCTTGATGATTGGGCTATATGCTCAATCTTCCCGAAAAATCGGCCAAAATGGCTATGTGGCAAAAGCATGCAGTCCCACCGGAATAAAGGCATCTTGCCAATGAAACTTTAGAAGTACCATTTTCAAATAAATAGTGAATGGTTTCATCATACGCGAGGAAGGGTCACAACATATACGATATAATGATGCCCGATATACTTGTCGGGGTTGTGGCACCGAGGATGATCAACCCCATCCAACTTACCGCAACAAAAATCAAGCCCGAACCATATTCAACGCTCTAAAAGCACGTAATGTCTCGTGCCAAAAGCATGTGCCCCTTGACCGTGCCGCATAGGCATCTATCCGCCCGGGGAGCATGCCATTAACCTCCAAAAGCCATGCCATTAACCTCCAACGATACTCGGCCATGGGCGAGCCGAGGCGTCCCAGCCTCGGCCGAGGGCGTGCCGAGGCCTCGGCCATGCACGTCGAGGCATGCCAGGACTCTCGGCCGAGGGCGTGCCGAGGCTCGGCCATGCGCGCCGAGGCATGCCAGGACTCTCGGCCGAGTGTCACGTGAGTTTTGTTAACCCCCAACACTCGCCCACGTGCGGCCTAGCAATACCTCGTCCAACCCACGCAAGTACGCTAGTAAGCCTCCTTACCCACACTTTTAGGATCGTACCTTGGCTTTGGAAAGCTAGCACACCCACTAGCAAAATGTATGCTTAAGAAGAGAAAGGGTAGCACAAGTGTTATATGTAAAGAAACCTTGCTTTACACTATATAAATAAACAAGAATGGCTTACAAGAAAGTATGCTTCCTATGGCTTTACAAGGCTTAGCTCTCTCTTGGCTAGATGGCTCCTAACACTCTTCTTTTTCTCTCTATTTACAAATGAGGGTGGAGGTATTTATAGGTGAGGATGGGTTACTATTCTCACCTCCTTACTATTCCACCTCCTCATGGGAATATTCTAGAACCTTCCCATGTCACACTTATGGAAGCTTCCCTTCCTCTCCTCCCATGGAGAGTTCTAGACACCCCATGTCTAGATATTTCCATAAGCTTCCCATACAACCCTCATGGACTCTCTACACACTTCCATAATATGCTAGAGTACTCCACACAACTCTAGCTTATTCTAGCCTATTCTAGAATATTCTATAGTACTCCTACATACTATAGTTAAGCTAGGGAGAATGTATGCCTTTTAAACCACCCACCATGGTGTCAAAACTCCTTAGGCATATTTCCCGTGACATTCTCCCCCACCAAACCTAGCGACGCCCTCGTCGCTCATGAGGCTTTGGCAATTCCAAGAGCTCCACAAGCTTCTTCAACCCTCGAAGCAGCTCCTTTGTCGCCTCCATGTCAAGACCCTCACGCTTGACTCGCGTTGCTCGAGTAGTCGACTTGCGCCTCCCATGATTCTCCAAGACTCCCTTGTCTTGGTCACGACCCTTTCGTCCTCTCATGGTTGCCCCATTCGATCCTCCCCTCGGATCGTGCTCATCGACGTACTCCTTGCTCCTTTGGGAAGTCCTTCGCGTACCCTTGCGAACATCTTCCTTCCTTGGCGCACCCCTTGACGCCTTTGTGCCACCCATTTCACCCTTATGGATGGTCTTGGACTTGTCATCCACCTTACCCTTTGGTGGTGAAGTAGGCTTCCTTTGCCTACCTTTGTACTTATTCCCTCGATGTGTAGGCCTCTTTGCACCCTTCTCACCTTGCCCCTCTCGAGATTCACCCTTGGAGATTTGTATGTCGAAGATCCCCATGTCTCGACACTTCTCCCTCTCGATGGGTACGGGTAGCATTTGGCCATCCTCCATAAAGTACATGGTGTTAGCATAGGGAACCAAGATAGCTTTCACCATGTTTAGGAAGTCCATCCCTAAGTAGAACTTCCTTCCTCCAAGTGGAGCTACCAAAATGTCAAGCTTGCCATGCCACGGACCAATCTCGATGTCCACTCCACGAGCCTTCCCCTCGATCTTGAACATCTTGTCGTCCACCCCTTTGGCAAAGCCACTTGACTTCCTATATGGCATGCCTATCTCGTCGGCAAGTTCCTTTGCCATATAGATTGTATCGGCACCAGAGTCGATCATGGCTTCTAAGGTTTGTCCCCGTACCTTAGTCTTGATCAACATTCGGCCACGATGTTGCTCTCCACTCTTGGGTTGAATGGAAGGAAGGAGATTGATGCTAGCAAGCTCCCCCTCGCGTTGCTTCTCCCCCTCCTCCATTCTTACCAAAGCCGCAAGCTTCCCTCGCTTGGGGCACTCATATGCTCGATGTGGCCCATTGCAAATGAAACAAGCAAGTTTCGGCTTAGAAGACTCACCCTTGTCCTCCTTGCGCCATGGTTTGGATGACCCCTCTTTGTCATCCCTCCTCCACTTGCTTCGTCCCTTATATCTTGGGCGGGAGCGCTCTTCGTCATTGTCGGAAGACTCCCCATTGTCTCCCCCACCATTGCTATCGTACTCGACCTTTTTGCCTTTGTCTTTCGGGTCCCTTTTCTTGAACTCTATTAAGCTCTCGGCAATGGCCATCGCGGTAGCAAGGTCTTTGACATCTCGTCGCTCCAACTCTTGCTTGGCCCAATGGGACAATCCATCGAGGAAGTTGAACAATGCCTCCTTCTCTCCCAAATCAGGTATCTCCAACATCAACTCGGAGAACTCCTTGACATACTCTCGTATGTACCCCTCCTTGTGTTGAAGACGACGAAGCTTGGCCCTCGCTTCATTCTCCGCATCCTTGGGGTAGAATTGGGCCTTTAACTCCCTCTTGAAGTCTTCCCATGTGGTAATGGTGCACGTCCCCCTTTTGACATCCTCGCACCTTCTTCTCCACCACACGGTAGCCACATCATTTAAATAGAGAGATACAGACCTCACCTTGGCATTCTCGTCCACGATGCCTACGGCCTCAAAGTACCTCTCCAAGCTCCATAGGAAGTTATCTATCTCCCTCGCATTCCTCGCCCCACCATAGGCTTTTGGCTTGGGAGCATCCACTTTATGAGTGGTCGTAGCTTGGACTCCCCCACCGCTCGCCAACGCGGCCTTTACCAAGCTAAGCTCCATCTCGAGCTTCTCGACCTTCTCCTTGTAAGCTTGCAACATTGCCTTAAGGGTTTTGTCTTCCCTTGACAACTTGTCCACGACCTCATTCAAGGCACCTTGCATCTCCCCTCGAAGCTCCTCCTCATCACCCCCCTTGGACTCGAGCTCCACGATGCGTTGGTCCATGTCTTCGAGCTTGTCCCTCCACTCGGACATGGTGGTCTCTACCTTGACCAACCTTTCCTCCATGGCCGTTAGCAAGTCACGAGATTTCTCTCGTCCACCCTTCTTTGCACCACCTTGTGCTTGGCTTGTTGCTTGCTCACCTAAACCCGCCATTCTCTTGTGCTAACACTCTAACACACACTCCAAAGAAGGCAACCCAAATCCTCGAACTCAACCAAGAGCTCAACCCGCTCTGATACCAACTGTCACGTGAGTTTTGTTAACCCCCAACACTCGCCCACGTGCGGCCTAGCAATACCTCGTCCAACCCACGCAAGTACGCTAGTAAGCCTCCTTACCCACACTTTTAGGATCGTACCTTGGCTTTGGAAAGCTAGCACACCCACTAGCAAAATGTATGCTTAAGAAGAGAAAGGGTAGCACAAGTGTTATATGTAAAGAAACCTTGCTTTACACTATATAAATAAACAAGAATGGCTTACAAGAAAGTATGCTTCCTATGGCTTTACAAGGCTTAGCTCTCTCTTGGCTAGATGGCTCCTAACACTCTTCTTTTTCTCTCTATTTACAAATGAGGGT
>CANTUR010000229.1:35000-45000 GCA_947683625.1 Mallotus nudiflorus
CAAGACATCCACCCTTGGCACGCCCAGGCTCAAGGCTCGGCACGTTCGTTGCAAGGCCCTCGAGAGCATCACACCGAGCCCCGAGATGCCGCAAGCCCCCAACCATCCATGCCGGCACAGCACGAGGGTACCATGCCCACACCTCAAGAAAGCGACCATTAGCACCTCAAAGCCACAGTAATCAACCCTCAAGAGCCCGCATCGCAAAGCACATCAACGGCTGTGCGCCTCCGATCAAGGGGACACCCCCCATGCATCCACATACAAAAGCTACCGTTCGGACCTGGACATCACACGAAGGTAGATTACTCAGCCTGGTGACATTCGCGCCCACCCCGAAATCGGCAGCCCCTGTGCACACTTCAGCACGAGGTTTGTCCCCAAAAACGTCAGCCACACATCCTTGGATGCTCACCGCCCTCGGAGGGGACGTTCCCCCGTCCATCGGCACGCATCGAGGCTGCCCACGCTTGGCGAAGAGCATTGAAAAAACACAGCACGTGAATGCCGAGCTCAAGCCTTACCCAAGCAGCCCATCAGCACGCCCCAGCACGGGGTTGGGCCCCAACGCCGTTGGATCACAACCATGAAATGCCTCGCTCCACCGATCCTCCACCCCGATCGTTAGAGTTGCCTCGGGTTCGACCGCGGAGAGCGGATGAGGCCCCTCAACATCCCTCAACAATCGGGGCAACATGCCACCACCTCAGGAAAAAATCCGCAGCGAGTGGGCCCGCGACATGGCGTGGTGGCCCGCCATGGCCCGGGTCCTTCCGACATCCGACCGGGGCACCGGAGGGGGTAGGGGGATGTTTTCCGCGCCACACCGAAGCCCACAAGTGCCTAGGCATGCCCCCTTGCCTAGGCGCCCCAGCCCCCCCAGGGGGGTTGAGGTATGTGTAACGGGGCGACAAAAGGGGCCCTAGGGGCCATGCACCCTTGGAGTCCTTAGCTTATCCTAAGGACATGGTGGGACAAGAAAAGTATAATATGGCCGAGCAAGGACGTATGTGAAAGGAAAAGTACAATGAAGGGCATTTTGGTAAATATGAATAAATATTACTATTTATATATTTATCAAGGTGTGATGGGTGGAACATTCTGATGTCTCCTCCTACCAACCTTCAAGGTGCTCCTTATGCTCTTTAGGGGGTACCTTCGGTGTAAGCTCTCCACCATCCCCGAGGCTTGTGTGCACGTTCGACGACACAGCCTTAAGTGAGCTCCCTAGTGTGAAGCTAGGTGACGGGCATCGAGTTCAGGAAAGAGGAATTCGGTGTCTCCATAGAGAAGGAGCTCTATGGACACTACGAGGCCGAGGTGCTCGTAGTGCGTGGTTCTCCTAGACCCGAGGTTACAATATGACTTGCGCTATGCGCAAGCATATAGGGGAATTCTGAGGCAATGCGGGATTTGATGATATGTGGGACTTGTGAAACAAGTATATGACCCTTGTGTATGTGAGAGCCATGAGGCTAATGTGGGATTCAGTGATATGTGGGAACGGTGAGGCGAATGCGAGGCTTAAGATAAGAATAAGGCTCGGATACATATGCGGGATACGATATGAGCGTGAGCCTCGAACGTATGCGAGAAACATAGGAACAATGATAGTAATGAATAGGTGATGTTGGTTAGGTTCGCCAACACTCGACCATAGTCGAAGGACACTCGGTATTAATGCTAAGGGCATGTTCATGAGGCTTGGCTGGCCTAAACTTGGGAAAGTTTAGGTGCCACACGGGTTGAATGTCAAGGCTAAATGGAGGACCCGTGACATTTGGTATCAGAGCAAAGAAAACATGCGATGTGGGAAATATTACTATATAGTAGGATGCTATTGATACGAGGATGAATAATTGTAGACCAACAATTATTCACGTAGGTGACTATTTAATCAAACTTATTTTCGTAAAGCAAAATAAGTGTGAGGGATGCGATGGTTAGTAGCACATCAATGTGTCAAAATCGGTAAATGAAAACTTGTGGGAACTAGAAGATATTCATTAAATGAATATCATGGAAAATTGAGGTGAGGTAGAAATGTATGTTGACAAACTAATAAAATTGGTGGATTCTTCATACTTATGACTCTCACAAGAAATTATTGAGGCGTAATTTACTTGTGAAGAGCGAGCAAGTGAAGAGACACATAAGTTTATTAGTGAACTCATACATGAGAAATAAAATGCGATCATGTGAAGCGAAAAGTGTTCGAGACTTTAGTCAGATATGACACTATAATAGCATCATTGTATTGATGCATTTCATGGTGGGATAATCTATAAGATTGACAAATACTCGAAAGAAACTTTGAGTAAAAATGAGGGAACAATTGATAAAATTATAGCAAGATTGCTTATTGGCATAAAAGGGCCAACCACGGTGGGATGAGAAACGTGCTAAATGAGAGGCCAACAGTGCCAATCATAAGACAAAAATATCGATGTTGCGATTGAATAATTTATAAGCGAAAACAAAAAGGGTATAATGTCCCTTAAATTGAGATGCGATGAATGTGATTTGATGCGAGAGATAAAGTGCACTAAAATTCACAATGTGAATAAGGGTTATGACAGAACCCATTAAATGTGGCGAAATTGGAAATATTGTTAGTCTTATGAGACTATTAAAAGGGGTGATGCCCTACAATTTGAAATGCGAGAATGCACAAAAATGAAGTGCAAGAATTGAGATAGATCTTTCGATTGATAAATTATAAGAATTATCAAATAGTGGCATGAACTTATAGCGATACGCGATATGGCTCAAGGGCCAGTGAGGCGTTGAGCATGAGTTAGGCTTGAGAAGCCAATGTGATGGAATTTTCATGAGTATTATGACTCAAAGTGGGGGAGTGAAACCCATACATCAATGAATGAAATGATAAGTGAAATATGGTGATTTGAGTGTGGTTGCAGTAACCACTGTTGTGAGTGTGAGAATGTGTGAAAAAAAAAAAAAAAATATATATATATATATATATATATATATATATATATATATATACATATATATAAGAACAAGAGGAAAAGAACATAGAGCGAAAAGAAAAGAAAAGAAAAAAAAGAGTGTGAGCGGAAACATGTTGTGCGAGATATGTGCTTGATGAGGGCTGCGATAGCTCTAATTTGTGTTTGTTGAGGGCTACAGTAGCCGTGATTTGTGTTTGCTGAGGGCTATAGTAGCCTTGATTTGTGTTTTTTGAGGGCTGTGGTAGCCTTGCCTTGCGTGTTACAAAAGGGTTTGCCAATAGAGCTTGAGGCAACCTTCGAGGAAATATATATATATGTGTTCTGTGCAGGTGAAAATAAGTGCCGATATAACTAAACCAAGGAATCACTAAGGGGATGGAATACAAGTGCGATAAACAAAGCGTAATGCTACTGAGGTTTGAAACACTTACAAAAACGTGATGGCAAATGACTCGGATGACATGCAGTAACTTTCAAGAAGCAAGAAAGAAGATTCATCGAATCAAATTAATTGCGGACGAAGGGTTATGGCTTTGTAGAGATGGAGATGACATCGTCTCTCAAGGCAAAAGCACAAGCAAGTTGAGCCAAAAATCATAAACTCTTACTAATATTAAGACAAGAAAAAAAATACTACTCTCGAATGACCCATCGGACCTGAATGTACTAGGATACACTTTAGAAAGATCTTGTGGAGATGTATTATCCTGCAAGTTACTTTTATAAGTGGAATGTACAAAATAAAAACCCTAGACATAAATGGGACAAGATATCTACCTTTTGGCATGGGAACGAAAAAAATATATGAAGGCTCATATGAAGTAACAAGTGAAGGAGGAAGAGCATTAAACCAAAGCAAGATGTTGGCTAGTAGAGACTCTATCATGAAAAAAAAAAAGATGCGAGGATTTGGGAAGGTGCAAAGTAGCAAACTATGAGGGCCAAGAGCGATGAACAATAATAGTGTTGAATGAACACAAAGATAATGTGTAAGTCATATTATGCTCCTTTATAATTCCTTGACAAATATAACAAGCTGTGATGGTTATTTAATTAATGTACAAATATGTGCAAAGGGCGAATTTATCTAACATTGAATTTGTATTAAAAGAGCAAATAAGACATAAGAATTATTTTTCAATATGTACTGTTGTTGCTTCTTTATTTTATCTTGCGAGGTACAATTTACACTCGAGATAGGAATAAAGCAATGAAAGCAGGGGAAACCTTACTGGGAAGTAAAAACAAGAACCTAAGAGAAGAAATTCAAATATAGAGGTGGAGAGCCAAGATGCACGATGGACAAGGGCGAGAAGTGGTCAAGAGTTGACATAATTTTAAGAGCACAAATAGGCGGTGCAAGCTGATGGAGATCAAATAGAAGAAGACATGGAACACCACAAGAGACGAGAACCATGAACTCCGATGGCCAATTGACGAGGGCGTCAATTGCTCAAGTGGGGGAGAATGTAACGGGGCGACAAAAGGGGCCCTAGGGGCCATGCACCCTTGGAGTCCTTAGCTTATCCTAAGGACATGGTGGGACAAGAAAAGTATAATATGGCCGAGCAAGGACGTATGTGAAAGGAAAAGTACAATGAAGGGCATTTTGGTAAATATGAATAAATATTACTATTTATATATTTATCAAGGTGTGATGGGTGGAACATTCTGATGTCTCCTCCTACCAACCTTCAAGGTGCTCCTTATGCTCTTTAGGGGGTACCTTCGGTGTAAGCTCTCCACCATCCCCGAGGCTTGTGTGCACGTTCGACGACACAGCCTTAAGTGAGCTCCCTAGTGTGAAGCTAGGTGACGGGCATCGAGTTCAGGAAAGAGGAATTCGGTGTCTCCATAGAGAAGGAGCTCTATGGACACTACGAGGCCGAGGTGCTCGTAGTGCGTGGTTCTCCTAGACCCGAGGTTACAATATGACTTGCGCTATGCGCAAGCATATAGGGGAATTCTGAGGCAATGCGGGATTTGATGATATGTGGGACTTGTGAAACAAGTATATGACCCTTGTGTATGTGAGAGCCATGAGGCTAATGTGGGATTCAGTGATATATGGGAACGGTGAGGCGAATGCGAGGCTTAAGATAAGAATAAGGCTCGGATACATATGCGGGATACGATATGAGCGTGAGCCTCGAACGTATGCGAGAAACATAGGAACAATGATAGTAATGAATAGGTGATGTTGGTTAGGTTCGCCAACACTCGACCATAGTCGAAGGACACTCGGTATTAATGCTAAGGGCATGTTCATGAGGCTTGGCTGGCCTAAACTTGGGAAAGTTTAGGTGCCACACGGGTTGAATGTCAAGGCTAAATGGAGGACCCGTGACATTTGGTATCAGAGCAAAGAAAACATGCGATGTGGGAAATATTACTATATAGTAGGATGCTATTGATACGAGGATGAATAATTGTAGACCAACAATTATTCACGTAGGTGACTATTTAATCAAACTTATTTTCGTAAAGCAAAATAAGTGTGAGGGATGCGATGGTTAGTAGCACATCAATGTGTCAAAATCGGTAAATGAAAACTTGTGGGAACTAGAAGATATTCATTAAATGAATATCATGGAAAATTGAGGTGAGGTAGAAATGTATGTTGACAAACTAATAAAATTGGTGGATTCTTCATACTTATGACTCTCACAAGAAATTATTGAGGCGTAATTTACTTGTGAAGAGCGAGCAAGTGAAGAGACACATAAGTTTATTAGTGAACTCATACATGAGAAATAAAATGCGATCATGTGAAGCGAAAAGTGTTCGAGACTTTAGTCAGATATGACACTATAATAGCATCATTGTATTGATGCATTTCATGGTGGGATAATCTATAAGATTGACAAATACTCGAAAGAAACTTTGAGTAAAAATGAGGGAACAATTGATAAAATTATAGCAAGATTGCTTATTGGCATAAAAGGGCCAACCACGGTGGGATGAGAAACGTGCTAAATGAGAGGCCAACAGTGCCAATCATAAGACAAAAATATCGATGTTGCGATTGAATAATTTATAAGCGAAAACAAAAAGGGTATAATGTCCCTTAAATTGAGATGCGATGAATGTGATTTGATGCGAGAGATAAAGTGCACTAAAATTCACAATGTGAATAAGGGTTATGACAGAACCCATTAAATGTGGCGAAATTGGAAATATTGTTAGTCTTATGAGACTATTAAAAGGGGTGATGCCCTACAATTTGAAATGCGAGAATGCACAAAAATGAAGTGCAAGAATTGAGATAGATCTTTCGATTGATAAATTATAAGAATTATCAAATAGTGGCATGAACTTATAGCGATACGCGATATGGCTCAAGGGCCAGTGAGGCGTTGAGCATGAGTTAGGCTTGAGAAGCCAATGTGATGGAATTTTCATGAGTATTATGACTCAAAGTGGGGGAGTGAAACCCATACATCAATGAATGAAATGATAAGTGAAATATGGTGATTTGAGTGTGGTTGCAGTAACCACTGTTGTGAGTGTGAGAATGTGTGAAAAAAAAAAAAATATATATATATATATATATATATATATATATATATATATATACATATATATAAGAACAAGAGGAAAAGAACATAGAGCGAAAAGAAAAGAAAAGAAAAAAAAGAGTGTGAGCGGAAACATGTTGTGCGAGATATGTGCTTGATGAGGGCTGCGATAGCTCTAATTTGTGTTTGTTGAGGGCTACAGTAGCCGTGATTTGTGTTTGCTGAGGGCTATAGTAGCCTTGATTTGTGTTTTTTGAGGGCTGTGGTAGCCTTGCCTTGCGTGTTACAAAAGGGTTTGCCAATAGAGCTTGAGGCAACCTTCGAGGAAATATATATATATGTGTTCTGTGCAGGTGAAAATAAGTGCCGATATAACTAAACCAAGGAATCACTAAGGGGATGGAATACAAGTGCGATAAACAAAGCGTAATGCTACTGAGGTTTGAAACACTTACAAAAACGTGATGGCAAATGACTCGGATGACATGCAGTAACTTTCAAGAAGCAAGAAAGAAGATTCATCGAATCAAATTAATTGCGGACGAAGGGTTATGGCTTTGTAGAGATGGAGATGACATCGTCTCTCAAGGCAAAAGCACAAGCAAGTTGAGCCAAAAATCATAAACTCTTACTAATATTAAGACAAGAAAAAAAATACTACTCTCGAATGACCCATCGGACCTGAATGTACTAGGATACACTTTAGAAAGATCTTGTGGAGATGTATTATCCTGCAAGTTACTTTTATAAGTGGAATGTACAAAATAAAAACCCTAGACATAAATGGGACAAGATATCTACCTTTTGGCATGGGAACGAAAAAAATATATGAAGGCTCATATGAAGTAACAAGTGAAGGAGGAAGAGCATTAAACCAAAGCAAGATGTTGGCTAGTAGAGACTCTATCATGAAAAAAAAAAAGATGCGAGGATTTGGGAAGGTGCAAAGTAGCAAACTATGAGGGCCAAGAGCGATGAACAATAATAGTGTTGAATGAACACAAAGATAATGTGTAAGTCATATTATGCTCCTTTATAATTCCTTGACAAATATAACAAGCTGTGATGGTTATTTAATTAATGTACAAATATGTGCAAAGGGCGAATTTATCTAACATTGAATTTGTATTAAAAGAGCAAATAAGACATAAGAATTATTTTTCAATATGTACTGTTGTTGCTTCTTTATTTTATCTTGCGAGGTACAATTTACACTCGAGATAGGAATAAAGCAATGAAAGCAGGGGAAACCTTACTGGGAAGTAAAAACAAGAACCTAAGAGAAGAAATTCAAATATAGAGGTGGAGAGCCAAGATGCACGATGGACAAGGGCGAGAAGTGGTCAAGAGTTGACATAATTTTAAGAGCACAAATAGGCGGTGCAAGCTGATGGAGATCAAATAGAAGAAGACATGGAACACCACAAGAGACGAGAACCATGAACTCCGATGGCCAATTGACGAGGGCGTCAATTGCTCAAGTGGGGGAGAATGTAACGGGGCGACAAAAGGGGCCCTAGGGGCCATGCACCCTTGGAGTCCTTAGCTTATCCTAAGGACATGGTGGGACAAGAAAAGTATAATATGGCCGAGCAAGGACGTATGTGAAAGGAAAAGTACAATGAAGGGCATTTTGGTAAATATGAATAAATATTACTATTTATATATTTATCAAGGTGTGATGGGTGGAACATTCTGATGTCTCCTCCTACCAACCTTCAAGGTGCTCCTTATGCTCTTTAGGGGGTACCTTCGGTGTAAGCTCTCCACCATCCCCGAGGCTTGTGTGCACGTTCGACGACACAGCCTTAAGTGAGCTCCCTAGTGTGAAGCTAGGTGACGGGCATCGAGTTCAGGAAAGAGGAATTCGGTGTCTCCATAGAGAAGGAGCTCTATGGACACTACGAGGCCGAGGTGCTCGTAGTGCGTGGTTCTCCTAGACCCGAGGTTACAATATGACTTGCGCTATGCGCAAGCATATAGGGGAATTCTGAGGCAATGCGGGATTTGATGATATGTGGGACTTGTGAAACAAGTATATGACCCTTGTGTATGTGAGAGCCATGAGGCTAATGTGGGATTCAGTGATATGTGGGAACGGTGAGGCGAATGCGAGGCTTAAGATAAGAATAAGGCTCGGATACATATGCGGGATACGATATGAGCGTGAGCCTCGAACGTATGCGAGAAACATAGGAACAATGATAGTAATGAATAGGTGATGTTGGTTAGGTTCGCCAACACTCGACCATAGTCGAAGGACACTCGGTATTAATGCTAAGGGCATGTTCATGAGGCTTGGCTGGCCTAAACTTGGGAAAGTTTAGGTGCCACACGGGTTGAATGTCAAGGCTAAATGGAGGACCCGTGACAGTATGCTGCACCCCCCTAAAGAGCATAAGGAGCACAGTGGGCTGTGGTAGGAGGAGACATCAATATGTTCCACCCATCACACCCCCCCTAAAAAATTCAATTTAAGGAATTTTGAAATGATTTTTTGCAGATATGTTAAGAATAATACAATATACTCTAGCAAAAAATTTCAGAATTTTTTGAGCACGTTAAATATTTTTTTTTATTTTTTTAATGCGGAAAATAGAGAAATTCATAAAAAATAGAGGAGACCTCAAAAAATCACCATTTTTTGTGGAGAGCCCCAAAAAAATATGGTAAATTTAATGGTGTGACCAGATTTTAATTCTCATGATGTTTTCTTGATGATTGTGCTACATGCTAAATCTTCCCGAAAAATCGGCCAAAATGCCAATGTGGCAAAAATATGAAGTCCCACCATAACAAAGATCTCCTGAAGATATGTTAAGAATAATCAAATATGCTGTAGGAAAAAATTTCAGAATTTTTTGAGCACGATAACTATTTTTTTTTATTTTTTTAATGCGGAAAATAGATAAATTCATAAAAAATAGTGGACACCTCAAAAAATCACCGTTTCTTGTGGATAGCCATAAAAAAATATGATAAATTTAATGGTGTGACCATATTTTAATTTTCACGATGTTTGCTTGATGATTGGGCTATATGCTCAATCTTCCCGAAAAATCGGCCAAAATGGCTATGTGGCAAAAGCATGCAGTCCCACCGGAATAAAGGCATCTTGCCAATGAAACTTTAGAAGTACCATTTTCAAATAAATAGTGAATGGTTTCATCATACGCGAGGAAGGGTCACAACATATACGATATAATGATGCCCGATATACTTGTCGGGGTTGTGGCACCGAGGATGATCAACCCCATCCAACTTACCGCAACAAAAATCAAGCCCGAACCATATTCAACGCTCTAAAAGCACGTAATGTCTCGTGCCAAAAGCATGTGCCCCTTGACCGTGCCGCATAGGCATCTATCCGCCCGGGGAGCATGCCATTAACCTCCAAAAGCCATGCCATTAACCTCCAACGATACTCGGCCATGGGCGAGCCGAGGCGTCCCAGCCTCGGCCGAGGGCGTGCCGAGGCCTCGGCCATGCACGCCGAGGCATGCGAGG